>VXBX01003474.1:1222180-1298463 GCA_013400415.1 Scytalopus superciliaris
GGGCAGCGCTGAGGGGGCATCGATGAGGGGGCAGCGCTGAGGGAGCCGCGCTGAGGGGGCCGAGCTGAGGGGGCAGCGCTGAGGGGGCAGCGCTGAGGGGGGCGAGCAGGGCAGGCCGCGCTGCTCGGGCAGCGCCGCCACAAGCACCCCTGGGCTGCCCTCAGCTCCCTGGGGGATTCCCACAGTGTCTTCAGCTAGATTGGAAGCACCACAAGGTGATTCCAGAGTATTCCACTCGTGTAGTGAGAACTGAAGTGCTGCCATACTGTGGCTCTGCCCGCTTACCCGTGAGGGAAGGAAAGGTAGGTGCTGAGGACCTGGGGTTTTACAGGTGTCATACAGGAAAAAAAAAAAAAAAAAAGAAAAAAACAGTGTCTACAATCACCTCACAAGAATTGGGCCTCAGGCCATTTTTTTTCAATGCTCAGAAATTTGTTCTCAAGATTTGAACCACATAAACCGAGGCACACCGTCAGAAAAAATGTTACGGTGTGAATGTACAGGGGGAAAAAAAACCAAACCAGCACAAAATGTGGTAGATTCCTGTCTACAACAGGAACATGCAGGGCAGTGAACATGAGAAGGTAAAATTCAGTATATGAGCCATGAAAGCCATGTGAGAGCTGTTCTACAGGAAGAGTGTGGATAGGCAAACATCCTCTTTCCAAACCAGCAGCGCTGGAGGTCACTGCTCACATTTCTGTCAGAGCTGCTCTGCTACCTGTTGCACATCTGTCAAAACAAGCCCAATTAGCAAACACTATTATATATATCTATGGAATTGTATATAATTGTATAGATTTTCTGTAAAGAATGCCCCAGTCTTGATATATGTATAAAGAGAAGAAGTTCAACTAGAAAAGGAACAGCCTCAATATTAATGCTCCTGGGGCACTGTATCCAGTTTTGGATTCTGTGCTGGGAAAAAAATACATCAAAAAATTAAGTGCATTCTAAGAATTTTAGAAGATGTCTTTCAGTATTCCAAGTCAAAAGAAACTGCTGCAAGAAACCATCAAAAGTAAAACAGAGAGACAGAGAAGAGTGTCTGACAGCAATTGCTTGTGATAAAATATTATCCTGATGGTTAATCAGCAGAAAGAACTCAAAACTGTGGGAGCTGGACAAATTATAAACAGTGCTAAAGAGGCAGCTAGTGAGGTGTTTGCAGGCATCTGACAGTGCTTGCTAACAGGATGGAAGTATTAGGTGTGACAGGGTTTATAAAGACTTCTGTTGTGGAAATTCCACCTCTACATCATGTATTAAGTTGATTCTCCCTGAAGATGGTTGTTGAGAGGAAAGTCATAGATGTGTGGATTTTTCTGCCTTTGGAATCAAGTTGGCTTGTCAAAAAAATGTTCATGAGACAGAACAATCCAAGATTGTGCTGCCATATTGATCTTTTATATACTTTGCCATTTAACATTTGCTTTTCACATGCATTTTTTCACATAACCAGAGTCCATAACAAATCTCGAAGCTGTGTAAGTAAAAGATGTGAGTTGAAGTAAAAATGTGCAATGTTTAAGTAAAGTTTGCTTAGCTCCTTTCACTGTAGTTTTCAGAAAACACATGAAATTCCTGCCCACCCACTCCCCCCAGTTGATAAAACTGAGAAACAGTGAATGAAAAAGAAAGAAATCTAATTTGTTTTTCTCAGTTACATGAGTTACATGGCACAGTTTCAGCTGAACTCACAGACATAAGTGTATATGGCTACATTTTATTGCAGTTAAAGTGTTAAGAAACATGCTGACACTTTGTTCAGCCTCATATTGTAGTTTTGTAACGTGTGAAGGAATTGCACTTAATAGAAAACAAAATGCTTCATTAAAGAGATGTATACACCTGTAATTTTCAGGTTATTCTTAGAAGTTAATTAAAATAGTGTTAATCAACGGTGTTGTCCAGTAATATATTTCCATTGCATTTAAAAATAAAGCAGAAAAAAAAACCCATAGAAGATTCAATTCTTGCTAAAACAACCAGGCTACGATGACTACTAGTCATTATTATATAACCTGTAATTAATTCTTTTCATGATGCACCTCTCAGGTAACAACTCGAGGCAATTCAGTTGCTGTCTGGCATGCTCAGCATTAAATTGCTCAGAAAACTGTTCTTTTATTCTGTATTGAGTCTCAGAAAAAATGTTTCATATGGTAATTAGGCCAAGGCATTTTTCCTTTTTTTTTTTTCATTTACTTATATTTTTTTTATTAAAGAGAGGGAGAAAAACCGAGAGAAAAAGGTGGGACCAGCACAATTGTTACAACTCCTGTATTGGCTGTGAGCATCTGAGACTGCAAAGGAGAGTTTTGACTGGATTTTGACTCAAAGCTCTATCCTACACTTCTTGAACCATGAGGAAAGTTTATTTTGAACCTTTGAACCTTTAAATTTTCATTAAAACTGTAATTTAAAGCAAAAATTTTCTCAAACGGTTTCTTACAGATCTCTGGCATATTCTGAACATGAGTTTTACAAGTACTTCATATCCTAATGCTACAAACATGAAGACTGTTCACTAAGAGCCATAGTCCAGCTGGAATCCTACAAAAGTACGAGGTTATCCAGTGAGGTAAGAATTTTTTGAAGGAATGTATACAAAGCCAGCAATAAGCTAAAATTGCACTGAGGACAGAGCTAGGTCATGCACAGAATATCACCTCAGTGCAGGCCGCCATTTCCTTTCCCACCCCTATCCACTTATTTTTCTTTTCCTCACCTTTAAATTAAGGTTTTGGTCCTTGTTTACAAGACTGGCTCGACACAAAGATTAATGTCTTCTGTCCAGGCAGTGTATTATCAGGCAGTTGTGAAATACAATACAAAATGGAGTTTGCAGCTAAAGCAAAAACAAACATTAATGCCCTAGCAGTTTGTGCTGTAGATTAATTCCAGCTGCCTGCTGCTCCAGCACACCTCAAGAACTGAACAGCACGCCTAAATTCAGCTCTCTTTTTGCTTTGAGTCAGACTGTGTTGAAAGCTTGGCCTGCCTGGCTCTTAGCAAGATGCACCTCTATCTTTCTGCTATTCCACTACACATCAAACTGAATTTTGACACTTTATGAGAGTCCCCGATTTCCTTTCAGGAAAGGATCTAATCCAATAATTGCAGTGGAAGTAGGGGAAAAATAGTCTTTCTCAAGGTATATAATTTCATTGAAACACCGACTCTTTTAAAATACATGTTGCACATTTTCTTTATTATTAAAGAATATAGATGTTTGTTGCTTAAGAAATAAGTTATCCCTGTTATTAGTGTATTTAGTAAGCTATTGAATAGATATTTTTATCTATTTTTTATTTCAAGAGGCAATCTTCAAAATTTAGGTCTTCTTTCTAGTCTCTACTGTTATTTTCACTGACTTGTTTCTCGAAACTCCTAAGTAGAATGTTTACAGGTTGATTCTAAAATTAGATCTGTAAAACTGGATCTATGTCACAACCTTTTTAATGAATTTAGAGCCCTGTAGAGTTAGATGAGCGTGAGCAAGTACTCTTTTATAAAATCAGACCACTTTGGCTATCATAGAACACCAAGGAACAGTTATATTTTAAATATTAAATCTACTGTGGTGTAAATTTACTCCCAGAGAAGGATGTGGGGTATTTGAACAGATGTAATTGTACACTATTAATTAATGCTTTTTAATGTGTGTTCTCTGATTTTTTCTCTAAAGACAACTAACCAAAAAAGTAGGCCCCTCATTTTCCACCTTTCTTGTATTTTTTTCATCCTCTTTTCACAGTGGTTCTTTCCTCTCTTCCTCTACTCTGTCTCTTCCTCCATTCTTCCTCCCATGTGCTCCAAAACAGTTGAATAATCCTAACCATTAGGCCTAGCCATATATTCAAGTATATATTTACATTGCAGGAGAACAAGACATAGTAAATAAAATGTATAAAAGGACAGATTAAATTGCAAAGCAAGAGATTAATATTTTCAGATGTCTTCAGCAATGGAAAATACCCAGGTTTTACTTTATATTAGCTAATGCACTGTAAGGAAGAAGTTAGGAAGGGAAGATTTAAATTGAAACTATAGACATCTGTAGAATTTAATTTCATTTTAGTTGGCTCAAGTTTACAGATATTCCTTCTGCTGAATGTAAGATTATTAACCTTACTTATGTACATAGAAGTCAAGAGTGAGATACAGCAAGGTGCAAAGGGAGATGAACATACCACTTACTTTTAAAGCTGTTGAGAGGGACAATACAAATACACACAACGCAAAGTTTGATCACAAATAATATGATAGTTTCAATATTAATCTAACAAATAATATGTTGTCTAGTAAGTAAGTAAATAATTAATACTGAGATGAACTTCAGTTGAAGATTTTGGGCACTGCTTTATATGTAGCCATGACAAGGCTCTCTGACCTCACATTCTTCTTGGACAACTTTTGGCTGAATCCACTTTTCTTCCTTCATCTTAATGACACCGTTTTGCTCTCACTAGTCTTATTCAAGTAATTCTAACAATGACAAAGGAAGTTTTTTCCAAGAGCCAGCAGAAATTCCAGGTACTACCAAGTGCATCTCCATTAAATTTCCAGAAACCATTTAGCTGTTACCTGCTCTGCTGTGGTCTGTGTAGCTCTCCTTGGGGAAGTCCAGTCTCCCGGGATTTGGCTGTGCCCTGTCTGCAGGAACAAGCTGATGTTTTAAGAGTAGTGTAGTCTGAGCCTCTATTTCCGCAAATACATAAAGTTAGTAATCTGTTGGCATTGTCAATGTATTTATGTAAAGAAAGCTTAAAGGGTGTGTTGTTTCAGTCATTGCAGATGAAAACTCTGATTCATTTATCACAGAAATAGTAATGTAATAAATGAAATGGCTTCTATGCTCTTTATGCACATTAGCTCTTAAGAACTATTGCTTTTTTCTAGTTTTTAATAATGCCCTCAGTGTTAGGACATTGTAGAGTTCCATGTAGATACAGATCCATACCAAAAATGCTTTTTAATCTTTTTAGTCACAAAAAAGAGTACAGAGCATGCTATGTTGAAACCAAAACCATGTATGAGAGCAAGATAATGCAGAGACTTTCTGAGTAATTTAACAATCCTGTCTCTTATCCTGAAATAACATGTATGTGTAACATTAAGCAAATGTACACATTATTGATGTATTTAAAGTTTAACCTAACACATAAATATTTGGAAAATTAAGGTCTAAAGTCTTAAGATTGGCATCCGAGGATTAAGTCCAGGAGACAGAATATATTCAGTCTCTCTCAGAAATATTAATTTAAAATCTTGGTTTACCCTTATTTAACTTGATTTCTTCTTGGTTTAGGGTATGCAGGCAATTTAACATATCCTTAGTGTAGCAAGGAAGACAGCGCAAAAGAACAAAGTATTTTCTATGTTTTAAAATCTACTGTTGATTAAAAGTATAGCAGAACAAATTTTTATTTAGTTTAATGTATCAATCCTTTTTGGGACATGAGGATTTGCAAGCATTGCATCTTCCTTTAAAATGTGTGCTTTTGATGAGAACTAAGGCCAATATCCAGTAAGGAATTTAGGCTCCTGATTCCCACTGAAATAAAATTATTTCAGTAGAGAGGCTATATATTAAATTACCCAGGTCTAAACCCAAGCATAAACTTTTGGAACAGAGATAAAATCATCACTATCCCATGTGAAAATTAAGGGTTTTTTTTTTATAGGCATACATGGGTGTCTTAGTTATTAATGTTTTGGGGATTTTTTTTTTCTACTTTTGGACAAAGACAAACAATTGTGGAATCACAGAGCAGTACCCGATTCAAAGCCTTTCTCCTGGCTGAGTTTGGGTGTGTGGCCAAGGCACTTTTATGCTGTGGTGCAATAGCACCACTTGGTGGCTATAGTAATTCTGACAGTTCGGTCCTCTAACAAACATCTGGGTAGCTTGAAAATAAAGACCAGGAAAAAAAGACTATCTTTACTATTTTTACATTTGTTTTTATTTCTAGACTTTTTTTTATTCAGGTAAGTTAGCACCATTTAAATAGTTTTGTGAAGCAATATTTTCGAAGGGATATAAATATTTCAGTAATGTCCAATATAAGAAACTTTAAGATTCACCTTAAAGGTATTGAATAATTCACCTTTAAATGTAAAGCATCACTCCTGATTCACCTGCTAGCTACTGATGCACTGAAGACTTAAGAAAATAACTGTATCTTTGCAATTCTAGGTAAGACCCATAAAAACAAGGTAAGAAAGGCATGTTTTAGGGGGTTGAAATTTCCAGCCTTTATAGGTTTGTTTTGTCAGGACTGATGCAGAAAGCTGCTTAAGCACGTGCTTAACTTAAAATGCCTGGTTCAGTCCTATTCATAGATAAAGAGTTATTTATAATTAAACATGGCAAATTATTTAGCACTGAACATACAGGTTCAGACAAAAACAGGGAAGAGGGAGGGAAAATTAATGAGTGGTCTGGAAATCTGTTGCTTTTTCTTTTTCAAGGGGAAAAAAGTGGTAACAAACAGATAAGGAACTTTTTTGTTCATTTGGAGGGTGTAAACCATAGCAGAATAAAATCACCTCTCTTCTAAGTGAAAAAGTAGAGCTATTACATATTTAAAAAAAATAAATAATCAACAGAAGAAAGACTTGTAGCCTATTAAAAAAGTAGTTACACTGCAATAACAGCAAATTGTGCTACCACAGTGTCAGATTCATCATGTCAGGGGTCAGTAGAAGGGTCTGCATGAAGTTGAGAGCTTGTTGAAAAGAAATAGTGTGTGAAGTCTCAGCGCACACTACCCTGTCTCTCCTCACTTTGAAGCTCCAGGAAGGAGCTGTTGTGTGCTTTATGGGAAATTCTAACCAAATCCCAGAAATCAAGCAAGACATTTAGCAAGACTAGCATGTACATGTGCATAATAAGCATTTCACAGAAAATTGAATTTTTAAAATTTTTTGAGTTGCACTTGTGGACTGGGTACTTATTTTTCACAACTCTTACAACAGATA
The DNA here is from genome assembly GCA_013400415.1 of Scytalopus superciliaris. NCBI lineage: Eukaryota > Metazoa > Chordata > Aves > Passeriformes > Rhinocryptidae > Scytalopus > Scytalopus superciliaris. The sequence goes on from VXBX01003474.1 coordinate 1,229,168, forward strand.
CTTCGGGAACTAAAACCATCAACAGACTGAGGGGAACTGGTTCATCCTGGCCTTTACCATGGTTTGTTCCTTGCTTTCCTTTTAAAATAGCAGTGTCTTGTATGGATTTCCATTTCAGAACCATCCATTGTTTTAAAAGAAGAAGCTTACAGCCTAATTATGAGTCAGCCCAGAATACTTAAGGTATTTTAAGTCCTCAAATATGGAGGCTTCAGTGGTGCAATAGGTTCTACCTCTGGCACTTAAGCAAACTCTGCTCATTTTCACCAGGGCTTGAAGCACTTGCATAGATCCATTCATACAGATTGGACACTATGCTGATAAACTAAACTGATACTCCAGTTTTCACCTAATACTGTTTTCTTTAGGAAAAAGAGCTTTTCCTGGTTAGTATTTTGTGACTGTAGAGGGTGCTCTTAAAATACTAGTGATGGTAATAACGTATGGCAATCAGTTTCTTTTTCTGTAAAGCTTATCAATGTTAGGATGTTTATATTTAGCAAAGAACATTGTACAGCTAGGGTGTTTTATTTTTGTTATGGGCAAGAGTCACTCTCCACATTTGCATCCAAAAACCTCCCTGGAAACTTTTCTGGATTTGGTTTATTTTTGCAAGTATGTTTCTGCTAAACAATGATAGTATCTTCTGAGAAAAGTATTGATGTGCTCTAAAACAAGTTGAAATACTAAATAGAGTATATTTTTAGTTGCAAGGCCATTGAGAGTTGGATAAGAGCTTATTCTTCCAATGAAGCCATTTAAATATTAAAAAAATTTCTTTAGTTACATGAAGTTGATGCTCCCACATTGTGCTGGTATTCTATTGGGAAGGATTAACTTTGACTTGTCAGTAGTTTTATTGATTGCCTCACCATACTCCCAAGCTATCTGGTTTTTCATACTTCTTCAATTGAATTAGCAGGGTGATAAAAAATCCTAGATACAGTAAGACTAAATCAAAATTTATCCTGCTGTACTTTTCCCTGAACAATACAGTATTTTTTAAAATGTAAAATTTTATGTTCCACTCAGTGCAGCCAAGAAACAATTGAGTTAATTCTGTATGCTTGAGAAATGTTGCTTCTTTCCAGTGAGAGCAAAGTCTATAAACCTCAGAAATAGGTTTATAAGAATGTTGTTTTAATAACCAGAACTGCAATAAGCTCATTTTAAAGCAGTGTAAGGAAGGCTAACATTTGTGAAGTCAGGACTTTTCCTGTGAGATCACTGCTCCCTCGGCCCTAGGTGGGATGAGGTGTGATCTCTGACTGACACAACTGTCACAAAAGGCCTATGCCCTAACTACACTTAACAGCAAAACTACACTTTTTCTTGAATAGGTTTTTATACTGGGAGGAGGTGAACAGGTGCTGCAAAAACACAGTTTTCCCAATCCAACCTTTTCTTGACAATACTCTGCTTCTTATATGGGATTTATATACTTATCCTTGTAGGGTGAACTCAGAAAAACAAGACTTTCACCAGTGATCCCTCACCTGAGATTCAGTGTCACAAAGGCTGTGATTCTTTGCTTCACTTTTTTTTTCCCACAATTCGTGCACAGAAGTCAGTGCAGCTTCTTTGCCTGGGGAAGCTCTCTGAGCTTTTTTTGGCCAATTCCATCAGCATCTATTCTAGGGAGACTTTGCCAAGACCACTGCATTAGGAAACCTTTTAAGCATAGACCAAGCTTAACAGCTGTTTGCTGGCTTCTAATGAGATGAACTTGGCCTGTTCCAATCTCCAGCTTTGACATCGAGTTCATCACCAGCGCTTGCAGGTTAGGTCATGTCCCTTGACATGTTTCCATACTGGGTCATACAGAGGGGATTTTACGTTACCTTCGAGTGACTGCAGACTTGCCATGGGAATAGTCAAATGAAATTCTTTGTGAGAGCTGGCAAAATAAACTATCCCCACACATCAGGCAAGGCTTGTTCAACAGGAGAAATGTTACTGCCTGAGGTCTGATGGAAGAAAATATTTCAGTTGCAAGTCATGTAATAGGGGAATGCAATGACAAGGCAAAGACAAGGATTTTGTCTCATAGGGCTTTCCTTCCTCAGGATTTAGTGTTAAGTAGTGACTTGACCAAACAAAACCTAGGCCTCCCCCAACCTTAAGTACACAAACTATTAAGATAAATAGTCATGCCCAGTTCTCTTTCTATCACAGTATTTCTGTGGGCAGTGTTTTCACTTCCCTAGGAGAAACTAGAAGTGTCTCCCCTGAACATCCCTTATACTGAGATTCTTAAAATGGGAAGTTAAAAATGCATATCTTACACAGAGTCAAGGCTTGAACAGACTTCCTCTGATCACTAATCCTCTATTTGCTGAGCTATTAGGTAAAACAGACAATGATTTTCCTCCCATTTTGTAAGGAAAAAGTTGGCATGAATTTCTATCTCTGGATGAGAGTTCAGAAGTCTATTTTGTAGATTTTCACACCTCTGCAGCTCACATTAAAGGACAAGAATGTCAGAAACAGATGGAACTTAAGACCCATCTTTTCTTTAGAATGGCCAGTCTGGATGTAATTTATCAATGTGGGTCATTTCTGTGGTGGATCCTCTTTCTCTGAAGTGTGGAAAGAGGCAATGAATGCACTTCATTCTAGGCAGGACTCCACTACACAGCAAAGCATCACAGTACCAAACCCTCTAACCTGTAGCCCCTTATAAAAGTTACCCAGCACATTCTAAGTTGAGTCTGCCTTTACTGGTTCACTTCTTACAACACATTCTGCAACTCTAGAAAATCTTAAAAGCTCAGGGAACAAAAAATCTTGCATTGTACCACACTTGCATATTTCAAACAGTGAAAGCTGTAAAGGACGCACATGTTGGAATGACAATAAGACAAATGGAAGCTTTCATTGGGAAGATGCAAACCAGAAGACAGATAGCTTGTTTTGCTTTAGGCAAAGCATGAATGCAAACATTTAAACTGGAGAAACTCCCCTTTCCTTCTGTGGCCCCTTTGAGCCATTACATTAATTACTTGGAACTATTTACCTACTTCCCTTCTTTTAGGCCCCAGGTGCAGACACTCTGGGTACTGAAAATTATTTTCATTCTTTTCTCTCGAGTGAAAAAACAATATATGGAAATACTCATCTTTTCCTTTCTGAAACCCATGAGGATGAGGAGAGGTGGCATCCTAACATATATATTGTGCTTGCCTGTTTTCTAATATCCCATAACAAAACACAAGAGGATAATGGGTGTCAGTGATGTTTCTTTTTCGAGGTATAGTGAAAATATTTGTTTAGTTCTGTTGCAATAGCAGGGGCAGCTGGCAGTGTTTGCACTTATGTGTCTTCTAACACTTCACTGAAGAGATGGCCCTAATCTTTGAAGAAAGACAAATATCTCATTTTGCAAATGTGCTGACCTGTGCTTATGCAGTGGCTGACAGCCTTTTGTGATCAGTGCTAGTCTGTCTTTGAAATGTGTCCTTAAATCTGACCAGCCAGATCCAGGCATACACTTTTCCATATGTGAAGCTAGAGAATTAATGGAGCCATTAAATGTTTAGAAAATAAACAATCAATCTATCACATTAGAAAATTTAAAAAAAAAAAATCACAGCAGAGGCTCAAAGCCTAGATTTCTGAATTGGCAGCAGAGGATCAGTCTCCATATCTACGATTCTTTTTGGCAAGATAACCGTGTCTCAAAGCTCTTGCTTAGAGTTTCATTTTCAACTTCCCTCTGAGAGAAAAATGAATTAAACTTTTTCTTGTGCTCTTACCGAGAGGTTCTTCTGCTCTTGATTATTTTGTAATGCGAACAACAGACTGTGGCTGTATAGATATATTTAAATAAAGATTAACAACATCTATGGCTATTTTCACAAAGTGTATTCAACTTCTCCCTCCCCAGTAAAGAAAAATCAGTCAATCCCAGGGTAGCCCAGGTCATCAAGGGGTGGCTACTGAGTCTGGCTGCCCCTGTCCCAGCTGCCTGGCAGCAGGCCCACCCTCAGGAACAGCCAGCTGGCTCTGCTGTGTCCTTCAGCTTCCTCCAAGTGTGCATGTGGACCTGTGAAGCAGCTCAGTGTATTTTGCCTGAGCGGCTTATTTGTTGTCAATCCAGAGAGTTTTCCCATTGCCATGACTGCTGATGGTGCAGTCAGTTTGCACTTAAGAGTTTTCAGCATGGCCTCTCCGCTCTGTCATTTCTGCTGCCCTGCACTGGCTCTTCAAAAGATCAGATCTGTTTCACAGATTTTTGCTTGTTTTCAAGTCAGTTCAGCACTTCTCTGTTCTGATATGGCTTGTCCAGATGCACAAGTTTCTCTTTGCTATCTGCCAGCTTTTGGCCCTGAGCAGACTCAGACTATGAGAAAGACAAGTCCTTCCTCTGCCCTCCCTTATATTCCAGCTGCATACCTGTGAAACTATGCAAGCTACTAGGGTGACCCTTCATTTAGAAGATCTCATTAGAGCGTAGGCCATTTTCATCATTCATGATACGTATGCCAAACTTCAGCTGGAAATACAACTCCCTCCTAGAACTGTGAGCAATAACAGTGCAAACAAAAGCAGCATCTTCCATGTTCATCCTCTGATGTCAAAAGGAGGGTATAAGTAGCATCTGCCATAGAAACAGAACTTTGAATTCTAGGGTGTAAATCTATGCATTCAAGGATTTTCAGAGGCAGTTTTAGGAAAAATTCACTGTTAAAAGTAAGAGAGTACCTTCAGAATAGAAAAATTATTTTCCAGAACATTTGTCTTCCTTTAAATTAAAAGAATTATATATACCCAAATTATGTAGCAACTTACTTTCTATTACCAGCTAATAATTTGGTATTTTTCTGGAAAATACAGTTACTTGGCTTAGTGAATGTAAGAAGATGATATTGTAATTAATTTCACTATTTAGTTGTATTTTTAATCTCATTAGATTACTATTTTGTTGCACTTAGTTACTTAGCTGAGGGAAAGAGTTATTTGTAAAACCCTATTTTAATATCTCACCTTTTTTATTGTATGCTGTCTCCTTATTCAATAGGGCAGCACTGAGATTTGTGGCGATATTCATTGCTCTACATAACCTTATGATATTAGTTACTTACAACCTCAGCTCAGTAGCACAAGTTTTCACAAATGTAGCATATCAAAGTCTCTTCAAATTGTTTTTAATCACTCTCAGTGTCTGGACTTTTTCTGTGGTTGCAGTACCCTTACTGAGATATGAATTTGAATGAGGAAAAATGGTCCATTCCCAGACTTCAGTATTCAACAAAAATCCATTTAAGACCTTACCATGAGTCAGTGGTGGCCTCTCTATGCTGGGTTACTGCCAAGTGCAAGACAGATCATTACTCCAGCTTCAACACTCCTCTCAGATTTAAACAATGGCATTTACAGGCACAGAGAGAGACATTCAGCTGTTAGAACAACTGCTTCTGAGGAGGGAATATCAAATCAGGTGCAGCCAGGCCTGCTGGCTACATGCTTAAACAACCTTAGTCACACAAGCCATCATCACATCTTCACATTGATACTTCCTCATAAAGGCACCAACAGATTTCATTCCAATGCTCTTCCAAGCCACACGAGTTAATAGTCATGTCTTTCACTCTGAATTACTTGGTTTTCAGCTGCACTCAAATTCATCTGCTTTGATAGTTCTTCACAACCTTCCCAAATCTTGTTACAGCTTGTCAAGAACTTCTTTCATGAGCACAGTCCACATTAGCACACTGAAATTTGCTGGCAGGTAAATTTCTATGGCTGAAACCTAGTCAGGATGGTATCTGAGCTCATGTGTGACTCAGGTGGACAGAATTACTCAGATAATTGAAGCTACTGGTACTATTCCTGCGCAAGTACCTTCTTGAAATGGGGCCTTTATCACCTGCAAGGATGAGCAGCTACTGAGTTGGGGAAAAAAAAAAACAAAAAAATAAAAATCCTCTGGTATGGAAATATCTTTTGCATTGCCCACTCAACATCTAATACTTCACTAATTCTACTTATACTGCATTCACACATTCTTATTCAAATTACTATTAAATATAGTGTCTAAAAACTCACTCTGGATTGATATGGAACTGTAGAAAGTAAATATGTCTGGGAAAGAGAGTTAATTTTAAATTGTAATGTTGAGCTTGAGAGTGATTACGCTATGTGTGAAATTTGTGTGATTCATGATTATTCCTGCTATATCTGATTTTTACTTCAAATGAAACGGGGTTGATTGTGAAGAATGTTACAAATTCTTCTGTTTATTTATAAAGGAAGTTGGAATTTTTGAAGGATGTAGCATGTGATCACTGTCATGATGTTTGAGGGCAGGAAGCTAAAGAGTCCGAGAGATCTTTTCCATAAATACAGTGTTCTTCAGGCACAAAGATTTGGGAAGGAAACAATTCCATCTAATTAGGAAAGTAATTTTAAGCAGAAAAAAGATGTAAAAGCTTAGGGACTGTTCTTGTCAGAGAGAGATGTTTCTGAGAAGAATTAGGGCAATAGAGGATTATTGTTTTGTTAAGCCTTTGATTGAGATCTCAGACTTTCATCAGTTCTGTACCAATGCAAGCAAAGAGATCTAAGGCTCACAAACGCATCTCCAGAAAAAAGATCTTGGAGAAAGAAATTAAAATAAAATAAAATTAAAAAAAAACACCAACAAAAAAAACCCCCAAACAACCCAGACTAGGATTTAGCTTTTGGGTATTTTTAACACCCAGTTTATAGCCAAGGGGAAGTTTTTCTGTCATCATCCTGTTACTTTTAAAAATGGAGGGGCAAAAATGTTGCTTTTGATTTCTCAAAACATAGTTATTTGAAAAATTCCAGACCAGAGCATGAAAAATCCTTTAGAGGAAAACTCCAAAGTTGTTGTTTAGAGGCTGCCCTGAGTATAGTCAAGATTAAAGCTCTTAATGAAGGCAAAGCTTACTTATCTGATCAGATTCTAGCATAATGGTCTAGCATGTGATATTATTTTGTAAAACTTACATAACTTTTTGTTTAAGAGCATACTTTACTTTCAGCAGCACAAACAATATTTTAACCTGTTCAGATCCTTGAGAAATGCAAACAGATTTGAAGAAAAAAAATTTGAATATTTGTTCACAAAAGAAAATCAAACCTTTCTGTGACTTGGTTAAGATGAAAGCAAGACAGGAAACTAATAAAAAGGATCAGAGAACCTGGAAATAAATGTTGACAGGCTTGTGCTCTGGCAGTCTAAAAATCACATACTACTAAGCACTAGCTTTCTGCTTAAGTGTTTGCCTACAAGATTGCCTTTCCCTAGGAAAGTCTAGAGATTACCCACAACTCGTTTGTGTTTGCAGGTTTGCTGTGAGTGTGTGTGGGTACATCCTACCATTTATCAGCCACAGTGCACCGAGGTCACAAGTCCCCAGCCTCATTAAAAGACAGTCAGCCAATTGCAAAACAGCACCGCTCTCCCTCGGAGCATCTGGACATCTGGTGCAGGAATAGTATGCTTAATTTTGAAACAGTCAGATCTGGGAAGAAACTAGGCAGTTAGGCAAAAAAATAGGTAATAAAACTTCAGAGATACAGGGTTTTCCTGTTTTGACAGTAGAATGTGTGGATTACAGCTTAAAGCTTTTTAGGGTTTCTCACACACTGAGAAATAAAGTTTAGAAGTTACAATATTAGAAACCCTAGTGGAACAATAGGAAAAGAAGTGTGACCCTATTCCAGTGTGGAAATGTCTCAGGGCTTCATGAAATAATCAACTGGATATTGAGTGCTGGTAGACTCTGCACACCATGATGTAGGAGCATTGTATCATCATGGTGTTTGTTACTGTCAGAAAACAAAAAGACAGGAGAGGAAGTGGCTGCTTGGCTCCTTCTGTGTCTAATACAATGCAATCTAGTGTGTCACATGAAAGAATTCTTTATAGGTCCACAGTATAGGCTTGTGACTATTGCCGTGAAAATATGGTGCTCATTCCTGCAGTTCAGACTGTTTTGTGCTCAAACATTTACTTGGTTAAACTTCTCACTAATCTGTTCATCCACTGGCACAGGGAAACTGCTACTGTATCCTGAGAAAATTGCCATTATGTACAGCTTTTCCAGACTAAGGAACTGCTTGCTATACTTTCAATCCTCTTTAAAAACGAAAATAATCACTAAAAATTTTATAATTGAATGCAGACTTCAAAAGTTTTGTTCAAAATGGTCCTCTAGAGAAAACAGTAAAAACAGTATCTCTTAGGGCAGCAAGGGAGAATCTTTCATCAGCACTGAGAATGCAAATATTCATTGTTTCTGTAGCCATGGAAATTATTGCTATTTTGTGGCACCGTATATTTAATCAAAATAAAATCCCCCTTAGTTTTCTTTATTATTTCTTTTCCCCCTCAACATGTCACATTCCCTGCTGAATATTAAATTTATACTGGTTAACCAGAAAACAGTAAAGTTATCCAGCGTGGAATACAATTTCATTGCCAAATAAAAGGACACCATGACATGGTCTCCTACTGATGTAAATAACATAATAAAATGGATGACAGCACTTTTCTGTCAGCTTAATGCTTCAAGTTCAAACTTTTGCATGAGAAAAAGGTCAAAAGAATGTTTAAACACCACTCCTTAAAACTAACTTTCCTTTCTGTGTCGGATACACAAGCTAATTAATATTTTGTTATATTCTTAACTAACAAGGTGGAACGAGGTTTTGTAAAGCTCTTCTGATCATATTTATACAATGAAAGAATAATCCCCAACAGGGAAGTGTTTCTGCTGCTGAAAGAAGGGAGGAAAAAAGCCCAAACCCACCACTGAAGTAAAATAAGCACAACATATCTTTTTCACCCTCTTCACCAGCTGTACAGAGCACAGGGATGGAAAGAGAGGGCCACATTCAGCTACTTCCTACACAGCACACCAAGAAGCAGAGTAGCTGATTTTGTTGTCCAGCTCCAGAAACAGATGTGGTTTGAATTTCTCTGCACTTGGGCCCAAGTGCATATGCAGACTTAAGCACATGTATACATGCCCTTCTTCATTCCACATGCTCAGGCTTGATGGAGAAGGCCTACCTGTGACTTTTTCAATCACCCATAGCCTGTAAGCTGCTCAAGCATCTCTCCAGAGCCAGGGTTATGCTTTGTCACCAGGCGAGGGGCTGTGATAATGCATGATTAGTCCAAATCCCCGGGAAGAAGCAAGACAGCTGGGACTACTAAACCTGGCATCAGTGGTTTGTAGTGATCAAGTTGTGCACTGGAGTAGGGAGACACCTGGAAGCCATTTCCTGCTTGTGAACTGTTCTCCCTCCCCCTTCCTCTCAAAGATAAGTGTATGCCATGTGGCTTTTGGCCACAGGGAGTTTTTTTGGATGTGTAACGTCAGGAAGGTTTGTTTTAAAGGCACAAATCCAGGTCTTTCTTTACATATAAAACTTCAAAAGACTATTTTTCCCCCCATCTGATGCCTTTTTTCTCCCTCCCCCCCCATATTTTCAGACTTCAGATTTTTCCAACTCTGAAAAAGTCTTTGCAGTTTCATCTTGAAACTAGCAAATGAAGTTTAACAGAGTGGAGACTGCTCAGGTACTGGCCTGAGTTTTTCCAGTGTCAAAGCCACTGATTGTTGCATTCTAACTGTACCTCACTAACATACAACAGGTTAAGATCTCCACACATGCACACCCCCCCACCCTCAAGTACTCGAAGTTTCCTTGGCTTTGCAAAGTAAGCACATATTTTGTCCATGAGAATGCCTTTGAGCAGTATCTCTTTTGTCAGTTAGCTTTCTCTTGTGCACTGTAATTCTTGCCAGGAGACATCTCCGATTTTTTTTTTTTTTTTCCCTATCTCTGGAAACATTTCATTTGACAGAATGGTCTCTCTGTTTTAGCTATTGGGCAGTGTGTTGGTCCCTCAAAATCAACAGGAGCCACCAAATTCTAAGATGTCAGAATTTTTCACCTCCTGCCTTTAAAACCACTTAAGTCTAGAAGCATGCAGTGCTTTGCCAGTTTGAAACTACTCCAGCCTTTTCCTGATATTTTTTGTGGAACTCTAGGTCTTAGAACAGCAGAGGTTCCTGTATTTCTGACATAACTTTATAAACAATCTCCAAATAATTGATTTCCTTTCTGCCAAAAGAAATCTTAGTTTTTCTAACTAAAATCTACATTTTGAAAACAAATTCCAAAAAGAAGATTTTCAAATGTTAGGAGGCCAATAAAAATGCTTTTTGTGAAATCTCATACAAAATGTCACTCATAAATACTTTTCAAGGTTTTGAGAAAATTACTTCTTATCTGAAGATGTTTGTTTTAATGTACAATTCAGTAGTATTTCATTGTTATACTCTTGTAGGAGTTTTAAGATTTTACTGAGTTTTATCTTTTAACCAGTAATCTTTAACTGTGCAGTCTGAATGCAGGCTTAGCCTCCAAGTGTTGCTGGAGAAGGTAGGACTTTACAGGAAAGTCACACTTTCCCTCTTTAGAAATATAACTGGTAAGATAAAGTGGTCAGAGTACAGCAGAGTACAGCTTCCACCAAAGAAGCCAAACAGAGGATACTCTAGCCAGCATGCCAGAGCCCCATCCCACAGTACCAGAGCCAGGGAGCAGGGGTTAAGCAAAAGTCCAAATACCAGGCAACTTCAGAGTGGCAAGGCAGGTCCAACATCAAGGCAGGCAGTTCTGCAGGTCAGGGGCAGCCCAGGAATCGTCAGGCAGGACTATAACAACAGGCAGAGCTGAGGTGGAGCTGGGAAATCAGCAGAGTGATGGCCAAGCACAGGCACACCTAACACATAGCTCAGGCAGGGACTGAAGAGCCCGGGCTGAGCTTAACTGAAGCCCCGGGGCCACGGGAGTGGGTGGAGGCCCCAGGTGAGGCTGGTCAGTGCCATTAAACCGTATTGGTGCACTCAGGCCCCCTGACATAAGTCAGTGGAACATCCAATCTTGTATTTTCATGCATAAGCAAGAAAAGAGAATTATGGTTGTGGTTTGACCTGTGCTGCATTTTCTGACCCCTGAGTGCCTGATTGCTCAACCACGGCATTACAGTAATGCTGTGTCTACTCATAGTTTACATAAACACAGAGCATGTTAAACAACTGACTTATGATGTGATACTTTTGTTTCCACTGAATTCTAGACCATCTGTGTACTAAAAAATCTCTAGACTTGGAAAGAAGATCTGATCTATTCCATTTTTTCACTAAGTAGTTACAGATACTACTGGAGTATTCTGTATGTACTTTGACATTTATATTTCATTCCTTTTCTCATTGCAATTAAGCATCTGTTGGATCACAAGGCTTGGTTGACACTTCTGTACTTTTTAAATGTCTTCTTTGCGCATCTTGAACCTTTAAAATTGTCTATTTATGTTCTGTTCAAATTATGCAAATTAAGGCAAGCTTTTTTTTTTAAGACAAAGTTGCTATAGCAGAGTTTCAGGTTGCCTGAGTTCTGAGAAACAGTTTGGTCCATGTCTCTTGACCAGCAAGGTTTGCTTTTTCATCTTTCCTAGCTGAGGTAATACATATTGCTGTCTCATGTTCTGGGACACAGAGCAGCACTGCAAGATACAATTCTAACAGGGAGTCTGTACTTCCTTGGAATAACTCCTGATCAGTGTTTTAAGTGTCCAGTTGGCAAACTGTGTACCTCACTCTATAATTAAAAAATACATGATTCTCCTGTTGGCAGAGACAAGATTAAAAGCGTATCAGCTTCTACCAAGTTCTGACTGGGTAAATTCTGGCAGAAAGGATCCATTTCAGTGCCTCACACAGCACACTGTTTGAGTAGTTACTGCAGTACAGTCATTTGCTTCCTTTGTTTTGGCTGACCAGGACTAGAAGCAAAAAAGTAACAACAGGCAGTGTTCCAGGTGACAAGAGAGAATATGTGAGAAGTTGAGAGCACCTGTGCTGGGTGAAACCAAAAGCCCATGTAGCTGAGTATCCTTCTGTGAACTGTGGACAGGGGTAGGTACCTTGCAAGAGGGAAATGCTTTGCAGCTTTTCCTTGCAAAAACTCTGTCCTCCACACCTCTTCTGTAGAGAACCACAGTGGGCAAGGCGACTGCATAAAAACTAGTAATTTGTGTTTAATGCAAGATAAAAGGGTTCCAGATCTTGCTGATATAAACAAACAATGTTGTTGGCTTCAGTGCCAGTTGTGTCTGCTGAGGATATTACCTAAAATTTTACACAGAAAGAATAGTCTGAATTAAGTCTGAATTACTGAGACATTACTCATTAGCCATATCAGCCTTCATGATCTGTCTGTATTTTATGTCTTCTAGCAGATCATAGCACTGCTCTGTTTCTAGTCTGACACTTTGTTTTGATTTTAATAACCTAATACGAATTAAAATAGCAGGTGCATAGCAACACCTCTTTAGAATGAGTGTTTGATGCTAATAAGCATGTTTAGCCAAGATGTTGCTGAGCCAGGCTTTCATCTCAGCCCATACAGTGCATATATACTAAAAAAACAATTAACCCCTTAGCTGCTGGCTTAAGGATTGTGAAAAGCATGCATAAAATATCCACACAAAAATGATAAGTCAGTGAAGTTCTGGGAGATCATTAGGAAAACTGGAAAGATTCTGTGTTGGTCAGTTGACTAAATATCACTGTCCTCTGTATTGTTGATAATAATGCTACCAACACTGGAAAAGCTGGATGTGGTCTGACTTGAGACTGAATAAATGTAAAAGGTACCAGACAGTACAGAGAAGCATTCTTGCCCAAATAAAAGTGAAACAAAAATCTGGGCACGGACACAAGCAAACTGTGGTTGCATCTAGTGGGAAATTGAGGGCTCATTGAATGAAGGGGTTAAGGAAGGGATTACACGAATGAACTCCAGGCAGCCAGTGGATTCAATTCTCCTAGATTGTTGGGAGAAGGAAAAAGCTGCATATCTTTGTCTCTTGTAATTGCTTTGTTCATTACCCTCCTAAATCCCCAAAACAAACAACAAACAAGCCAAGCCCTCCCCTCATACAGACATAGTCTTGCTATTACAAAGGTTCCACTTGTAAAACCCACTCTTGTCTATTTCTGTGCTTTTTAACATTTTATCCTTTTACCATGTTGAAGGTCAACAGAACTCACAAAGAAAATACTGTAATTTGTTTCTAGCAAACTACTACTTAATGGGAGGCACATGCTGTGTCAGACTGTGATAGAGCAGACTCCAGATTTCACCTTAGTCCAGTCTTGAATTCTGAAAAAACAACTCAATTGGACTCTGTGATCTCAAAGTCCTTTTCCAACTTAAATGATTCTATGATTCTGTTATGGGTTTCTGCTACATCATTTAATTCCCAGTTTCTGGGACAAACCCTATACACTCCATTATTATCTTAAATCAAACAACACATAAGGTAAATTCTCTGCATCGCTGAAGTTTCCAATCCCTCCATGACTTCAGTATGTGAACAACATCTCATGTCTCTCATTCTAAATTATCAGACTCTGCATCTTCTGATAGGAAACACCAGCAAAATGGCAGATATTAAAAAGAAAACCGACACACATGGCAGCAAAAGAGGGATTTCTAAAAGCTGCATATTAAATTCTGTTAAAAGTATTGTTGGTCTTGGATTTGTGTTAAAGGTATAATTGCATTAATTCTTAGCGAGTAAACAGAATTTCTTAGGTGAACACTTCCCCCAGCATCCTGATTTATTCTCAGTTTGGAGGAAGCTGTTAATAGGCTGTGTCTGTGATTCTGGTAAATATGGGTGCACTGCATGAATATTTTGCATGGGTAAACCTATCCATTTGGAGTCAGTGAGCCTAAACTGTGCAGCATAATTAGAGGAATGAGCCTCAGGTTGCTTTGTCAAAACATTCTTTAATTGCTGGATTTTAGGATTATTGGATTAGAAGATTAGATGGGATGCCTGGAAATCTTAAATTGGAGCATCCTGCAAAGTAAAGCGTCTCATGAATCTGATTTACAATGCATCCCTAAACCTCCCAGTTTGTATAAGTTGCTGTAGCAATTGTTCAAAGATATTTTCATGGTAGGACTGAGCCATGAGGACATATTAAATATGTTTTCTCTAACACCCCTTCTTTTCCAACACAGGAGCTCAGTAACTTTTCTCCATGAGAATCAATTGCCAGCTCTCCTGTAGCCAGGGATGGTGGAGTTGCTCTGAGCTTGCTCTCCAAACGGCTGAGCTTCCTTGCCCATAGGGTGCTAAAGGAATCCTGATCCTGGCTAACCATGGCATGGCAGTCACCTTGCAGTGTATACCTATTACTGAATTACATCATGAGCAGTAAACACAGCTACATTATTTATGGCAATCTTGCAAGACTTACTCAGTTGTCAAAGCACTTTGCTCAGTGTCTCTGGGTCACAACAACATGGTGGACTACAAGTGCCCCTCTTTTTTCCTCAGTGCTGTAGCAAGTGCAGGGACTTCACACATGGCACACAGAGAGTTATTGCATCATTCCTTATGTGAGCTTATCCCACTTCTATGGGAGACTTGGTACTTTACTCCTGAAAGTTTCTGTAAGGAAGATTTCTCCAGCTGCTGGTGCTCTCCCTGCTTGGCCCAGTGTGTCCCAAATGTCATGTATAAGCTCCAAAAACCACAAGAAAGGCTGTCTATATTCTGTATATGCATGTGTATGAGAAAAGGAGTGATGGCACAAGGATAAACAAGTTACCAAACAGGGAGGGAAACTTCAGGCCATGGCTCAAATCCCTCTTAAGAAAAATGCTGTGAAGTTGGTCATGTCAATAATGAGCAGAATTGTCTGGTCAATTCTGCTGGAGATTCTGAACCCACAGGTTTAGAGTCTGGATATTTCAAATGGGACAGTTGATGTAATGTTACTATGTTGCTTTTTCCTGAGATGAGTTTTGTAATTATTAGGAAGATGACTTTTAATTAGTATATCAAAGAGGTTTGAAAGTTATTATTAATACTCTGTCATCAAGTTTTGTGAAGCACACAGGACTTCTGTTCACAAGCAATATGGAGACAGCTGTGCTGGCCATATTCTCAAGACATTAACAGAATAGTCATCAGCACTTCAAAGCACCATATTCTCATATCACTTAGTATTTGCACTGCTAAAATGACAGCATCCAAGATAAAAGCCAAAACACTGAAGGGTCCCAGTATGATGAAGATCATGACTGTCTGAACAGAAGAATCAATATGGGAAGGTGTAAATCATATTCTTATTTTCTGGGGTAAAAAACCAAAACACTTTGATACAATTTTGGCATCTTCTAATTTTCGTCACTGATTTCCACAAGGCCACGACTGTGCTTTTTGGGTCTGACATGTTGTCAGGATTTAACATACCTGCATAAGCAGAATTATATGTAGTCATTCCTTTCATATTTTCAAATTGAAACTGTAGGAATGAAAAAGATAACAGTTTGTCACTTCCTTCTTTGGTAACAGAGCTCAATAAAGAATAAATGCTTTCTCTAAATTCCCACTATTATAAAAATTTCTGTCCGAGGTAGCACAGAGCTCTCCAACTTCCTTTAAAATAGTGATCTGTGTTTCTGTTTAACCCAGGGACTGATAAAAATGGTTATACTATTGGGTAACATAAAATAAGGAAATAAATAACTCAACAGATGTTCAGTGGGAAACATTTTTTTCTGTATTGTGGGTGGCTGCTCACTGCTGTTGAACTGGAAAGAATGTACCTGCAGAAGCCCTTTGCCTGCCTAAACTGAAAAGGCAGCCTGACTAAGTCTGATCCAAGAGTCCAAATCAAGGGAGCCTCTCTCACTGACAAAAAAGGGAGCTCAGTGTAGGGCAGGCCTTTTGCCAGCATGGCCTCTCAGCATCTTCAGGTTCTGTCTTCCCACATTTTACACCACTGTAGCTGCACTGTTTTCAGAGAATATTCCCCATATGGACTTATATAAGTCTGATCAGAGTACAGCCTTAGTTTAACCACATATCCTCTCAAAGCACTCCTGTCTGTGACACATTGCAGCAAAACTCACCTACTAAAAGCTGGAACATATAGCCTGTAAACAGGGACAAGAGTGGACTTGAATCCCTTCCCACCCCCATGCCCACCCTATGCCCTTAAGTATAACTATAAACTGGAGACCTTGAAATCCATGGCCTGTTCTGAACTGCTCTCATAGGGAAAATTATCCCATGATACCAAACACATATGATTTGGGGGTAACTAGAACCGCTGCTAACTTTATGTCAATCAATCCTTTTTGTGTGCCACTGGCTCTCAAAAGCCAGTTGGCCTTTTGGACTTCTTTGCCTCTTAAAAGACATGCAAGATCTAGTTCTAAAGGTTTTTATATTGTCGGAGATTTACAGAAAGAGAGAGAAGTGTAGAAGGTTATAGTAAGTGTGTGAATCCTGCCATTTATATTATAGAAATATTTTTGTAATAAAAAATATCCTTGCCAGAAACAGTTTCAGGTTTCTTTGGTATTTAGAAATCCTTCACTAAACAAAGTAAAAATGAATGATAAACAAAATCGAGTTTCCTTTGAGCCTGATGTTCTTGCAGCTGCACTCCACTTTTAAGAGTAACCTATTAGCAATTAATTTAGAATGACACTAGCAAGCAGTTCCCAGACTTTAATTAATATCTTTTTGACAAGCTCATAATCTTTCTAGTTAATAAAGTCTCCCTTAAATTAGTTTAACTCTGATTTCACTTACCATTGTAAGCAATTGGCATCAAATCTAGGGTACTTAATGGTACTTTCTCATTTCAAATGCCTTTAGAAGGAGAATTTATAGTTACATTTTAAAGAGTAGAAAGAGTATTTGATGAAGGTCACCCTCAATCCACTGGCAAAGCTGGAAGGAAAATCTGGGTGCCTGATGCCCTTCTGTTGTGCAATTGATTAAGCAATGGTGCTGTCTCCTGTCCTAGTATCTTGCAAGGAAAGGATTAAATTCTGATTCCAAGTTACATAATTGATTCTTTTCCTTTATGCCAATATCAAGATCTTTGAAAGGTACAGTGCAATGCTGTCACTGTAATACAGTGAGTCATTGTCCGTAAAAGTTACTTAGATAAGTGTCAGTACAGGACAACTTAGGGGTCAATTTTTCATTTACCTTTATGCTCTTAATATACGTTTCTACTTTTGAAAACCTTGCCCTTAAAATTCTGTGTCAGTTTTGCCCACATGTCTGAAGTGCAGAACCAATCTGCGGGAGGATGTTACGCAGCAACGTTACCATGTCCTGTGGAACAGGAGATAATACTGTGAATTAGAAAAGCTGCTGAGATTAAATCTCTTTTGACCTCTTGGCAAGTCAACAACTTTTATGTAAATGTTCTGAAATGTGCTATGTGTAAGCCTGTTGCATATGTGTATTATGAGGAAAAAAGTTTTGTCTGTAATGAGGTAATTTTTGATATGTAAGATTACATCAACCTTTTCTTTCTACTTTGCCTGCAAAATAAACTAAGAGGTGCACAAGGCAACATTACTGTCAGGCTTTGAGTCTGATAGGTTTTTTCAGAATTTAGAAAACTCCAACTTCCAGACTGGAAAGTTTTAAACTGATTACATCTACAACAAAAGGAGATCTTTTCATTTTCAAGGTCATAATTGTTTTGTATCTAATAGACAACTGTAAGAAATACCTGTGTAAGCACTGGAGGACTCTACTGTGATGTACTGCCAGGGGAGACTGAAATAGGGTCATTTTTGCACATAATTTTTGCCAAGTTAGGATATAACAGTTTTAATTTGCTGATTCACAGGGACAGCTGGTTTTAATTTTTATTTTTCATGTGAGATGAAGCTTGATGTGAAAGTGGGTATGAAAAAAACAAGATTTGCTTATTCATCTTCTTCATCTTAAATAAATGTAAAAGCGTAATTTAAAAACCAGTCTCATTAACAAGGACTAAGATAATCAAGATGGCTGAGAAAGGTCAGTATGTTCTGCAACTTAATTGGGATCCCAAGACCACAAGACATCTCACCATCTCTAAAAGTTGCAATCGCTCCAAAAGTATTTGCCTAAAACATATAAAACTGAAAATAACATGTCCCATACACCCTTTAGAAAAATTTAAGTAGCAACAGGCTTCAGCTTGTACCACTGCCTTAGAATACTACCTTTGTACAAAGGAGTTATTTTAGGTTACTTCATTGTTCTTTGTTTTTTCCTCTTAAGTCAACACCGGGGGGAAAAAAGTAGATGAAACATATACTAACCAGCAAAGAAAAGTGCAAAAAATGGTTTCAATCAGTAGCATATTCCTCAGCTGAATTTCTGCAATTTCTCCTGAAGAGCCTGCTGCCTCTGTCAGTGTCAGCAGGCTGAACTGCAGGCCTTATTGCTCTGACAGTTCTGTGGCAGTGATAATTCCATTCCAGGAGTCACAAATTAGAGAATGGCTTCTTGCAATAAAACACCAAACGAAACACAACGTGATCTTCCTCCTTTCTCATGCGTGTCAACTGTAAAAAGTTTCTTTGTCCGGAATGTGGCTCTGATTACATTTCTCTATCCCAAAATAAACATGGTGCAAAAGAAAAGGGTACAGGGAGGAGGGGAAAGCCTGTCAATGGGCCACCCTCAGGAAACCTCACAAGATCTACTGTCTGTGCAAGCCAGGGAAGAGCCAAGGAAGTGATCCCAGCTTGGTGGTCTTACTCTTAATTAAAACAAATGAGGCTCTTTCAGCTGCTGCAGATAAATATTTGATGAAAAGAAACAGGGACAGATGTCGAAAAACTGTAGTAAATAAAGAATAAGACCAGTAGAGCAAATGTTACAGCAGTATTTTATATTTTGTTTTAAATTACTTTACAGATTTCTGTCAAATGGGTAATTTTACTAATATTATTCCAAAAGTAGCAAGATTAATTCTTTGTATTTATTGTGTCGAGGTAGAATGAAAATACAAGTGCATACAGTTAAAGACAAATTTTTAAGTCAACTTGTTGCACATTATGTAGTTAAACAAAAGGGTTGGGGTTTGGGTCATTGGTGAGAGAGAAGACTTCAAAGCAATTTGTACACTTCCATGAGTTTATGTTGATTTTAGAGTGACTAATAGAGTTTTGCTCCAAAATATATGTTAAGTATCCACAGTGAGAAGCTGTCTAGCAAAGTACAATAGCAACATCCCTGTTGCAATAATCTGTCATAGTATTTGTAAGTCACAGCCTTTATGAATGGTTCATCCTATAAGGGGAATGTGGTGCCATTCAACCTTTTCCTGTAGTCACAGTTGTATTTACAAGTACACCTGAATTTAACTTCCAACTTCACCTTGCTCACAGTGGGGATTTACACAAAGGCCTCTTACACAAATTTACTCCAAAGGCCTCTTTCAGTTGCTCTGTGCCTTGAGAGCATTGGGTCCAGTTTAGTTTACCTTTTAGCAAATTCATTTATAGCATTCTGTGAAAAAACTGATCTAATGGAATTAATTTAAAAGGAGGCCATAAAAGAAAGACAAATAATGAAATAGAGGAAAAATCTCAGTCTTTGACTCTTCCAAGATTTACATCTTCATTGTTAGTGTTCAGTTGGCACTGCCTGCTAGTTCAAGGTCTGATCTTGCCATTCCTGGGTAAAATGGATGTTTCTACTGAGTCCAGTGTAAATTGCACATCTTAATGTGAAAGAACTGATTTTATAAGTAGGCTTTACAAAGCTGCTGAGTGAGTGTGAATCACAGAAGTTTCAGTGGAAGGATTTAGTGTGATACCAACATTTAAAAATAGCATGGTGATTTGGGGCACCAGAAGCTGGATAAACTGGTATAATTCAAATTCTGAAAATATAAATATGAGTGAATGGAGTCCTGAAATACATACCTACTCTGAAGATGGTTGAGAAGAAAAAGTAAGAAGTTGCTTGACTGCAGTGCATTAAGGGTCTGTATGGGGGTACTGTAGAGCTAGAGAGTCTGATAGACACAGGTGAGAGCAGAGTAACATCCAGTGACATAAAACAAAGGTTAACAGGTTCTGATGAGAGATGAGAAACAAATGTTAAACTTTGAGGAAAAGTAACTTTAGATGCAACAAACTTCTATAACTGGAGGTAATTAAATCAACCTAGAATTCTAATGACTAGATATTGGTTAAACTGAGAGGTATGGCCCTCTATGAAAACTGCAGGAGGCACTTCATAGTTTGCAGAAAGTCAAAATAAATTATCATAATTGTCTTTTCTGGACATAGCACCTGCAAATTTGTAGTGTTCAGCATAACATTGTACCCCAAGCTTCTAGAGGTTTCCTGAGGCTGACACAAAACTCCTGATCCATGGGTCACACAAAACATTTTCCATTGCAAATTTTGGGCAAAACCAGATAGTCTCAAGTGCTTTTGATACTCTCAAGTGCAGAACAATGAGAAAGGTAGCTTTTCATTTGGGGATCAAACATAAAGAATTCAATAGCAGCCTTGCTTGGCACCAATTTACTTGTGATCTGACAGAACCAATCTGAACCCAAGAAGCTCCCAGAGATAACAGTTTGTCAATTTTCCATTTCAAAGGCAGCATGATAACTGAGGGCTTCCAGATATATCACATGGAAATCAAACTTGCAGCAAACAGCAAACTTTCTGATAAAGGCCTAAGCCTAATTCCACTGAAGTCAATGACAAACCCCAGCAGATTTCAATAGAAGTTGAGTGAGGCTCAAGGTGAGACACAACTCTGAAAACAGTTGTAATCATCTTCATCCCCAGTTAGGACAGAAAAAATGTGAGAGAATTGTTTTTAAGGAGCAGTGCCTGAGTTGAGAATTCCCAAAGAGTGAGTTGCAAGGATCTCTGAGCACTTCAAGGGACCCTTGCAGAAGCTGATAGGATTTGGCAAGGTCAGCATGTCCCCAGTTAGTGTGGCATTGCCTTGCCCAGCTGGGAACTTCCATGGAATCTGACAGCAGGTACCCTCTTTATTTAGCCTCAAGCAATCTACAGGCTGTCAACACAAGCTGCAGCAGAACTGTTGTACTGGAGCAGAAACACAGAGTGTGGCTGATGAAGCAATAAATAAAATTAGTGGGCAGAGGAGGGGCAACAACTCTGCCTCTGTTTTCCAAGCAAGTGTAAGGACTGCAAAATGTACAGGGCTGCATCAATGGCATGCCCAGTGCAAGACATGAGAGAGGCAGGGAACTGATACATGTGCTGCCTGTGTGTGTCTCTCAAGCCTGGCTGCAGCCAGAATGTGATTCAGTCCTGAATCAAGAGTGACTCCTCTGGATCCACATGCTCAGTTGCAAATAAAGCCTCAAAATACCTGTACACCAGTTCTTTGCTACTGGAGCTCTGTCCAGGCAGCACTGTCCTTTGCACAGGCAGATACTGAGCAACTTCTCTAAGGAACTTCCCTTCATTTTTCAGAGTGCAAAGGAAATGGGTAGGAGACATGTTTGGTGTTCCTCATGGTGAGTGGCATATTTTATAGAGATCGACTTCTGGAAAGACTCCTGTGATGAGTAAAATAGAAACAAAGGAGAAAAAAAAGAGTTGTCTCCAATTTCTTGTTAAAACAAAGTTAGAAGGCCCCAGAATAATATTCACTCTTTTTCCCTTACAGGCAAGGTTAAGGAGACAAAAATGAACGGAGCAAGGTTATGCTGCACAGTCAGGATTCAAACTCGGAACTTCTGGATACAGCCCCAGTGCCTGAGCCACATATTCATTTTCTTCTCTGTATTCCCCCACAATCTTAGACCATGTGGCCACTGTTGGTGAAATGAAAAACAGGTGCAGATCCATGAACAGATGGGAGACCAGCCCTGACTGATCTCTGGAGGATAATACAATGCTGTTTTCCAGCAAAGAGGATTCCAAAGAACCACAGAGGCAGCACCCCTGCCCTAAAACTGAAGCTGGTCTGCCTCACATTAAATGTTATCTCCACCAGCCCAGCAAGTTTTGAGGAGTGGTCTGTTGTCTGTCAGCAAAGGACACTGCCTTTCTGACCTCTCAGACTTGGGATATTGACATCCCTGATTTTCAGGCATGCCTATGAAGATTGGAGAAGACCTATTGCAATTCCATTCTTTGCAATAAGTGCAGCCAATGTTTCTAAGTTGCTGAAACATGAAATTTCTTCCCTTGAGTAGACAACTTTGGAATGTCTAACCCTCAAAAAATGCCATTAGTCATATGCAGCATCTTTCTCTGGGAAAATCACGAGTGGCATGGGACAAATCATCCAGGTAAGATGAATAATATATTTGTTCTCAATCTGTAAGGACACATCTACTTTTGATTTCCAGTTCATGGTTAAACAAAGAATTTCGACTACTTTCCTAATTGGAGACTGGCCTGGGCCTGAGCACTGGATGGAGTGCTGGGATGCAAAGTACTCTCCTGCCTTGTGTGACTCACAGTTACTATCCCTGCATGGCAGAAGAAACATTTTCCCTCCATGTGTCACCTGGCACATGAGCCAGGAATGCTAAAGCATGGCAATCCTCAGTTTGCACGGAGCACAGCCCAAGAGGAAAGCACAGTGGAAAGACAGGGTATGTTTCACAGGGTCATAGACTAGTTTGGATTGGATAGGACTTTTAAAGACTGTCTAGTCCAACCCCCCCTGCACTGAGCAGAGACACCTTCAGGTAGATATGATTGCTCAGTGTCCTATCCAACCTGACCTTGAATATTTCCAGAGTTGGAGCATCTCTCCCCTCTCTGGGCAACCTGATCCAGTGTTTCACCACCCACAGCACAAAAAAATTCTTCCTTATATCTAGCCTAAATCTAGTTTAAAACCATTATCCTTATCCTCACAGGAGGTCCTACTAATGTCATCTTAGATACTGCTGGTTCCAGCCTTCTCATAGATTTCTTCTACTTCCTGTAAAAACACTCATTTAGTGTTGTGTCCAAGAGAGAATACTTGTCCTTGCTAAAGCTGTCTTTATAGCAGAAATGCATGTCCACTTCGGCCCAGAAACTTGAAGAAGACCTGTTTCCTTAGACTCTATTTAAATTTGGGGCACAAAACCTGATTTGCAACAGTAGGCCAAGACCATACTGCTGACATGTATGTATTCTGCTCAGATTCATTGGCAAAAATCTATCTTGGCCAAGTGTTAGTCAGGTTTTGAAGGAGAACATTCTCCACAGATGACACAAATAGCATTAAACAGCAAAGACCACCCAGGACACTGGGAATCTCAGACTGCTTGGCCTCAGTTTCTCTGGTTTGTTCTTCTCAGCTTCATGTGTGCTCTTCAAGACAGAAAAGAGCACTTCCTTCATTTTGAACCTGTATTTCTCTTCCAGCAAAACATTTGTGGAAGCAGCTGGTCCCAGAGGTGGAATGTTCCCAAACCCCACTTGGAGCCAAGTATGTACATTATGGAGTCAGTTGTGACACCCCTTTATAGAGAACAGACAATGAGTTTTGGATCTTGTGAGTACCTTTTCTCTCTGCAAGTAAGTTCCCTTCCCCCATTCTTTTGGAAGCATCTCAGTCTGTGTTGAAAACAGAGGATGTAATTTATTTTTATCGCCTTCCCTGTCAAACTGGCCAAGTGCCACAGGGCTCTGCTTTCAGATGTAGCAAGAGGCAGGAGAATCACAATGAAGCACCATTCATTTCACTGGCTCCTCCTCTGTTTCCTTATCTTATTTTGAGGCTACCTACTGTGCTGTCTTATCACTCTTTCTAATCCTGCAAAACTTCTCTGCAACTTGACCCCTCTGCAGAAAGAGGTGACCTGCTTAGACCTCCCTGCTTCTTTACTCCCCTCCCTACCTCACAGAGCATGTTGCTCCTTCCTTTGTTACTTCAGGACTCCTTTTTCAGTGCCTGTTTTACCCCCTCACTCCTCCTTTTCCTAGTTCATTACATTGCGTTACATTTCCGAGCTGAATGTACATACAGCTGTGTGGCCTCCTCAGGGAATGCTTAATTTCTCACTGTCCAGCCTGCCCTTTGATGTCTGCTGAAGAAGGATACATCTTCTTTTCCATCTCTTCACATGTGCCTATTAATTACTCTCTTCAGAGAGACTGTTTACTGACTATCACTCTGTTTACAGTTGAATACAGCTAAACATTTGGTCTTCACAGTTCCCCTCTTCTACACCACCCACCCAGTTTCTTCCCAATTGTTGCAAAATAGATGTCTCCAAATCGCTTTATAAAGTCACAGATGTAAGGTTCTTAGGTTCCCAAACCCAGCTCCTGCTCTAAAATACTGGGTTTGCTTCTCTTACAGAGAAATAGAGAAAGACCATATTGGTGGTTTTGTCTTCAATTCTCTAAGAGAAAAGAAGCAGTGAAGGTTCTGTTGCACAGATTCCTACCTTGGGTACTGTAGAAAACTCAGAAAGGTCTGCAAGCATCACACTCATGACCTGTGAAGAAGTAACACAAACTCAGTATGAAGTATAGAAGTGTGCCCACTGAAATGAGAAGGACTATCCTATGCATGAAGTGTGCATATGGCTTTGTGGGATCAAGGGCCCTGGGGTAGAGGGAATTTTAATAGGCTAGAGAGGAAAAATTACTCTAGCAATGTGCAGAAGAGAAGAATTATATGGTTATAATGCAGCAGTTCAGATCTAAGATGAAAATTTCTTCAGATGTCCTTCTCATTCCATATGGAGCTTAAAATATTACTAAATAATATGAAATAAATTAAAAGCAAATGTGGGACAAATTATGTTGTGTTTTTTTTTTTTCCAATGAGCAGATTATTGTCAATCATAGAATTATGGAATGGTTTGGGTTGGAAGGACTTTAAAGATCACCTACTTCCAACCCCGTGCCATGGCCAGGGACACCTTGCATTAGACCAGGTTGTACAAAGCCCCATACAACTTGTCCTTCAGCCCTTCCAGGGGTGGGGCATCCACAGCCTCTCTGGACAGCCTGTGCCAGGGCCTCCCCACCCTCACAGCAGAGAATCAAAACCTGCCCTCTGTCAGTGTAAACCCATTACCATTTGTCCTGTCACTCCAGGCCCTGGAAAAAGTCCCTCTCCAGCTCTCCTGGAGCCCCTTTAGGTACTGGGAGGTGCTGTAAGGTCTCCCTGGAGCCCTCTCTTCTCCAGGCTGAACTCCCCTGTCTGTCTCAGCCTGTCTCCACAGGAGAGCTGCTTCAGCCCCCAGACCATCTTTGTGGAAGAGGCAACTGCTGCTCTGCTGATGGAGCCAGCCCCAGCACTGGGCCTGGAAGGAACAGAACCTGTCATGGATCAGGCTGGAAGGGAAGAGAAGGACCAGACCAGGAGCTCAGAGCATGAAGGGACAAATCCTCAAGGACGGGCCAGGGGCCAGACAAGAAGGGGCACAGGTAAGAGAGGCAGAAACACACTGACACTCACCTGTGGGTGCCTGAAGGGACCTGGCATTGTTGAATCTCACAACTCCCCTTCATGCTGGAGCAATAAACCTGCACCTTGCTGATGAATCCATTAGTTAATTAGCAGAGGCATGTGCCTGGGAATTAAACATTTTAAGCTCGCTTACAACTGATACAGTTTGGAGACTGTATCCTCATAGAACAGAACCTAGGGGTGGGGTGGAGCAGGGAAGGGCCCAGGGAGGAAGGAAGTCCCGGAAGGCCTGTGGAAGCAGGGACAGACAGCTCAGTGTACAAGGCCTTTGAGCTGGAAAGTCAGTGGGTACAGAAGCGTGGGCACGAACCAGTGTGTGGTTGTGCTTATTTTTCATCAGTTATCCCAGGCAGGCAAAATAGCCACACCAGAAAAACACACAGCAAAGCTCGACGTGTGTCAGTTCTGGTTTCATTCACACTCTTTCCCTGGTGCCCCTGTAAATGCAAAATTTGCATTTATATCCAAAACACTTTATAATGAGAGCTTTATTGACACATTTGTTCTACTTCTGTCTAACAGGATAATGACGAACAGCTGGCTGCAGATAATGACAGGCACTAATTTATATTGGGTTACTACCTTCATATTCTGTAGGCTGTTACTTTTTTTTTCTTTTCATTTTTAGCGTTCTTGCCCTCTTGTTGTACTTGCATTTTATGATGCTCACATTTACTGTTCTTGTGTGCTAGGAAAGGAATAAGCATTTAAAAAGCTTTATGTTTAATTACACTTTCGACTATTAATTAGACACATAAACAAATTAAATGTACATTTAATTAAATGTTACCCGTTTAAGAGGGTAAACTGGAAGCAGAGTCCATCGACTTAGAACTGATATTGCATGCATTTATCTTAATTAGTCAGGTAGTGTTAGGGATTAATGAACTTTAGCTGTTATATTTATAATCAGATGCATTAACATTTGTGTGTTTGTAGCCCACAGAAGATGAGCTCAGATGTGAGCTCTCTCCTGCCCTGGAGTGTACAAACAGAATGTGAAGTGTATCTGAAAGACTTGCTTTATCACCTTTAAAAGAAATACTGTGATACTCTCTTTAGCTTTTGCAGGTGTGAACTGAACATTCAAAACATGATCCAAAAATTTCCCCTACCTTACCATGTCATATTTACACACAGGAGATTTCTCTTCCATAGACTGGCTGTTCAGTGTTTTGAGGTGTGGATCCTTTATGGAGGTTCAGTTCTGGTGTGAGCAGACAATGCAGGAAACATTGAGCCCACAAATGTCCCACAGAGCTCACCTGAGTCTGAGGGCAGTGATTTCAGTGGTCAGACAGTCATTTGGGAGCAGCCTGGAGCACCCAGTCTGGCTGTGCAGCAAACAGTTGGCTGGCTGGTGTCCTTGCAACACACACACCACTAGGGCTGCTGGTGAATTCTGCTGCTGTCATAAGCCAACACTTCTGGTCATCTCTGCTCATTTATGGGTGCAGGGAAGGAAAATGCAGAGCCAGAACTCAACTCCTCAGGCATTTCATTCCACAAATGAGTTTATAACCTTTATAAAGTTTGGAGAACTTATTTTTGTCATTGCTACAGACTCACGTTCATGAAATTTCTGTAGTTGTATTGAAATACAAGAGAGATACACAATTCCATCACAAGTATTTCTTTTTCCTTTCTGCATCTTGGATAGAGAGGACATGCAC
The DNA here is from genome assembly GCA_013400415.1 of Scytalopus superciliaris. Lineage (NCBI taxonomy): Eukaryota > Metazoa > Chordata > Aves > Passeriformes > Rhinocryptidae > Scytalopus > Scytalopus superciliaris. Next base: position 1,256,153 of record VXBX01003474.1, read on the forward strand.
TGAATGCAACGCTGTGTGTCAGAACTTCCATGAGCATAAGGAACCACTTAATTTACTTGTATATAAAGGAGTAACTGAGCAAACAAGTAAATCAGCCCATTCTGGCATTTCCAAGAGTATTCCTTTGCCACTAAGATACAGCGCAGGGGACAGAAAAAGCCTCAGCACAAAAATAAGAAAGGAGGGCCGAAACTCCTTGTTAAGTTATCAAGACATTGCTCTGTTCATTTTCTACAAGAGTTTGATTCATGTCCATTTACTTTGAATAATTTCCTCCTAGATTTTTTTTAAGAGTTGAAAGGTTGAGTTTGTTACTCAGAGCTTTGATGGAAAGAGATCACTCCAGCTATAGGATCTGCATAGGTTTCTCATGCTTTTCTCAAGTCCAGGACCAGCAGAGGTCTGCATCCAACACAGACTGAATTTTGAGTTATATTGTAAATTATTTTTGCATCTGTTCAATCACACTTGGCAGCAGTTACTGTTCTGACTGATACAGTTTATATTTAATTCCTTTTGTCTCTATATATTTAGGTGATACTCCTAAAAATACAGCCCATCTATCTTGAAAATGAAACAGCCTTAGTATTCCTTTTTCTCTAGTTTGCCTGAACTAACCAGAATTCCAAGTATTTAGCCCAGCCACTGACTTTCTGACAGATCTGCCCTCCAGGATCAGTTATGATCAACATTTTGAGAAAGACTTCTATCTCAGTTGGTATAATTTCTATAAGACTTTTTTTTAAAATCAGATTCTATTTAACAGATGTTTTTAATTGCATCAAAACATTTGAAAAGTCAGGATTAGGAGAGAATTGAAAGGACCTCTGTTTATAGCCCAGCCGAGTTGCAGTCTGAGGATGGTGTGGGCAGTTTATGACTCACACAAACAATCCAAGGGGACTCCAATCAAGGCCCTCTGAACAGGCCCCCACAGTGCTTGAGGTATCAGTTGAACTGTGGGTTTGTGTCTTACCCAGGAAACAAACTCTCCCTGTTCTGCCACGGCATCCAGGGTGACAGAGGGATTAACTTCAGGAAAACTAAGGAAGCTTTACCAGTGCAGAACAACCCCCAGATGGCACCTGACTTATCCTCTCTTTGGCAGCAGAGACCTGATGGGAAAAGGCTTGGTGCAGTCTCCTGTCAGCACCATTCTCCCACAGCCTGGGAAACCTTTCCCTGCTTGCCCCGGGCAGGGGAGCAGCAGGAAGGGAGGAGCTGGGGGTGCCTCTCCCCAGGGATGCCGCCCTCCATCCCGGCCTGGGATGCTGCAGCACAGCCTGTGTGCAGATGCAGGAAGCTGCCAGTTTGCTCACTGATTCCTGGTGGGCCTTTCTAAGCCCCTCTGGACACACTGCCAGGCTTTAAAATTGGGACAAATTGCTTCTTCCAAGACCTTTTAGGATGCACAGTGAGGTGTATCAGGAGGCAGAAGTGTCGGTGTTACAAACTACCAGCAAAGTTCACCACCCACTGCCTTGGTTGGTTTTGCAGACACTTCCATTTTATTTTTGGTCTGCCATGGCTTCCAAGTGCTGTGGAGAAAATGTTAATTAATTCTTGGGGAAATGTTAACTAATAAAGAATCCAAAATCTTTTTTTTAACAGTAACTACTCAGTAGCTGGAGGAAAAAAAAAAGTCCATTTTAAGACTTTCCCAATACTTTAGGTTTACAAGAGAGCTTTCCTACAACATTGCAAATGCTAATTCTGCAAGGACTGTATTTAACAAAGGCATCCCAGCATGTATCTCTTACACACACACAAAAGAGCAAATGGAGAAAAAAGAAGGAAACATTGAAAATAAAAAAAGGGTGAAGGACTTGTGATCAAAAAGTAAATGTAAACAGGACAGCAGAATATGGTAAAAGAAAGATGGAAAAGGGAAAATGGTAATTTTTTCTCTGAAAGAAGTGACAAGCTTAGGTCTTATTCAGAAAAGGGAAGAGGAGTATTGATGGATGCTGAAAAGCTGGATTTAGCATTATTACAGCAGTAAGTTCAGATTGGGAGTGTGTGCTGGGGAAGGCACTGGGGCACCTCTCCCACAGCTGCTGCTGAAGGCATCGAAGAGAGACTGAGCTGGCCGAGTCAGACTCTCCCCATTCAGCCAGAGCACGAGGGTCTGGCTCTGGTGGGAGTGCTGCTGCATCACAGCAACGTGCCTGTACCTGCAGGCTGACAAACCTTGCACAGCATCCACTGTGTCTCACTGTAGTCAGTGGAGTTTCCAAGGTTACAAAGGACAGGATCAGGAGCTGGCAGTGCTGCTGTGCACAGCAGCTGTACTGACACATCACAGTCAAACAGCAGCACTTTATATATAGAGAGTTGAAAAATACAAGCTTCCACACTCTCTGCTTGTTACTTGAGGTTTTTGGCTTAAACAGCTGAGGACTAGGAACTGCATGAAGATGTCACCACCGTCTGAGTGTGCCATTGTACACTTCATTTTCTTCTGTTTGCACTCACAGAAAGAAAAATGGTAGAGAATGGGAAAATTCTAATTTCAAGCCTCAGGTGTAGACTTTTCTCCATAATTTTCCATAAAATCTACATAGAAGTAACTTGGCACTGAACTTCACTGCATGCACAAAGGGGCTCAAATAAGAGGAACCTGTCTTGAGGACAGAAGTGAAGGGACAAAGTGAAGGAAGACAACATGCCTGTGGGATCAGCTTCTGGTCCCAGTTTGGTGCCTGTGCAATCCCCTTCCTGCTCTGCACAGCAGCAGACACAGATCAGGCACTGCTGCTCCTCAGCTCGCTGGGAATTTCTGTTCTGGTTCACAGGGAGAGCAACAACCCTTCTCGTGCCTGCAACATGCTCTGTTCCTGAGAATGTGTCAGGCTTTGTTCAGGTACAGCCAGAAGCCAGTTCTGCTGGTGTTTTTCAAGCAACACACTGCCCATGAGGAGAGAGAAATTTAAAAAACTCACTGATTTACCATGTTAAAAAAAGATGGCACATTTATTGCTACATAAATGTTATATACATAGTGTTTTCTGTTACATTGACAGAAATTTTTTGAACTTCTTGCTGCTGGTTGGAAAGGTTTATCAGCAATACCTTGAAATTTGACACAGGGTACAAATCTGCAATAAACCAACAATGGAAACTGGAGAACAAGATGAGAAGCAATTCATCTCGGACAATTAGCTCTTACAATACTCCATAGGTACTACACGGTATGCTAGAACCCTACTATGGTCTTACAATGCTATTGTAAATTTCTGATATTAATGAACAGGTTATGGTAAATAACCCTACATTTTTACTACCTAATATAGTAAAATAAAGTAAGAAACTTTTTACTGAAAACTTTTTTGATTTCAAAAATCTAGAAAGAGTAATATTTAGAATTCAAGAAATTTTCTTACAAGATTATTGTATAAAAGACTAGCTACAGTGAAAAATAAGCCAAATGTTTTTTTCTTTCTATTTTATGAAGGAAAGCTTCTGGGCATACTGCAAAGTCTAATATAGCCAAAAAGACAACAAGCTTAGAAGGAAAAAGGCCAGGCAGTGGCACGTGATCACTTTCACACGTCATAAGCAACAAATTCCGTTTAGCTGATAAACACTGAAATGAAGAACAAGGCCACAGATATAATCAGGTGTTATTTGATGATATATGCAAATTAAAGTAATAGAAATGAGTCCACTAATTCCACAAACTGTTTTGTTAGGAACCATCCAAAACATGAGCTTAAATTCATTAGTTTATTTTATCAATCCATCTTTTGTTCTTTCAAATTAAATGACTTCATAAAGATTATAGTTTTGTTCCTGTTTTGTGTGTGAACCAATTGCCAGTGATGAAAGATGCACTATATAAACAATAGCTCAGACAACCTTGGCTTAGGAAATTTCCTCCCATGGTCATTGCAGTGGAAGACAGTTTCCATGGAAGTCCAAAGGGATTTTAACCATCTCAACGCACCTGTGACAAAGGAATACTTATGGACACTGTTCTGGTGGAGAAACATTTAAAGGTTTAATGCTAATATGGCTTGGGACGGGGCATTTGTTTGCACTTGATTCACACTGGTTTTTCTCCACTGACAAGCCATACAAGGTGACATGATAATTAATGTGTACAGGAAGGAAAAACTGGTGACCATTGCTCTCAGATTCCATTACGTAATTAGCCCACCCTGCTGGGGGTTGTATCATCTCACTACCTGCCACGGTGAATTCAGGATTTTACTATTCACCAAAGTTACAGCCTGAAAAAAATCTCCTTTGTATTTTAATGCATTTTGTGCTTACATACAGCTAACACTTTACATGTACTATATGTAGTACTTACTGCTCGGAAAACAAAGCAACTCTAACAAAGTAGATTCTCCCCACCCAATTTACACTTCACGTTACAAGCTTTACTATGAAGCCTAGAAGCCTAAAAAGGTTTTGTTTATAATTAGAAAAAAAAAATGTTTGAGGAAAGTCTGAGGGAAAATAAAAATCACTTTTTAAATCCAAGAAATGTTATGGTCACAGTATTGCTCCTGCCTGCAGCCTTCACGAGGCCTCTGAGTGGCTTGAGGCACAGAGCTCGTATGGAAGGGGAACTATGACCATAACTGTTCAGATTACCAGAGATCAAAAATAACATAAAAAAAAGCTATACCAAGGAATAGTTTCCTATTGCATGGAAAACACTAGTCATATGGCAAAAGGAGAGGAAAGGACAACAAAAGACTTTTCCCTTCCTTTTTTAAGACACTAATAGGTATGCTGGGAATGCTACGGGTCGACGGTTGTCACTGCTTTGTTCTCTGAATGTGAACAGCTTTAGTAAATGCTGGCATTCAGCTGAAATTTTATCAGCCTTTAACATGTTAACTTTTCCCTTTATATGTAGACCTTTACAGTTCCATAACAATAAATAAAATTTGTAGTTACAATGCATTTGTCAATTCAGTTTAGGCACAAGGCAACTTCCACAATGAGTGGAGAGATCACAACAGTCTCTGATTGTGCAGAAGCGACACACTGCTTGCAACAGAATGATATGTTCAGAGTATCTCATGGGCTGAAATTCTGTCTGAAGATCTTGTATCTTCAATCCTGATGCAGGTGTTGACCAGTAGCTTTGATCATAAGATTGCATTTGGGTTTCTTGCTTCAAGTGTTTTCTTCTGTCAGGTTTGTGTCTTCATATAATGTTAGTTGTCTGTGTCCTTGTGAAGAAAGGTCACCTTCTGTGTATCCTACCAATAATTCTGGAATTCTAGAAACAAATGTGGGAGAAGGAAGGGGTATTAGGAAATAAATTACTAAAAAGCTTAGTATTTAAACTGAGTCTGGTGGCATTTTCAGTTGGTTAAGTGCAAAATAAAATCACACTGAGAGGCCTTGAAATCCTTCTTCCCAGAGATATCCATATTGAGTATGATGTACTGAACAGATTAGTCTCCAGACCCTTCTGTTTGGCCTCTCTGGGTATGGCAGAAAGAATAATCTGCACATCTCAGACCTTCAGTTTGTGTCTGACTTTGCTCTCAAGCCAAGAGGAGACAGCACCTACTTTACTCACTCCTGCTTGAAGGTGCATGGCCAGGCACCTGCACAGCCTTTTCCTGTCAGTGTCACCCTTCAGCCATCTTACAAAGTTACTGCTACTAAAAAAAAGGCAAAGATATCAAACTTTGTATTTATATGGCAAGAATAGACTGTAAGTCTGCAGTAAATCAAGAATCATCTGACAATTCAGAAGTAGCCTATTGCTCTGGCATGAAATGAAACAAATTCAAAGCATTAAAAATTAAAGAAATTCAAAGCAATTAATTTACTTCCTTAAAAAGAAAACCACTTTGTTTATGAAGAAAGAAGGGATGGGGGAAAGCACTGCCTCTAATTAGGCCAGGTTTCAATGCCATTTTGCTGCCTTCTAAGAACACCAGGGAATACTGAACTTCCATGGGATATATTCTGGCAAGACACCTTTACCTTAAGATAAAATAGAAGCTTACAGATTAAAATAAGGGCACTGAACCCAACCTTTTACTTTTTTTCTGTGGCAACAGCTCTACTGGAATACTCAGAATTTTATTTTTAAAATCAAGTTTTCCCCAACTATTTAGAAAACCAACCAACAACCCGTAATAAGCCCAAAACTCCAACACTCCTGTAGGGCCTCCCACCAGCCATGTTTAAATGAGCTGTTACGTCCTGGGCTACTCAGGGCTTTTGGAAACACTGATCTACCTTGGAAAGCTGAAAACATTACTTATAAATCTTCACTATCTTTACTAACACAGATTGTGACTTAAAGAGAGTTCACAATCTCTGCTGGGCAAATGAGAGGAGTTGGAACAACTGGCCTCGAGCCAGACAGCAAATCTCTGTGGGATGAGGAGTCTCTCAGCTGTCTGTATCAGCACAGGGAAACAATACGTGGATTTTTAAATGAACTAATGTGATATTTAGACCATTTAAAGATGTATAATTCATCTCTATTATGCTTGGCTTATCTAGCAAGCTGTTCACAGTTCCTCTGATGTCATGCCAGGAAGAGGCCACCTGAGCCAAGAGATGTAGCCATTGGCAACAACTCATGGAAATAAAGAGACTTTGATGACAATTTTTTAGGGTTTTATAATAAAAAGAAACAAATCTGGACACTTCTGCTTATGCCCAGAAGTGAAAGGTCAAGTAAGTCTGGTGCCACTGGCAGCCCAGTGACTGAAGCCCAACAGACCCAGGTATCTCCCAAAGTGCAGGCAATACAGAGCAGCCCCCCGAGACATACCTGGCTGGTGTTCACATATGACCCATAGGGTTGGTAGTTTCACTCAGGCCAGGGTGGCTTCCTGGGTGTGGTGTTGGCGGCTCTGCCGATACGGCAGAAACTTTTTCTTCTTCCCTTCTCTTAAGGCAGGCTGCTTTAGGGTTTAGGTTTCGTTCTGGAACAGAAAGAGTCATTTGGAACATCCCATCCACTGCCACCGCAGGGAATATCCATACATGAACTGCTGGGGCAAGAACAGCTCTGCAGCTTCCCCTCCTGAGCCACAGCCAGCCCTGTGCTAACACACAGGTGTCCAAAGCTGCACACCAGCACTGCCGAGAGTCCTACCACACACCTCCCGAACTGGTAATTTTTGAAAACCCAAACAAACAAAAAACCAAACCCAAACTTTTCTAGCTGCCTACCTACACCTTCAGAAACTTCAGAAAAGTACCTCCTTTATGACCGTAAGTCACTGAAGTGCAAAATGAGAACTGTCTGTAATTTCCGATGTAATAAAATGGAGATTCCTGCATTTTGTGGGTATGCCAAAGTCATACCAACCTCACTGACATCACTCAGCTTCAGTACTGTTACTGCTCCTTTCTTCCCCAGAGGTATTACCCAGCTGTTGGGACAGGGGAGGTAGGATGTCCTAAATGGATAGTTCTCATCACCCCCTCAAGCCTGTGAGATCACCTTGTGCCCATCTCAGTTCAATCAAAATAAAGTGATGACAGTCACACAGAGCAGGAGGATTATTTTTTTTCCAAGCCATATTTCCTCTCACATTGAAGTCAGTACTTTATAATAACCAGCTGTGGACTAGCTATCAAGGTATTTCCATCAGTATGGTTCCACTTCCCCACTTAAGCTTCAATCGATGTAGATTTTGATCTAGTTTTCAAATAATGTCAGTTTATAAAAGTCAACTGTTCCTGTTCTTCAAAAGGGCTTTTCACGAATCAAAATAGAGAAGATGTAAATTGCAGTGGCCCAAAAGACACACAAGAAGTGTGTAATATATTCCACTGTTGAATTTAATCAACATTCTGAGGTATTTTTCTAGCTGTCAGTGAGTTCTGTTTTGCAGTTGGAGATGGCAGATACAATTATAACTGCAAGAACACTGCCAAAATTGAACAGACAGCACAAGCCCTTCTCTTGCACTGCTCAGGCACCCCTCTAGAACTGCAGTGTACTGACCCCTGCGCATTTTAAAAGGGGTAGAATCCATCTCATCTGACAGAGACTATTTTGGATGGACTTGATAATTCTGCTGTCACCAAAGTCATTATCAAAGCCTCCTACTGCATTTCCTCAAGGATAAGTGCTCCTAAAGAGTCGACTGGAAAAAAAACCTGCTAACTTTTCTCAATCACAGTTTTCTTTGTCTAACTGTGGCTTGCCTTGAAGTTTTAAAGAAGATTTAATTACGTGGAAACTTTGAAAGGAAGTTAATTTACAGTGATTTAGGAAACGGAGATAAAAACGCTGGCCTGCAGTGAGAGCTTAAATCTGAAATGGCTCATTCTGAATAGCACCAATCACAAAATGAGGAGCTTCATTACCAGCAGAGAGAGGAAATTGTTGATGCAATTATATAATGCACTGTGAAAGCTCCGGTCAGTCACTGGCAGGAACAGGTGCAGGGAGAGACGGGCGGGATAAACGGGGAGCACGGGCCTGTCCCGGGGGGCACCCGGCACACAGGGGGAGGTGGGAATGGCAGGGAGGAAAAGTGCTCAACTTACACTGCCTGTACAGTGGGTTAACACAGTCAGAGGAAAGATTTCTACCAAAAGACATAAGGTTTGGAAGCAGACTCTGAGGAAATCAAAAGTGATTTTATTAATTTTCACATGGAGCTTTCAGTGGATTACAGAACCTGGAAGAGCAGGGAGATGGACTTGATGCTATTTAAACATCCAAAACCAAGCTTGATTCATGTTACTCTCATCATACTCAACATTTTCCTCTAGATCATGGCAAGCATTTTCAGACCAAAATGATTCCCAAGATCTAATCTCAGAGATGGTAAAACTGAGCTGGGGTCTCATCATAGAGAGCAGAGTTGGTCTCCATGGCTTGGAAGAGGACGGACTGGAGACAGTGTGTTTCTTTATTAAGAGCTGGATCAGTAAAACTGTGCCTGAAAACATGGCATTTCATCCTTTCTGCACACTATGTAAGCTCACCTTAAGTTTGTCACTTTCAATAAACTTTTAACTACTGCTTGGATCTTCTGTGCAAAATGCAAGCAACAAATGAGGATACACATAGGGAACACAAAAATAAAGGCTGGTATCACTCAGTAACATCAGTGATTCAAAGATGCAGTGACTGAGCAAACAGGATCACTGACATCACCCACACCTCAAAGACTTTTCCAGTCACTTGATGCTCTTCCCTCAGTGAGACACTAAGGAAGGTGGTCATTCACAAGTCCCAAACAGCACAACGTGAGGACCCTCGCCCAGTAAGTGCCAGAGACACAGAACAGATGAGACTGTTTCTGTTGGAAGGGACCTACAACCACCAGCCAGTTCAGCTGCCAGCCCAGTGCAACACTGACCACAAGTTAGAGCAAGGTGCCCCCAAACTTCAGCATGTCTTTGACAGAAGTTTAAAAGGAGATTAGAAGTCAGCTGTGGCTTCACCAACACACAAGACTGGAACAGTTGAGGAACTAAGCGTGACTCTCAGAACCACCTCTCCTTAAGAGAGTGACCAGCATAAAGCAGTCTTCCTTCTGCACCTACCAACAGGCCTACTGTTTCTTTCCTGGACAAATTTAAAGGAATCAGGGAAAGAATACATGCAAAGCCAGCTGTGATTCAATTACTGGACAAGTAGGTTTCCTCCCTCCCCAATAACATTTAAATTAAAACGCACATGAAGTCGTTGCATTTTAGTATTTCAATTATGTGGGGTCCATCTTTAAACAGGTCTCTTATTCCTCCTAAAGCTACTACTAAACAGGTGCTGGTTACAATTTAAAGCAAGACATGCCAATATTTTAGTTAATCAATTTACCTTGAAAAGTGTAATCAGCTTTACCATCTTTAGGTGAAGAGATGGCTAATTATGCAGGAAAAGGAAAGGTCTAAGTATAAGCTTCCTATTCAATCCTTTCCCCTCTTTGCTCTTCCTAAAGAACTTCACACCGTTGCAGAGCAGACACACACTTCCAACAGCCCGTGCATTGTGCTGTGCAGGTCTCATGAGACCAGCACTGCCCCCTGACCAAGAGCCCCCCCCCAGGGCACTGACCTCTCACTTGCTGCTCCAGGCTGAGGATGACAGCCACAGCCTGGTGGAGAATCAGCAGCTTCGTCTGTGGCTTTTCACTCTTCAGGTGGAGCTGACACATCCGGCCCAGCTCCTTGAACGCCTCGTTGATGTCTCGCACGCGCAAACGTTCCCGGGCGTTATTTGCCATTCTTCTCTCCTTTTCTCTTTCTATTTTCTGCTCTGGGTTTAAATCCTCATCTTCGTTAGTACTGCTGCAAGAAAGCATAAATAACAGTATATTGAAATATCACTGATTTCAAATGTGATCCTGCTGCTGGCTCAGAATTTTGAATTGATGAAATTAAACTTCCCACTTAATCCATTTCATATTGAAGTATATTTGGATAACTGAGGAAGTGTTAGGTAACAATGCTTGAGTTTTCAAGGCAATTCTTGTTGTTCTGACAAGAAATGTTAAGTGGCTTCTGCCTGAAGAGTATCTAAAGAAAATTGTCTGCAGCAGGTAAACATCTCTAGGAAAAGTTGTGGCAATGCACTGCTCCTTGAAGCAAAAGATGTACCCAAACTACCACTTAACTGAAGTACTGAGGATTGTTCAAATAGTTACAGGTAACTCAGCCGTCTTGTCAGGTGAAGAATAAATAATTTTCAACAAAGTTTTTGCTACTTTCCAATACATCAGCTTATATAAGAAAGCATTCAAGGGACTTTCAATTTCATGCGCTTATTAAAAAGTTTCAGTTTTGTTAAAGACTTCACTGGCCAATTTTGGAACTCTTTTTAATTCTACTGTTCAGTGTAGAACTAAACAGTTATATTTAGAATTCCTGAACTGTCTCAAATGATATCAAGTTGCACAGCCTTTATTAATATAAGACCATCCAGTTTAGTCTAAAACTCTGCAAAACTTCTGTCCCACTAAAACTAACACACTAAACACCATTAGACACGTGTGATGAGACAGACTCCGCTCCCTGTGGTTGCAAAATTCCAACTGTTTACTGTTATCTCAAATTCCAACACTTGTGTCAGGCCTATCAGGCAGGTTCAGAAACATCTGACCCAATGTCAGCTCCAGGTTTTTAGTCTGTGGCTTGGGAGGGGACAGAGTGTTTCAGAAGGATATTCAGCCATGGTGTTCATCCCGGCCTCCAGGTTATCAGGGTGGAGCTACAAACTCACATTTGGAGGCACAGCCCTGGCCAGGTACAAGGTATCACAAATTTCCAACAGCCCCCCCTCCTCTGTGCAGGGCAGAGCCCTCTGAATCTGTTACTACTGATGTTACAGACATCAGGCATGGCACTAACCTAAGGGAATGAATACTTTTCAGGTCATTTTCCCAGAAAATCCTCTCCCTTGTACTTAAATAGATACAAATACTGTAAACATTTTCTCTTTCAGCTGCCTGTTGGTAAATGCACTGCAGTTCCACAAAAGCCTCTAATAACTTTATCAAACTGAAGGACAACAGGCTACGGAGCATTAACAAAGCACCAATTCTGCAGGTCATGTCAGCAACACACCTTGTTCTGCCTCTGGATGAGACCTTGATATCCTTCTGGGAGGACTCGTCATCTGATTTCATGTCATCCGATGAGGGCGGTTCATGTATATTTTCATCCTTCTCCTTGTGCTCAGACTTGATTTCTGTTGGACCTATAGCCACAGACTGGCTCTGTAAGCCACCCGAGAGTGCTGCAAGCAACCAGAGAGCACAGTGAGTGTCACAGCACCGGAACGTTCCACACAACCTCGAGCACAAAATGGAGATGAGAGGCCAGAGCCCAGCAGAAGTCTGGGAACACAACAGGAAACACTGTGCTCTGGCAACAGAAACAAGAACTCCTGGTAACACTGCTGGACTTGGACACATGTCATGGGTTACAAAGCAACTGCTATTCACAGAGAGGACTGATTGGTAACAGCTTAATCTAAGAAAAACACTGTTTAAGACAAAAGGACCTTGAGTGAGGTAAGGAAATTTACACCTCATGTCTGGGCTGCAAATTTAAGGGCAGAGCTGCACCGACATCGAGGCTTGGGCTTAGGCTGAATGTGCAGCACGCCCCTCCCTAAGTGGTGCTGGCACACCAATAAATAAACTGACTTCTGTTTCTGCAGTTTACTTCTTTAGGCTGAAGGAACTGTAAACACTGGTGTGGAACAACTTCCTTCTCTTGACTGGACTGGACTCTGGTCTCAGTTCACTCCACAGCCCCCCTGGACAACCCGGAGACGGCCACCGCTCTGCGAGTGGATTATGGCTCCTTATGCTGGAAGGGCATGGCTGTAAGGCATTCCTCCCTTGAAACTGACTATACTGGGACAAGTCTTAGGCAGGGATACCCACAAAATTGTTGGGGGAATCCCTGACAGTGGTGGTATGTAGGATTCATAATTTTTAATTTTCAACATTTCAACATTCATGTCCCTGTCCCCCTGCACTGGTGCCATTTTACCAAGATCCACAGCCTGGCTGGCTCTGGCCTGCTGCAGACCCTGTTCAGCATTGAATACTGGAAAGTTACCTCTGTAGCTGTCTTGTGTTTTATGATTTAGTTCTGTGCTCTGAGCAGAAACTGTACTGGGAAGAACTGAATGGTTGCTGTTGAGGCTGACACCTTCTTCCCGGTGAGTCCCAACCTAAAGCAAGGCAAAGCAAAGAGTTCTGTTAAAGATGTGATTCAAAGAAACAGTCCAAGAATAGTTTAAGAGAGTTCCAAAGTGTTTGCAGGATTAGAAACCTGAGTTAAAGCTCTCTCTGGAAAGACTTAGTTGAAAGATGCTGTTACACTAAACCACCTACTGCCCCTTGCTGGACCGAGCTGTGTCCCAAGCAGTGACCAGCACCTGTGGAATAACATAGCAATCTAGACAAAATTATTGTCAGTATTTCTCCAGAGAAGGCTACAGAATTTCCTCCCTGCTTTATACCTGAAAGGCTGAAGATCTGACTAACTTCTGATTGCTTTAAACGAGTACAACTATCAACTCTAGTACTTACATTTTGATCCTTAAAAGTGTGGGGAATAATAGTTTTCAACCCGTATGAAGGGTGTGTATGCTGCCCTACACTCATGCATACAGATGCACACACATATACTCATTAAACATACAAATAGCAGCACTTTTTGTTCGCTGAAACAGGATTAAGAAAGTACTGGATCTAATATAAAAATATTATTTTATTCACTTTAATAATTCTTTCTCATTTTCCTATTTTCTCAGCTAAATATGTTTAGTTCCAGTACAGCATCATATAATGCAAAAATAATCCAGGCATCTAACTACTCTTACCACCTATTTCCTAATCTGCTTCTTTGTAACATATCATGATTAAATTTCTGAGCAGCAAGCACTGAGGTGAAGAGTCTTGAAAAATTCTAATTTTGCATAACTTGAATTAATGATACTTATGTAAGGCAGCTATGAGTGTGCATACCTAGCTTGAAGAGGCAATTTGTTAAAAATCTGCTGCTCAATACAGAATACTGTTATCAACTCCTATTAAAAAATATTTTTTTGTTTGAGCAAGAGGTAAAGACACATTGCCTGTATTTAAATAACTTGGAACACAGACTATTTAGAGCTTTTGATTCCTAAAGACACAGAAATTATTTAATATTTATACTATAACCTACGTAACACAATTAAACAGTTAAAAAAACTGAACAAAGATAAGGGATTCTACTATTATTTATATAGTTACAAAAATTGGCTACAGATGAAGCTTTTTATTGGAACAGTAGCAAACATGTCAACTAGAAGATTAAGCCTTTAATTAAATAGGTTTATTGCCTGGAGTTACACATGAGAACCACTGTTTTTCAATAAATCCTTCAATCCTAGTAAACTGCTGAGCTTTGAATCCCTCTTGAGTAATTAATGCAGCTTTTACCTTTCATGTCTTAGTATGGGTTTTACCCAGAGAGAGATAAATACCCTTATGCAAGTTTATCCTTTGTTTAATATACACTTGTTCCTGTAAGCTAATGCACAGGAACAAAAAAGGAAAGGGGGGAACCCCCCCGACAACCCACAACTAATATCAGGTCATCCCGGGCTGCTATTTGTATCTATTGTTCTGCAGAAAATCTCCTCCTGTATACTGTGGAATATCTGTTGCTATTTCAAGTATATTTTATCTTCCTTTGCGTGTAATAGGCTTTGTTTGTGAGAAGTTCCACTCTGGATACAGTTATCCCAGCTCCTGTGAGAGTCAGGAACTCGCTGGCAGGAAGGAGCAGAGCCCAGGTCTTTCAGCCTAAGAGACAAAACTCTTTAGCATGGGAACATGAAGCTCATTCTCCACACTGAACTTTCAAAAACGAGTCTTTCCCTAATTCTGCCCTGCAGGTTGTGTGTTTTAGTTTATTCTTCTGGTCATGCTTAGTCCTAACACTTGAGGGTGCTTTTATTCAAGCTACAGACTATTAATCACTTCAGGGCCAGGTTTGTTCTGAAGTCTACTTCTTAAAAAAGGCAAAAATTTCTTAAAGCTGTGTACAAACATAACAGCTGCCAGAACCCTGGTAGCTTTCAAATCTAGAGCTCATCTAAAGGCGATAGATTAGCAAATCAGTTCTGACAAAGGCAGAAAATAGATCAGAAATAAAAACTGAACTCAAGTCCATGTTCCAGTTCTTTAAAACCAAGACATACAAATTCAAAGCATACAATTTAGATTAACAAGATTTATACAGAAATCTTAAGAGAAAATGTTACAAAACTGACCATAAGAACGATTTTTATCTCTGATCTACAATACACTAGAAAATCCAAACGAAAACCCCAAACCAAAAGGCTCGCTGAAAGTCACTGTATCCCATAGAGAGGCCAACAGCTGTTTTCTATAGGCACAACTGATCAGGGGCTGCTTCGAGGTAGCAAATTGGGTCTTTAGTATCTTAAGCAACGAGTTTGGAGAGTTTAGTTTGCTTTCCTTTCCCCGCACTCTCGCTCCACAGAACAAGGGCCGGCCCCATCTGCATTTCAATGGAGCACCTCGGGCTTCCTTTAAGTCTCTGAAAGGCGTCTGAGCCCCTTTAGTTCGGCGGCCCCGCAACAAACGCGCCCTGGCCGTGTTTCATGGCCGTGATTTGCAGGCGATTCTCCGCCGGAGCCGCGGCCCCGGGGCACGGCCCCTCCCGCACCGACCCGGCCCCGCCGCCGCTCGCCCCAGCGCCTTTCACCACCAAACAAACTCCCACTAAATTCATTCTCCCATGCGCTAATCCAGCCTTGTTTCCATGATCCCTCGCAAGCAAAGCCCGCAGGCTCCGCAGCCACACAAAATGGGAGGCGAGCAGAAGGCTGGGCTCCACCGCCGAGCCTGCAGCGGGGCCGGCAAAACCTCCCCCAAGTCCGAGGAGCCACCGGCACAGACACCGCCCCGGTCAGAAACGCCCTTAAATCGCTGCCCTCTGCCTGTCTGCTCTACACAGCACCAGCCCAGCACAGCCACAGCTCGGTAAAACCCGGCCCGAGAAAAGCAGCGGCCCCGGAGGCAACACTGAGTTGCGATTCCCAGGTGAACTGCACTCATTTTTACGCATTTCAGGAAAGACTTGTACACAGGACAATCTGCAGCCCCGAACAAGGCTTGCAAGTTTAAAAAAAAACCCAAAGAGTGCAGAACGTATTTCGGTTGATTTACGTGGTAACATCTGGGATCTGAAAACAGAAAACCAGCGAAGTATTTTAGGCAACTAAACAAAAACTAGACAAATCACGGGCACTGACGGCACACGGCTGCATTCAGGAGAACCGAGAGTGACACGTGGGGAAAGGACAACCTTTGTCCTGTTAACATCGGGTCTGCGCCTCACACTTCGGTCTGATTGTTCATTTTGAGCACTTGGCAATGAAAGCTTTGGAGAACTGGAAAATAAAAATACTGGTCTTGCTCTGAGTCTCTGAAAGGTGCACCTTTCAAACCATTCTACTAGCTGGTCGATTTGGCTATCGTCAGTAACACCATTTTGACGAAGGTGTGCATAAATTAAGACCATGAAAAGAGCTTTGGAATCAAGATTTTTACACTTCAGACAACTCCAGGTTGTTCAGCGGGGGTGTAATCTCTGCAGAGAAACAGCAGGGCTGGAAGGGTTTGAGCCAGAGCAGAGGCTGGTGTTGGCAAAGCTGCTTCCACCGCCCTTCCGCGCTTCTTCAGGCCAGCAGGACAGGGCACAAAGAGGGACACCACCAATTCTCTCAGATTCCTCTTATACCTGAAAAAGCCCTGCGACTTATGGATTGAGTTTCATCCTTAACTAAGTTTCCAGGCCTTTTATTTATTTATTTTTAATCAGTTCAGGCTGTTCTTTTTTCCATTGTATTACAATGACAAATAAAAAGCAGCTTGAATAAGAACAAAAAGTATTACTTCTTAACTTTTCAATAATACATGAAATAAAATACAAATCAACTTCAAAGGCCAGTTAGCAAATATTTGATGAGTTTGAGATATTAAAAATCTATTTGAATAAGTCTAATGGCCAGCCCAGCTAAAAAGAAAACAAGACCATTCAGAGCAAGCAGGAAATGAAGTCAACTAGAGTTGTAAAATAAATCTGGCTCAAAAATTAAGCAAATGTTAAAATAAAACCATGCCTGGTTACACTAATTACATAAAAAGGAGTTAAATTACTCATTTCCTAGCTCCTTCTGCCAAGATCATCATCTTCAAGGGAAATTAAATTTATTTTTTTCCTTTTTTTCTTTTTTTAAAGAGCAAAAATGTTTTGTGCAAAGATCCCACTCTCCCTCAACAAGGAAGTTTCATTTAGTGCTGAATTCCAACGACCATTTCTTGACCCTATGTCAAACAAAACATCAAAAATGGTAATCATACATAATCGCCCTTATCGATGTTGACATTTCTCACTATGTTAGCCCAATACTCATTATTTTCTTAAAATTTACTGGAGGTCATCTAAAGTAAAGTAGTATTTAAATCCTGAATGAAGTCTAAATCTTCTAGTTCAGGTTGTCTGTCAAATTCTCTGCTCTCCCACATTCACTATTTAAAAATACTCCACAATAGTAAATAATTACAGTTTGAAATTAATTGGCTATTGAAGAAGAATTGCCCCTCATACTCGGGGGCATTACTGCAATGCAGCCATCACTAATAACCCGCTCAGTCTGCACTGCAGCCAGATGTGCCAACCTCTGCCCTGCACGTATTTCAGGACTCCATCCTAAGTCATGCTGAGTTCCTGCAATTGCAAATGATGTCTAAGGGCACTCTTTGGGGACTGGGCAAGGCCACAACAGGATGCCTTCTGTTGGAGCCAATTATTCTGATGTAACAAAATTAAGGTTAATCCAAGAAATTCTTTAGCTGACTCACTTTTCAAGCCAAAACTGATCTGCAGGCTTGTTTCACCCATTGAGGATGAAATGTACAATCCAGTATTTTTTCATTTTGACTAAGTTTATTTATAACAGATAACAAACATCTGTCAGTCAAATAATTAGATGATAAATCAAGTATTTACTACATTTGAGTCACATGACAACATTAAACTAGAGAAAATCAAGGAACCTTTGTCCCTTTTTAGAGAGACATTTTCCACTGTCACCTATTTTAATAAAAACTGAGCTGATAAAAGATGTATCATAGCTTAGTTAAAAGAGAAACTGAGATTTTTATGTACATTTTGGCACTATCTGCATTTGACTGTGGCTGGCTGAGCAGAATCGGAAGGTTCCTCAAGAAAGAGAACAAGTCTGTCACTGCAGTTTCAGTCACTCACTTTACCCCACAGCATTAAGACTAGGGGGGGAAAAAAGTTCTCTTTTGTATGACTAGATTTCAGTCTACCCCAGAAGACGGCAGAACTTTAACAGCATTCTTTAAATATTAAATCTCAGTTGGTACTAAGAAAAAATTCTGCAGTGCGTATGCATCACTTCCCTCGTTACTGAAAGTGGCTGTGAACTTGTATAGAAACCCAAAGCTGGATGTGCATTTGGAAAGCACCCCCTCCCCACAGCCCCCAAACACACGCAGCTTATAGAAAGCACCCAGTTCTTTTTGATGTTTACTGCAGTGGTCCTGAAATTAATATAAATGGATGTGTGACGTGCGAATGGGAGAGCCTGGAACTAATTCTGTTTTATAGAATACAAACCCTTCAGCAATTGGGGTACCTAATTATTTTGATGATAGGTGAAATTTTGCCTTGATCACACAGTACCCAGCTGTGAATCTGTTTTATAACAGAAAATTTCACAGCATGTAACTGGTCTTTAAAATTATGCTGTAAACATGCAAACACATGGCACCACTAAAACAAGCATGTTTTTAAAAGCTCTTTTTCCTTTAAGCATTTTTGAGAAGGGAGGAATGAAAAGGAAGAAAAAGGGAAGTGAGCAGTGCTACAAATAGATTCGTTTACTGTGTAATGCTTTTAGCATATTTCTGATCTATAAAAAGCTCGACTGCATTTTTTCAGAACAGTTCACATTTTTAAAGAAACTAGGAGAGATGGATTGAATTATTTCACTCTTCTTGGGGATTAATCTAAAAGTTGTTTCCTTTCCATTGTTACTTACACTACAGCTGTGCTCAAACTCCTTTTCATTTATAAAAAAAGTTTAGGTTTTGAGCCTGCGCACACTACGGTTCCACATTCCAACAGCTTCCTCCCAGTCCTCTGCCAGCATCTGCTATTGAAGACTAGTTCCAATTTACAATAAACAGCTTTTCCAGACCAGAACACTTGAAATTCAGTCCTTCTTGACTGCTTTTCCCATTCAATCTCCCTATTCACCATTTCAAGGAGAAAACGGTTCTGCCAATTATTACACATCTGGAAAAAATGCATGTATAAGCTGAAACGCTCTCAGCAGAAAGTTTCAGCTTTCTGCATATGGTCACAGCAGGATTTTATGGGCCACTGACCAGGCCAAAGTCTAAGTTTTCCCATCTTTTTCCTCCCTCACATTTCTGTCCACCCCCACCCCAACAGTCTAATTGGAAACCCATAGCAGGTGCAAGCTGTCTGCCATCTTTTCCTCCGCAAGAATCTCGAGTGGTTTCTTCCTGATAAATATTAGTCTTACAGCCCAGTTTTAACTCACTAGGCTCTGTGATAACTTATATGCATCAGCTGTTAATTGCTTGCATAAACATGTTTTAAAACATCATTACCATGGACGCTTGTCTGTTGGCTGTTACAAGGCTGGATGCTCCATAGTTTGAGTTCAGGCTTCCAATTGGCCCATTGTGGGATGGTCCCAATAAACTGTGTATGTCTCCATGGCCACCTGACAGGCTTGTTGAAGGCCCCACAGCGTGATTTCGTAGAACATGGATGGCATCATCAAGTCTGTCCAGGCGATCCTCCATCCGGGACTGCTGTTGGGAGGCAAGAGGGACAGGAACAGCCATTACTGAACAAACCTGCAGGCTCCTTATGCTGCAACAGACTCTACCTCAGAGATATGAAAAGACAGAAGAGGAAATGCAGTACCAAAATCGTATCAAAAGACTCTGAGAGCACCTACCAGCACTACAAACAAACAGGAAAAAGAAAATATTATCTGGAGATTTTGCTCAGGATAGCATTCATTCCACAAATAGGTGGCAGCTTTAAAAGTGAAGCTTATTATAAGGTTAATGTTACTCAGCTGCTATCATGGCATGAAAAAAAGGAATTGCTACAAAACAAGCTACCTAATGCAGGACAGAATGATCATAGTATCAGCCTCACCACATTGAAAACAATTAAGAGAGGCAATGGCTTTTTGAGAACCTGTATTACAAAAAGACTGGACAAAACTTATGATTTTTTAAAATGGATCTTCAAACAGATTTGATATTTCAGAAATAAAAATGAGTTCTTTGTGTTACCGTAGAAAAGTCTATCTTAGAATCACATTTCTTTAAAAGGAAGACAAAAAAAACACTCCAAAGCAAAACCAATTCTGACACTGCAACACTCTAGAAACTGAAATATCAGGATGTTGAAGTCAGAAGATGGGTCATACACTACTCTAATTTAAGTTTTTAATGGGGAATCCGAAGGAAGCGTTAATTGAAACACAAAAAGGCACCATCTAAAGGGAAATAGTACCTCACAGACATCCTTTAAGAAGGACATTGCATCTTGCAAATGCTCGTGAAGTTGCTGTTCAACTCGATTTTTCTGGCAAAGTCAAGACAGAACAGGAAGCAAAGCACAGGTTAAGATTAATTCAAAAAAGAGGTGAGGAAACAGCTGATGTGCATGTCAGCAATAAATTGTTAGTCAAGTTAATGCAACAGAGATCTGATTATATTAAGATAAGAAAAGGCTAATATTTAACACTGCAGTTATGTTAGGATTCTAAGATGTACATAACAATTATATTTAATTGCAAAAATATTGAAGAAAAGGAATCTGATTTAACTCATGTTTTATTCTTGTTAGACAGAAAAAAAAAGAAATTACATCTGTGAAAACTAAAAATATTAAACACATAATCAAAACCTTCCCTCAAATTTTCCCCCTTCCTTCCCGATGCTGTATCGGAAATGTAAGAAGGAAATCAGTAACTGAAATCCTCTGCTGAATCCTCAAAAGAAGAAAATTTACAACATTGTAGATTACTGCCTGTGTGTTTTTCTGCAAAATGTTTTATTAATGAACATCCCCCAACAACAAATAATAATTACAAATAAATGTATTAATACTTTAATAACAGCGTAATGCAAACAAGCCCAAGAGACAACCATTTGAGGGAGAGAGGGGGAAGGACAAGCAAATGCAGAGGCATGAAGTCTTTATCTTTCTCCAGACTGAACTTTAGATAAGAATTAGCCATGGATTTGTGAAAAGGTACCAGAATCTCATAACAGCGCTTTAGCACCAGCTGTCCTCGGCACAGAAGCCTGATGCCCAAGGAACAGATGGTGAAAGACACACCCTGCACGTCTTATATTGTTCAACTGAACAGGCCATTTGTTAGCAAAGAATTCATTTGTAATGCTATCCTACTGTTCCCTTTAATGATATGCAGGATTTATACAAAACCGAGCCTTCAACTCTTAAGCAAAAAGTACTATGTTGCTTTCAACAATTCTTACCAAGGAGTGTAGAGAGTTTTCATAGTTGGGAGATGAGGGGGCTTGTCCTCCACTCCTGGACCACTGACTGGCACCTGTCAAAATTGTCTAGGTTAGTGCACAGATTTACACAGCAGAAGTAGGAAGCAGAGACACAGTGTATCTCAACATGATTAAACCCAACATATTCTGCATGAAGGTAAGCTAACACATATGCATATGCAAAGGAGGACAAATTCCTTCATTCTGCCTTACTGAGAGATAATTTTCATATCCTGGCATCTGTAGGGTTAGACACATTGTCAATGACAAAGCAGTGACATCTTCAAAGTACTTCAGCATTAAAAAGTGGACTAAGCACACACAAACACACACACACACATCTGAAATACCTGCCTGTGTCAGCACAAAAAACCTGAATCCTTCTTCACTCTGTTTAGTGTTGTAGGTGTATCGTTAACAGTGTTATGATATACAACAAAAACATTTACAGAAATCCAACAGACACTAAATAAAGGGTAACTGGAAAACCATTTTTATGACACCTCTCTACTAAACAAAAAAAAATTAAAACTATATCTAAAAGCTTTATCTTGTCTAGTTCTACACTATACCGTTTTAGATTATAATGCATTCCAAGTCTAGAATAGTAAAAATACACCTAAGTTATTTCCATTTGTTATTTCAGATATATTTAAGGTAAAACAGCATTTAAAGAATCACTGATTGAGCAACAAATCGACAATTAAATCCATATTACCTATACACTGCAAATTCAAATACATATCCATTCCAGTCTGACATAAGTATACCTAATTACCATGTAAATTTTAAAAATAATTAGATGTGAAATGCAATATCTAATAAAGCAGTACTTTTAACACAAAGCCTGAAGTAGTACAACATGCATTTTTCTCACCAACTAATAATGCATCTTTTATAAAGATACTACATGAAATTCTATGGCCATTAGAGACAGCTTCCTTTCAGCCATACAAATGTAATAATAAAGCAATTACATTAATAAATTATGGACATACAATCCAAAGCAGCTCATTAAAGGAAGAGCCTGTGGGCTTGTTCTTTCAATAACAGCCAGAGCTGTACGTCTGGAAAACTGGGAAAAGCTTTAATAACATTACAGTTCCTTTGTTCAGAGAGCTGCAAGTAGTTACCTTTTAAAGACAAGGTTTTATTTAACAAAAAGAGCACAGCTTGCCTAGCTATTAAAATACCTAAATATTTCCTTTCTAATTAAAAAATAATAATAAAAATCTCCTATTTCATAAAAGTCCAGAGCTGCTATAATTATGCTGGAATTCTCTTTTAAAATACAAATAATTCAGCGAGTAAGCCTGTAATTACCAATTTTCACTTCACACAGCTACTCTGGGTCTGGATCTGTACTTTCCCTCTGCATCACTTTCATTCCTGAACTTGGGAATCATGCTTGGAGCCCCGCTTGTTCTGCAAAGCACTCACGAAACAACCTTAGAGGATTTGGGCTCAGCATAACCTTCAAATTTTTATGTGGTCAAAGCTCCATTTTCAGAGACAAGACCATGGTGAGGAGCGCTCACGGTGTGAGAGACCGAGGGCTCCTGCAGCACAGCCCCTGCGGGCACGGGGCAAAGGCAGCCAGCTACGGCAGCAAACAGACCGTGCGCTTCGTCCGACGCGCTTGTTGGGGTTTGTTACGTGGGGGAAGGTACGATTTCTGTAGCTTAAACCCAGAACAAAACTCCAAGTGGGACGGCTCACAAAGGAGACAAAAAGGGAAGAGGGGAGGGAATAAGCAGCTCCTCCTCTGGAACGCCCAGCGGCAGCAGAACCTGCAGTGTGCAGTCACACCTCCGGCACCGCCGGGGCTCTCTCCAAGCGGTGGCACTCTGCCTCCGTGTCTGCGCAGGTTGCCAGATGGCACCGATTTCCTGCTTGCCTCATTCCACTCCCCCTCCTAGAAGTTTGTGCATGAAATCCACCAATTATGTTAAAAAGCATCCTGGCACCACAAGCCCTGCAATTAACAACTGCAGCTTTTAGTGCAGCACCAACATAGCAGCATGAAAAACACAAATAAGCCAGGCAAGTGTTAGGATTTACAGGGGTCACCGACAGCAATCACTGCAGTATTGTTCTTACTCCCAGTCTCCCCAACACTAATCCTCTGGCTCCCCTTTCAAACACACACTCGGAGCCACACAGGGCTGGCTTTGCATCCTCAGAACCCACCAAACCCTTCTGAATACCTCTGATCCTGGGAGGATTCTTAAAATACCAAGGCTCCCACCATTCAGATCCCTATATGAACTTCACATACATATACACAATCATTAAAACTATGCAAGCAGCTCAGCTCTGGGCATGTTTATGTAAAATTAGAAATTAAATGAGGGCAGGGAAGATGAGAGACACACTATTGTCTCATAATACTTGGGGGTTTTCATCAAGTTGTTCACCAAGCTTTTACTTAACTGAATTAAAAAACGTCATTAATCCTCATTCAGCAACCCAACAGCCCAGCAATTCAGTCATGAGCTCCTAAACTCCAACATCTCATGACTTCACTCCCTCTCAACACTTTGCCTGGCAAATAGAGCACTCCTACTGTAACTTACAAATAAAGGATGGGTAAATTATGACTTAGTCAAATCTACAATACTAAGAACGCTAACTAAACAAATACCTAACGGTAAAAGGGGGAAATGACAATGAAGGCTAAAATGCTTCAAAATATATCATTTTAGTACACATAAAGCATTTGTTTTATCTGCAATAACTTTTTGGGTCAAGACAGAAAATGGCTACCAGGAGTATAAATAGCAATAAATGCAGTAGTAATTACTTCACATTGTGCTTCACTGTGTTCTTAGTGACTCATCTGGGAATAAAGATAAAAGTCCAGATTCATAAATGAAGGTAATTAACTACTGCAGCAATTTACCAAAGGCTTGATAAATTCTATATCACTGAAATTAAAGGGGGTGGGAGGGTATAAATGTGAAGCAGATGCTAAGTTCAAGCCTGAGAAAGATTTCAGTGTTATGTGCTTATACCTGCTACTGTCTCAGCCATCAGAATCCAGAATAAGAAATACAAATCAAAGTGGAAATTTTGGAGTTTTACTTTTGATACAGGTTGCAACAGGCAAAGGCAGGGACAGAAACAGGAAAACACTAATTTCAGGGACCTCAAATTCGTATTCTAAACCCAGAAATTAGCTAGTGCTTTCATGCTTACAAAATGAGGTGTCGTATCTAATCAGAGAACTCTTGAAAAAAACCCTCTTTGGGATCTTGAAAATTTTAAACACTTTGAAATGTCAGAACTTATTTCTCTCAGCCATAAAATATTTTCTATGTTTGCTTTGATGTTAAAAAGAAAATAATAATAATTTTCCGGTCTGATCTGCCTTTTCAGTGCAAGAGAATACACAAAACATTTTTTTGTCAACTGTAATCATTAAATCAAAAATCCCATTAATCCCATCATTACTCAATTCAACATGGATTATTCAGTAATAGAAAAGAAATGCCCAAAGCAGCTGCTCAGGTAAGCCATGTCAGATATTCATTAATCCATTATGTCCACAGAAAACCACAATAGTGTCCATTAAACAGGAGTGAAGTATGAATGATGAAAGTTTTCAATGACATTGCATAGATAGATATGCATATACCATACATATGATTATGACTGCATTTTGCAGTGTAGTACCTTTACTAATTTCTTCATTTAAATTACAAAAGGGTTCAGCTAAGCTCATTCTGTACTCTTTTCACTTAATGTTATTGTTTTACAAAAAGCAAAACACTGTTGCAAAAAAGTGATCAATGGCCAGGAGCCTGCACGGATATATTAAACAGCAGAGAAGGGAGAAACAGACTGTTGTATAAACGTTAAATAATTTAACAAATTGCACTATAGGAAAGAACAGGGTTAAAGTTACATCATCTTGCTTGTAATTCTAGTTCTTTGTTAAACAACAAATTTAAGTCAATGGAGCTTTCACAGTCCTCTCTATATGGAGAACAGCTGTTCAACTTTTACTAGACAGCTGAGGCCACAGTGTCTGTGAAAGCTGCACTACCCACTAATAGCTGTAGGCAGCTGCCCACAGTTCATCTCCACACTGGAATGCTTCTTCCCACATTCACTCTACAAACACACAAAGCACAGGTGACAGAGGTGGCTGCAACACAGAGCATTTATTTTGAAAAATGCCAGAAATTCTTCTCCCATAGAATGAAAGCATTCATGAAAGATATGAATGAAAAGCTATCTTGTGTAAAAATTGGATAGTCTCACAGCCTACTATATTTTCATTAGAGGGAACGCACATCTGCTGCGTTTGTCACCGAGGGCTGCCGCGGAGTTTTAACATATAGCTTTAAAAAAGAAAAACAACCCAATCAAACCTCTCTTATTTCTCTCAAATGGTGCAGATCTGCACAGATATCTTTACAGCTGTGATAAAATATGCTTTCAAACATTATTTTAACGTGCTCATTTTCAAAGCCAGTTGCCGGGATTTAAGTGAATGCCTATAACAAAATATTTAAGAATCTGGATTTATAATTCTCAGTTTAGTACAATGGAAAAATCAACAAAATATACAAGTAATTATTCAAGGAAGCTAGTGCTGATTTCACTGTGATTCCAAACAAGATGTTTTGAAAACAACAAACAAGTTATTGACACATGGCTAGTCTCTACCTGTAAGAGGCGATGGTGATCCAACTGGTGTTGATGGATTCGATGGAAAACTACTGCTGGTATGATCAGGAGAATAAATCTAACAATAGACAAAAAAGATTATATATCAGTATATGTTATAATACACAGGGGGGATAAAAGGCACTTTCAGGATTCCTTTTCATGCTTTAATTGTCACTCTTGATTCTGGATTGATAAAAAACCCAATTTGATCCTTCAATCACAGCTCTGCTTTATTACACTCAAGGCTCTAAAACTGTCCAGAGAACTTTCATTTTCAAGCAGCTGTCCAAATAAGCACAGCCTGTGTTTGATAGTGACACAAGTATAACTGACCTTCCTTGTAATTTAACAGCAGCAGAAATTATAGCCTTTCTGTCAACTGAAGGGGAACGATACAAGTTAAGAGTTCACAGTACACAAAAAACTGTATCAAACAAAACTTCAGGAAAATGCCAATGAATAATTACTTCCTAAACTTTAGAGAGAGAAAAGATTTTAGCAGTCAACACATTATCTTCTAAAAATTAATCCTTCACAAGAAATATATTTAGAAAAGCATTCAAGTTCTCATGGTTATTAGTACCCACCAAATAAAAAAACACCTGAAATTTTGTTACTCTTGCAATGTATTGCAGCATGTAACATGTTTCTCTCTTATTTCTGTATCAGCTGGCCCCTTGAGATACTGAACTCCAACTTGCAACAATTCTTTCCTTGCTATTAATGGAATAAAAAATTATTGATAAAAACAGAAGACATTATGCTTACAGTTTTAATTAAAAACTGAAACCTCAAGACCCTGGGAAAATTCATTTTATGAAGGGAATTGAATAGATTTAGAGGCTGACTATGGACTTCACAACATATTTTTATAGGTCATGGGATCAAACCTGTTTTATTTGAGCAGAGACCAGGATTTGTTAGTCATCAGATGGCAGTCAAAAAAAAAAATCTTCACTGGCAGTGTGGTTGATGTCTCTTCACACAGACAATATGACATTTCAGCATTTAGCTGATAATAAACTGGGACTTCATTAAGTTCCGTATTGTCTTTTTTGAACTGACAAAACCAGGACCCGATAGACCATGTGCTCCTCCCTGGTCTATCATACATTTCCACTAGAACAGACCATCAGTTCCCTAATGGAAATGCCTCCTCCTTTTCATACATGCCAGAAAGAAAATATATTTAGAAGAACAAACTACCTCAGACTAGGGGAGGAAATTCATGCATTGTACATCAGTATAAAAATAAATCTTGGGTGTCAGTATAAGAACTGTAGAGAGTTCCAGACAGATAAGATAGAGAAAATTAAAATAACATCAAAGAAAGGCCATGAAGTTTCCTTTGAAACTGCTTGTTTTCCACAGCTCTACCTGCCAGTTTTATTTTGCTGTACTTTATAGGAGGGAAAATCTATAGTACAGCAAAGCCGCGACTAGAACACGAGGTCAGAATTCATTCTGCATGCAGTCCCTGGCCACTGTGCTGTTAAATGACCAATGATGAACAACCCTGACACCTTCTGCCAGGCTTAAACGGTAACATGACTCATTTTACTGCAACAAATGAGACTCCTCCTCCTATCAGTCATGGTCCATTCCAATCAGCGGGGTGCCAATATGCCAGGGTCTAATGAAAAGGCTCTTAGACAAAAGCTGCACAATTGAGAGCCTGCAGAGCCAAACCTCAGAGCTGTTAGTCCAATTTTTTAAACACTACAGTGTACATTTCAGTTAGGCTTTGTTATGTTAATGTTATTGAGTCTAAAGCAACAAAGAAACTTAATTCATGAATTACTTTTAGAAGTCAACTTCCCTACATTTTCTTTTCTTTTGTGAAGGGACCAGTGGCTATTTAACTACCGAGCCGGTACAAAGGCCTTTACCCTAGTGCTGAGGTAGGAATCAAAACATAAGTTATCACAAAGAGGTCTGATATAATCAACAAAGTTAAACAGTCCTCCTGTTTGATCTCCTCTAAATTAAAGACCAAGTGTTTTGATTTGGCATTAGGCAATGAAATAAACCAGATGTTTCTCCTGCCATATAACCCTCCATGGGCACAATCTTAAAGGGTTATTGTTTGGCAAATGTTCAGGGAAACACATTAGAAATGGCACGAATACCCAGATTTTCTTTTCTTTCTATCTATACTAGTTCATTATCCAAACTAATGCATAATCCACAGGGCTTTGGGAACTTTGTGTAAATACTTTCATGTACAATTCTCTTTCTTGCCTACCCTGAGATTAAGACCACAATTATCCAGGCTTAAACCTAAAATAAAAGAACCTTTGCAAATGTATTATCTGGCCTTACATGTTTAATCACATACTATTCTGTATGGTCTTTAATACCTAAACTGAAGAACAAATGTCGTATCCTCTGATGTTTCGCACATGAAAGGCCTATTGTCAGATGTACATCAACAGAATTTTAGAACTAGAAATTCCTCTCAACAGTTGCAGCAGCAGCAGCAGCATTTAAAATCCAAACAGAAAGGAATATAGTGTCATCTTAGGCGGGGGGGGAAAGGCAAGACAAGTGTAGTATTTAAACAAAACTTTGTTCAAAGAGAAAAATATTCTTGATTTACTAGCCATCAAAATTCATGTGTGCCAGCTTCACCTGCAGGAGAGCCCACCTCCCTCCTCTCCACAGCCCTGGGCTGTGCTCCCTGCTGAACAAGTGCAAGGAGTGTGCTGGGTGCGCGTGGTGCGGGGGAAGCAGATGGATGAGGCGAGGGATTTGAAGTGTGCAGACTATGGCATGCACTGATAGAGCAGATGGAATGCATCACCATCAGCTATGACAGAAATGATTTATGGAATGACCTGGCTGCTCCTGCCAAGCAACAACACGGGATGACAGAAACAAGTTTCTATGACAACCAGAGCCCACCCACCAGTTAGATTAAACATTTCTGCCCTGACTTGCACTCGCAACATATTTAGAGTTTTTCCTCAAAACATCAGCCTGGCTTTCTCAGCTAGTGACTTGGACAAAAATACCTGAAAGGACGAGAAAATCATTTAGAAAAGGAGAGCAGTGGAAAATGTCATGAAGTCCTGCAGGTCTAACTGGCCAGTGTGTCAGACTCACAATGAAATTCAGTTCCGGCTGCAGGACAGCAGACACCCAAATACATCTGCACAGCAGTGAACTGCCTGGAGTGTGTAAGCACTGCTATTTCTAGGAGTCAAAATGATCCCTGCTCTTTTCTGACAGGTCTCAAACAAACAAAAAGAGAGTGTTAACTGCCCTCTGGACTCCAGAATTGTTATCTACTTGCTGAATCCCCAAAAGCAACAGGGACGTTTTTCTCCTCAAAGCTGGTAGGTCAGAGTTCTCCTCCCCAGTATGGACATTACAGACATTATCAGATCTGGTAATCTTCTAACATATGACCCTCAGAGGGATGCAAGGGTAACAGGAGCTGCATGAATATGCACATTTGCATTCGCTGGTATGAGGGGAGGGATGCAGAACCCAACACAGGAATGGTCATTTAGGGCTGCAAAGTAGTAATTTCTATCCTTTATATTAGACTTAGTCTCCCTCTTTGCTTCATACAAGAAATACAAAGTGCTTTCCCAGCCACCATTTCCAATTCTGAAATTTCTGCTACTCTTTTCTAAAATGTACACCTGATTGTATAAATGAAAAAATAATTGCTGTATGCACACATATGCAAACAGAGCTTACTGGAGATTGAGGATACTTGCCATGGTTTACATTATTCCAACAAGAGTTAAAATTTATGCATATACAACATTTTAAGGGCTGTTCCATAAATTATAGCTATACAACAGAGCATTCAAAACCTCTCAGTTTTATAAGGCCACTGAGAAAACATTTTAAACCTTGAGGCAGGATCTGGTCTAAGACTAATGTTAAAAATATTTGACATTAACTAGAACACTACAGAAAAAATAAAAATAAACCCCTTAACTTTTTATGATTATCTTTTACTTTGTCTAACTAGCTTCTAAAACTCTATCTGCCCTAAAATTTTCAATCTGCTAAAAAAAAAGGAAGTCTGAATGAGTCTTCTACAAATAAAAGCATTTTTCACTTGCATTTAAATAGGCATTTTTCTAGTATATGAAATTGTATCGTACATTGTTTCAGCTTCATATGTGAAAATCCTGATTTGATACTATAAAATCACTGACACATAAATAATGGATGGAGTGAGAAAAACATGTGTTTCAGATGTGAATATTCTAACTGCTACTTACAGATGCCAATGCCTTCCCAAGTGCATCACCTGTCTGTGAGCTTCCAGCACCATTTCCTCTGTTTCCTGTAATGTGGAAAGCAAACCCAACACTTATTTTTAAAGCTGAAATTTTATTTACTTTATTATTTTATTCATCACACACAGTTGAGCAACCACTTTTTAAATGGATTTTCTGAGGAAGTCAGTGTCAACAGAATCAGTTCTCATTAGACTTAAAAATTTAATTAAAAGAATTAGATTTACATTTAGATGCTCTCCTCTTTAAAGTCAAACACAGTAACACCGTGATAACTTAAGGACCAACAAGTGAAAGCAGTTAAAAAAAGACAAATTATTTTCTAGGATTACAGTCTAATTTTAATGAAATGTGAAAAATCAAAATCAGAAAATTACATTATTGCAGCTTATTTCTAAACTGTTATCACTAAAGTGCTGCATGTTTAATTAATTCTTAAAGCCAAATTCAGAGGATAGTTCCTTGTGTGTGTCCTTGATGCCCATGCTCTAATTCCCCATGTTATATTCTCATCTTTATTTTAAAATGTCCCTGAAAAGCTCTTATCCACCACACTTTCTGTCATCCCTGCTCTTAGTTGCATGTCAGCAGCTTTGCGTGCCCTTTTGCTCCACACACCATTAAGCCAAGAGGAAGTCTGAAGCACTGCCAATTGGAAACACAGAGAGGAACTGAATGCTCCAAAATATCTGCTTGACTGTAGGAGACAGATCCTTTAAAAGAAAATCCTCTTTCCCCAATTATCAACTTCTAAAGCCAAAAAAAATATATTTAATGTGAATGTAAGCAATTCACACCAGAAAGCCAAATAATGCAACACTTGCTGTTTCAAGTTTGTAGCAAACTTGGATTTTCCAGCCTGAATTCCCCATGCAGATTCATCAACTGGGTTCTGCTTAAGGATCTTGGCGTAAAACATGTTCCCAAATCAAAGCCAATACAGTCTCTCTAAGTCCTAATCATATTGAACCAACAAGGGGCATCCACAAGCAGTTAACTTCTACAGCTGTATCTTCAGATGTGGAAATATCTGCAAGGCCCAGCTGATCAGCCTGTATTTCATGCTCCCTAGGTAAGCATCGAAGAGACTAAACCAGCCACCACCCTGGCTACTCAGTAATCTCTAAAACAGTTAAGAGAGGAATTTACAACCCACTTTATCAAGCTCCCCAAAGAAACAGCCTTCCTGCCTTTCTCCAGCGCAGGGCTTTGGTGACACAGCAGCTCTGCAGCCTTTAACACAAGAACTACCTATATGGACACGTGCATGCACTGAACTGCAGGGGAACTGCTTTAAGTCAGATGGACGCAATCCCTGAGCACAGGCTTGCCTGTGAAACCAAGTAAGTCTTAAGCTGACTGAGAAACCATTTGCCTGATCTCGGCCATCCTGAGCACAGAAACAACAGAATGATGAATTTTCCCTGATCTACAAGCATATCATAAATTAAATCTTACTCATTTTGCAGCCCTAATTTAATTTTCCTTGTAAAATTTGAAAAAAAAAAAGGAGGAAGAACTTTTTACCCAGAATATTATCTGATCCATTGACAGGTGGAGTGTGTGAGGCAGCTACATAAGGTGAACTGCTGGTACTGCCACGATGGAAGCTGGACATTGGAGGAAGACTGGCATTTATATCTGTAGGTGAGACTGAATGCGGGGGATAGCTCTGGAGAGAAGAGAAACAGACATAAGACCTTTAAGATACCAAATATACAACACCCAGATCTTTATTACAGAAGAAAGGGATTCATCCACACTCTGAACAGACCACTACTACAACCAATATAACTAAAAGGACATAAATCCAATACACTAAGTTTGAGATTTCTAGCAACTGGGTTTTTAAGTGACATACAAGGGCAGCAAACAAGAAGTTAATTCCTGTAAGTCAGATCCCCATACACAAGTGTAAACAGATTAATCCGTGCTGCATGTCTTACCAAACGGTCATGTGTGTGCAGGCTGCCGTAACTGCCGGACTGGGACATGTGGGAAGAGGAGCCTCCCAGCATCCCACCATAGCCAGGCTGGCTCATGCCATTGGATGAACTCCAGAGGTCAGAAGAATTGTGGGTCCCATCTTTTTTTTTTTTTTAATATATTTTTTTTTTAAAAAAAGAAAACAAGAAAAAGACATTTAATGTAGAAGAGTGCTGACTTCCCTTGTCCTTTACAAAATTATTTTAAACAAATACAATATTCAGCTACCAAGACTAACATCAGCAGGGAAATGGTGACCAGTTTACACTGCAACTTCTATTTTCATGCCATCACACTGTTGCTATATTTATTAAAAGAAAAAACAAAAAAATCCAACAGAGGCTTTATAGCTGAAATATAATCCAACCACAGCTGAGAAAATACCAAGCACTTCTGCTAATTACACAGACCTTCAGTAAGGCCAGATTTAAATCAAAAGTGTTGATAAAAATTCCAGACTGAAAGAAATAACAAAAAAAGGAGGTGGAAGGATAAGAAGTTTGGCTAAACAGAACATCATAAACATACAGTGTGAAATATCTATTTACCTAAAATAAGCAATTTATAGTCTAAAATACCCTAGCACCACAAAAATACAAAAACATTTCATAATAGCAGATCTACGTAACTGAAATTGCTACATTACATAAGCCTGAGTGTCAATGCAGTTTTCCCTCTGGAGCACAAACTGAAGTGCTCTGTGAATTCCCGCACTCAGACTCAGCTTTCAATACGCTCCAAACCCTCAGCAGGCTGCAGCACGAGCTAATTGTGTGACGTGAGGCTGAGGAAATGGATTCTGCTCTTGCTCTGTTCACTGCAACCCCCTTTCTTCTGGCATGCTGGATACACACACATTTGAGAACTTAAGACTGTTAGCTGATATTGTACAGTCAAATTCCAGAACAGTCAAGAAGCCCCCACCTCATTTTTCTCTATCACTCCACTGTGCTGCTCTGAAGCCCCTACAAATCAAAGGATGGCAATTCTGTCCATCTGGCCTGGTGCATAATCCCTTTAAATTTCAGTCAGCAATTAATGTCATGAGAAAAACTTTACATCAGCAGACAGTTCCCTTCATCTAACTGTTTTAAAAGTATATAAAACTTAATTATAGGCTCTAGCACAATATGCTCCCTTTACACATCTTCATTGTAGAACAGTGACTGCAGAGCTCTGCCTGAAAGACAAGTGACATCTACCCATATATTTAAAGTCATTTTACCCACCTTGCATAAAGAAAGTGCTAGCAAACATACTGCTTGGTGGCTTAGGAGATGGGTAACTTGGAGATTCTCTGTTGAAATCATCAGAACTCGGGGATGGTGCATACACCTAAATATTGGAGAGCAATAAAAGCAGGTTAGTAATAACTGGGTGTCATGCATTAAAAAAACCCCATAACAGCATACAGACACAGATAGAAAGCACAAATAAAAAAAGAACAGTGTAGCAAGCCGCAGCATTTGTTGCCCTTGTTTTATTTGCTTTTTAGCAAGTTGCCACAGTACAGAGGAACTACAGTAGAATGATCCTAACAACACACTTTCTGGTGTGCCAACTCAGCCAGGTGGCCTGATAAAAGCTGAATGCTGATTTTGCTTTCTAAGTGCATGACTCGTACAGACTTGTTGCTCAAGATAAAAAAAGCAAGATAAAACAACTGGGCCCCAAACAAATTTTATTTTAAAACAACTGTATGCCTGTTTGAATATTTAATTAGCTGGCATCCCAACAATCAGAAAGAGAAAGAATATCCAGTGACAAATGGAGAGGTTTT
This sequence comes from Scytalopus superciliaris, assembly GCA_013400415.1. Lineage (NCBI taxonomy): Eukaryota > Metazoa > Chordata > Aves > Passeriformes > Rhinocryptidae > Scytalopus > Scytalopus superciliaris. Next base: position 1,289,953 of record VXBX01003474.1, read on the forward strand.
AATGCAACGCTTGTATCATCCATTCAGAAACTTGCACGCCTTTGGATGGCCATCAGAAATATATGCATGCAAGTCCTGAGGAATCATCTTAGAACTGCAACACCGGAGCACATAATTTTCACACTGGCTGAGCATTAAAGAAAAGCAGCATCTCTGTGTTTTCAGTGTAACACCACAGTGGAGTGGCCATTCTCAACTTGCAAACAATGAATTTTCTTTTCAAGTTAAAAACTGTAATATGCCAAGTAAGCACAATGATTAAAAGTGTTTCACTGCAGCAGGTCTAAGAAGAAATATAAAGTATTTTCAGGAGTAAGTTAAGTTAAATTAGCAATGCCAGTATTCACAGCCAAGGACTCTACCCATAGTCAGTGTGCTCTTTCTTCATAAAAGTATTTTGGTCAATATACCAAACACTGCAATGATTAGTGTGTATTGAAGGATAAATTGAATTAAAAAAAATTAACACAGACTATTATATATATATATTTACACAATAAAAATTAACAATTTAACATAGATGGCAGCAAAGAATATAAACATGCAGCACTGACACTGGAGCATCTTTTTGCTATGAAGTAAAAATGTGGTATTTTTAACTGTTCACCTTGCTTGTTAAATATACATGACTTCATAAATGCATACATGAAGAATAATTTTAAAACTTTAACACTTATATAATGCAACTTGCAAAGTGCACTAGGCCCTAAAATTCAAGATCGAATGTTCCGATCCCTTCCTACGCACATACAGGCACACGCGTGTTTGCACGGCACTCACATCTCTCCCTTGTCTTTCGGGGATGTTGTTTACCAAGCGAGAGAAGGGCCAAGAAAACCAAGCCGGCCAACAAAAAAGCCTAAGTTCCCTAAAAAAGACCTATTGTGCTCCCGGAGGGTGACTATTCTGATACGGATATTTAGAAAGTGAAGTGGGCAAGTCCTGCTCCATTTGCATACCAATACCCCTCCTCCCCGCTCCCGAGCGCGTTTGCAGCCTGCTGCTGTCGGAACAAATGGCCGGGCATGTGCCTGCAGACAGCGCTCCCTGGCACCGCAGCGACTCGGGCAGCCACCCCGCCCCGGGAAACCTCCCCAGGGCCCGGGGGACGGAGCGGGGACAAGGGCGCAGGGCACTCGGCCAGGGCACGGCTGTCCGTGTGAGCCGCGCAAGGGCAGCAGGTAAGACACACACACACCTGGGCAGGAGCCCAGTGGAAAGCTCACAACTTTCAGCTGCATGGTTATTTAACGGTATTTCTTCACCAAAACAAATGAAAATTTTTTAAGGGAAGAAGGCTTTTCGGAAAGCTTTTGTTCAATATTTTACTCGAATTTTTTCAGTTTATGGAATAAATGTAAAATAGAGACGCTTACCGGGCCTGAGTGACAGATGACAATACGTTCTGAGCAATGTTCGCAGTACATATGTATTTACTCTATATGATGAATGCATGTATACTCCGTGCCTGAGACATATTTTAACAGAAATGTCACTCTGTCAAATTGTAAATACTTGCACTCATAAGACTGCAAACATATTAGGCAAAACTGGGCTTAATTTACAAGTTCTCTGTTGTGCAGAATAACACAGCATATGCTATAGCTGATGGATAATCTATCACTGTCACAGGACAGCAGTGGAAACAAAGCTTTATGACATTTAGCACTGCCATGGAGATGTACTGATTAATGCGAAGTCACCTACAATGACGAATTATACTTCTTTTAAACTGCAACCTTATCAATGAGATTTGTAAATACAAACTTCAGACTGAAATTGTAACATTTTACATAACTGGGTGATTTATAAAAACTGATTAAACACTATCTTAAAAGGAGAACTAAGCTAAAAAACTCCTACAAATATATCATTTACAAATACAAATGTACACGCCATTAACATAATAAAAATGTTATGAATTATATAAACGTAAAAGAGGCCCTTCCAAACAGCTACATGAAAGTCCTAGCACAGACACATAACTTCATATAGTTTCTGCTTGTTTTGGTATCTTAACTATAGCTTGCAAAAACATAGCTGCAATGTTATGAAGCTGCACTTGTGCCAGTCTAGATTTTTCAGATCAAAGGGTTCTTGCGGCAAAACACAACTGATGTGGTCTCAAAGACTTCATTAACTCCAGATGTGGGGAAATAGCCAGCCAATTCCACAAAAGGAGCGAGTCTCTTTTAGTTACAATCAGAACTACCCACAAATTAAAACCAGGCCTCTGATGTCATCTGATCACCTGCAGATGAGTGCCAGGTTTTTTCTGGTTAATGACCTAATCATAATTTTTATGTTGTGTTACTACAAACAAGATTTAAAAGCAAAGGAGAAATTTTACTAAAATTAACCCGAAGTCCATGAATGGAAAGTACAAAGATTTTAAATAAGAAAGTTGACCAAAAAAAAGATGAAATTCTATTTTTAAGTTGGGAAGCGATGTATCGGGGCAACTGGTTTGTTCACTCTGAATGCCCCACACGCACTGGGATCCCTATCCAGGCAAACACAGCCCCTGTGGCTGCTGGCCCACAGGAGGCTGGCATGGGCTGCATCCTACTTCAAGGGCTTTCTCTTCTGCAACAGCTGAGTAAGGCAGTTATAAATATGACGTGGCTGCTCAAGACGGCCTCTTTTAGCTATTAAACTGATAACACTGACATCCAGGAGGCATCAAACCAGTTTTTCCTGGCTGACATTCCCACTAAGACAGGGAATACTGTTAAAAGGTCAGCCTGTTTGCAAAGTCTCCTTGAGGAGGGCTGTCTGCAGCAGGTAGAAGAGGAGCCCATCTTCTAATCCCCTCTAACACACTGCGCCCGAAGGCATCGAATGTGTCTCCAAGCTGACAAGCAAAACACTCCCCAGTTATGAATGGGAAATTCCCTTCCGATAAACGCAAGCCAAACGCAGCTTTTTTACATGACTTACCAAGTCACAGACCTGACTTTTTTGGAGTTGTGCTAATATCTACATCAATCCTAATGCTGCTGTGCTCCTGAAGGGTAGATGGCCTCCGCTGAGGGAAGCAGGACAAACGAGTTGCTGAGGACATTAAGTCAGAGCCCCACATCACTCTCTCCCGCACCCTGAATTGGTTTATGTTTCTCCAGTGGGAAAGGCAGGATGACAGGTAGAATTTCTTTTTGAGGGGTAGTGGTGGGGGCTCATTTCAGACCAGAGCTGTGCAACATCAGGTTTAAGCAACACAAAAGCATTATCCCAGTTCTGAAATCATCCCTGGCAATTGACGCCAGTAATGAACACTACTGTGAAAATTATGGGGACCCAACATACCGAAAAGATTTCAGAGTATTGCACAGTGTGCTCCTGTTTACTAATACCAGTGCCAGTAACATGGACGTTAATCTGAAGATCTGGTTTTACCAAATTGTATGCTAAGTAAAACTTCCAAGTCTCATTCTATAAATGCATTTAATAAATATAACACTTGGACTCCTCCTGTTGGCATCCATGCCCTCAGGCAATTTCCCTGTAATATGTTTCAAATTCTTAAATATTTATCAATGTTTAATATTAATGTTAAAAGTAGATTTAAAAAATAGCAATGAAGCAACTAAGCTTACTTCCAATGAGCTCAAGCTATCTCAAGACCAAGGCTCCCATCACAGGTAATGTTTATGAAATTATGAATGTTACTCATTTAAGCATAGTTATTAGCAATTCTTGGAAGTTCAGGAAAATATTTATTAAGCTGTTTGAGACAGAGGATTTTTTGAAACCAGTGAAGATGAATAACCTATTCTATAGCTTGTAAACTCTGCTAAGTAGCCTATCTACATTCCATCAGCATCAGTCATGCGCTAAGCAAGTGTGCACTGATGAATGATTTGTACATGTGGCAAAATTTTACAGAGGATTATCTGCAGTTTTGGAGAAAAAAGCTAATTCTGCTGAAAGGCAGCTCTAGGAAAAGGAAACTTGTTTTCATGTTTACTGTATTTCTGACAAAATCATATACTAAAACTTCAGGAATGTAGAACATTACGGTTTTCCATACACTCTTCTTTACAGCAAGAGAGAAGCTGCCATAAAAAAACCAGACCAAATGCAAGACCCAGCCTAAATCCTTGTTTAGCTGATGTTTAAGCAAGATGATAAAATGAAGAGCCCTAGTATACACAATCAGAATAACCATATCCTCAACCACACTTTTGTTTCCAATACCAGGTGCAAAGATTCATACATTTAAAAAGCTCTTCTCGCCATCCAGAATGAAAACAAAACACGCCTTTAAAAGAACAGTCTCATCTGCAAATCCAGCCATAATTTTCAAGGATGGTATAAAATTCAAACTTCTTAAAGTAGCTAAACTGAATTCCATCTTAAATAAATGTTTATGCAGTTTAGGCATTCTAAACATGCCTATTTGGGTATTTCTGAAATGCAGAATCCCAGTGCAATGCTACACAGCACTACCAGCAATACTTCCTAGCTTCCTCCCCAGGGAATGACAACTTTAAAGTCATGGTAAAAAGTGACAGACAAACTTAGCAAAAATCTCTGCTCTTTTGATTTATTTTTTTGAAATGATAGTGTGAGCCACAGAGGAGAGGAAAAAGAAGGTAAGTCAGCAGAAACAACATGAGAAATACAAATATATATAGTGCTTGAAGAGTCTTTTTGTATTTTTTTTGCTAAGCAAAATCTCTTCCCCACGCTCTTCAAACCACACTGTCACAAAAGGACACAAGCAACTATGTCTTCAAAAATTCCTGATTAAATTCAGATTTACAGGAAACAGAAAACCAGAAAAGCTGAAAAGTACTCTGCCTGTTTCTTAACCTGTTCCCTGCATTTCAGAAGGCTGCTGTAGCTGTGGGAGAAATCCCCACCACCAGCACAGACCACAGGCCATCTTTTGCATTTGTTTCTCTCTCCTCTGAACTCCTGAGCACTTTATTTCTGTACCTCCACCGCTGACTGTTCTGTTCCTACGAACAGACTTCAACATGCACCTGATTATAAAGGCAAAGGCACTGAGCAAACAGGGGGTGTTACTCTTTGGTGCTCACATTTTGAGAAATATAGATCTGTCCCACACAGCACCTGATCCCATCTCTAGCTGCTGCCATTTGCCCAAGGAAATGGACATAACCTTCACTTTTAAGCATTAATAAAGCTTGTTGCAGACAAGACACCCTTCTGGCAGGGGACCACTGCTCAGCAGATTGGCAGTTCAACCCAATGGAGTGGAGCAGGGAAAACTCTCTTGGGCTGATGCACTGTAACTCATCATTTTTTAGTGGGATGGGGAGGGGACAGAGAAGGGCAAGGAAGACGTAAAAAAAAAAACCAACATAAAAATCCAGCTGACCAGTGTTTACTACCTCTCTTTATTCAATGTCCACAGCCGGGTACCCCTAGAGATTTTCCAGATGATCTTATATTTGTCCTGACTCACAAATGTTAGCTTTGACCTTGCCTAAGTTGCTGTGGGCAGCATATGGTACAGAACAGCTTTAATTGTACTTTCCTCCCTGTGTACTAACTGGCCCAGTACTAATAAAAGCAAAATTGAATCGTTCTTTTTAGCACCTGGTTGCTCCAAAATTTACCAACTGAAAACATTTTACATGGATGTTAAAGGACTAAGTACATTATTTATTGCATAACAGCTCCAGCAAAGCGTGCTGTCGTGTCATCTGAGCATCACACGGGATTATTAACATGTTTTGCTCTGCTGTAACGCTGAGAGTGACGGCTGAAAGACGGGCATTTTCTCCTCTAAAAAATACCCGAATACACAGATATACTCACACCTGTGTGTATTTGTTCATCTATGTTGCCCATCAGCCATATGTTCATGAAAAGCCTTTTACGCTCTCAAAATTCTCAAGAAGAAAAGTATTTTCTCAAAAAAATCCCAATATAAGCTAGTTCTCAGAAAAGCAAATCACATTTGCAAAATACATGTATCTCCTGACTTATTTTTCCTTCCTTTTTAAATAGGAATTGTAGAAATCTACTGCAAAAGACATAGTAACTCCACCTTGGAGAAGGGCTCGATAAAATCTCAGCCTACATGAGAAAAACAAATCTTGATTCAATAATAAAAAATATTTGTGCATGGACTGGTATTTAAATCAACCCATACAATGCACAGAATACGACAATAAAGTGAATATATTCACAAATTAATTCTCATATGAAAGTCATGCGTGATATAAAATAAAATATAATCAGCATTTTTCTTAAAATTATTTATACTGGTCATAACTGACACATTACCTTATTGTGATCTTTAAAATAATGCTACAGTACATTTAAAAAACTACTAATTTATTTCTAAACTTGTAGGTGAACTGAAGAAAGCAGAACTCACTGAAGTCCACTTTACTCTTTAAGAACAAAGAGGATATCAAATTTCCATTACTGAAGTATTATTTTGGTACTACTGCACTTTGTAAAATCTAAATGAAAAGGCCCCAGTGAAGAAGATTGCTTAATTATTTATTATTTTTTTAAAAGAATAAAATAAAAATACTAAAAAGCATAATTTACTTCTGTGCTATTATTTCTACCTAAATATTTTTGCAGCTTTATTTTTAATGGAGATTAGGTATTTTGATTTTTGGGGGGTCTGTAGCTCTTGAATGAAAGAGAAGATATGACTTTATAATAGGAACAATTTTAAAGTATAATTTTAATTTTTTTTCAAAAAGCTCTGTATGGCTGAGAATATTTTCTACATATCAACAGGTGAAGGACAAAAAAAAAAGAAAAAACAGATACATCTAATTCAGTGCAAGTGCTTGATTTTCTTTATGAAACAGATTAAGACACTTTTTCTTTTTGATTTGGTGGGGATTCTTGAAATATGTATTTTATTAATGTAACACCTATTACACATTAACAGTAATTTTAGTCTTTAGTAAGGGATTTGTATTAAAACACCAGTTTTCACGTTCATGTGTCCCTTCTAAAACATAAAGGAATTACAAAAACGGAACACTTGATTTATATTTCTTACTTTTAATATATGTGCCACTCCACACCAAACCATCTACTGGGGTGCTCAGATACTTGTTTTTTAGCTTAATATTAAGCTTTGTTTTGGCTTACAAATTTAGGAAGTTGAACACAACACTTTTAACAAAAAGTTTAAACAACATTTTCTCCATGTAATTTCTCACTAATTTTGTGAGTAAATAGATCAGGTTTTATATACATCAGCAGTTATCAAGGAATGTCAACATCCAAAATCTAACACAATCTAAAAAAAAATTACCAGACTGAACAATGAGGTTCATATTATCAATACTGACTTACCAAACAATACACAACAAAAGCAGTAGGACACCAAAATTAGGGTATGCACTGTTCTCTCATTGTAGGAAGGTTCATACAAAGATTTGGCATACACACCACGAGCTGTGCTTCAAAAACTGTAATACAAAAACCAAGCCCCAACTCCACATAGCCTCCTTATGTGTATTTAAATTAGCAATTCAGGCCAACTTACAGTATTCCTAGGAGACAAAGTGCTAAAAGTTACTAAGATGTTTTTTTAAAAAAATTAAATAAAACCCTGGGCAACATGATATAGGATGATCATATGATTTGTCATCTATTTACTAACTCTTCAAGCTCATAAAGGTCACCTCTGACCCACAACAGGCACATGCTATCAATTTTCAAGCCATGCCCTCCTACGGTACCAGCACTTCCATCTACTATATGCCTGGAAATACTTAATAAGATCAAAGCCTTTTTTCCTGCTACAAGAACAAAGAGAAATGTTGTAATAGAGTGATCTGTGCTCTAGAAAGAATAAAATCAAAACTCCATGCAAGTTATATTCCCTTTGCTTCAGGGGTATTGTATAGTTAATTTTACTTAAGTCTTATATATATCTTCACATAAAACTTCAAACAGATTGTTTTAGCCTACGAGCAGACATGAAAGAAAAATCATTTCATATTTGAAAGACAGCTGGCATTTATACCAAAGGAAATGAAATAGAGACCAGGCGATTTTACTGATTCCCCAACCTCTCCTCCGGTGTCTTTTCTGTTATTCAAGAAGCTCATACACAGTGTCTTTAATGAATATAGAGATCCGTAATTTAATTACCACTGAACAAAAATCTTGGCAAAAAAAAGTTCACTAATGAAAGCAAAACTCACACAGGCCCACGGGAGGAGGACCAGCAGTAAAGAAACAAAACAAAACCCACAAAAAAGAGATCATTATCAGCGTCTCCCCTTTTCCTACTCAACGCTATTTTTATAACAGAAGAAAGCCAAAACCACAGACAACATAAACAGACTGGAAGGAAAAAAAAACAACACCGCGTTAAATGTACCATCGCATGCTAATTTTTACACACCAAAAAAAAAAAAATCAGAAGCGGCGAGTCAAAAAATTCTAAGTATCAACCGCGAAGCAGAAACGCCCCGTTCCATTCCCAGAAAGTTCAAGCACAGAGAGGAGATTTTAAAATAAAAAGAAAGAAAGAAATAGAGAAAAAAACCTACA
>VXBX01003474.1:1303910-1385444 GCA_013400415.1 Scytalopus superciliaris
CGCTGCCGCGCTCGGCCTGCAGGGGGCCCCCGAGGCGCGGCACAGCGGCGGCTCCGGCGCTTCCATCGGCATTCCCGGCTGGAGCCGCGCCGCGGGACTCGGGCCGGGCACCGCTCCCCGCTCTGCGGACCGAGCCCCGAGCAGCACAACCCGAAGGGGCTGCTGTCCCAAGTTAGGAATCTGCCTTGCTGCTACCTTACAGAGGGAAAAAAAAAACACTTAACAACTAATCCTAGCTGTCCGTGCAAACGGAATGAAACCCCGGAACTACATCTCCAAGACTGAAAACAACTTGCTTTCTTTGTAAGTGCTGATGTCACGTGAAACTCCGTGGCACTAAAATAGGAGGTAATTTAACTCAATTTTTTTTGCTTCACTGTGTAAAGAGACACGTACATCTGAAATTTCATTTAAAGATGACGCAATGCTTTCGCTTCAGTCCCATTCCCTTGGAAAAGCATCCGTTTGGGGTTTGTATTGCCCGTTTCTGATGACTGGCCAGGTCTTTGGCAAAGCCCCCTGCCCCGGTTTGGGCTGAGCAAGCAACCCAAGGGAAAGCCCTCACTTCAACAGCACACAAAGGTTCAGCAACACCACGTTCCTCACTACCTTCCCTGCTGACTTCAGGGATTATGAAAGTCTTCCCACCAAAGCCACAAGTATTATCAAGCAAAAGATACTAAAAAGTAGTCTTCAAAAAAGCTTGTATCCTTATCTATTGTTATAAAACACCACACTAATTTGTGGTAATGCACACATTCATCTTTGAGGTAAAGGAGAAGTTGCAGAAATTCCATATAACGTCTGCCTAAATTACATGAGCTGCAATTCAGTCAATTTTTCTTTTTAGCTAACATTTTCTAATGATGCACAAATTTAAGTTTCTTTTATGCTACTTTACACTCTAAGAGCATCTAATATGTTCATTTTAATATGTCGTGAAACCTTCAAAAATAAAGTATATCCAGTAAACCAAACACAGAGAAATAATTTCATATCGTTATATATCCCTCAGATATATATGCATATGCAGGATTTTCACTGAGAAGGTCTCTCAATTAAGCAACCTCACAATAAGTTCACCACAGTCGGATGACAGGACAGTTTGGAAAAATGATCTCATTGCATTTTTTTTAAAAAGCTATTACTCAAGTACCTTCACCCTAATTCAGTGGGAACTCGAGCTGAACTCTCACAGCAGGACTTTGCAATGGACTGCTTAGTTGTTTAATGACAGCTAAATGTTCTCATGGAGCAAAGAGCAGGTGGGATGCTACAGTCTGAGGCTACTGCAGTTTGCAGATAGATTTCAAGTAAAGGCCATGTTGGGACAAAACCCTACAATAATCTAACCAGAAAACCAGATCTTTTTCTTAACAAACATAAAATCTCAAACACTTTTACTCGGTTTGTAACATAACAGGGGTTGGATGTTTTATATATTTGCATTTTTTTTTAAGCTCACAGACGAACACGGTGCTTAAAAAGCAACACAGAGCAAACCCCTAAAAACTTTATCCCTTCAAACAAGCGACCAAAGAAGGACCATAAAGCAGAGATGGAATACTGAGTCATGAGGAAAAAATGGCAAGTTCTGTGTTGCATTATCCATAAGGATTTATTTACTCAGTTTTGCTATTTAAAATTGCCTTCTACCACACAGCACAGCGTCAGAGGCAAGGGTCAGGCAAGTTACTGCTGTCTTTGAGAGCTTTAGATACTAAAGACAAGTGACAGTTGAATGTATCACTTGACTGCACAAGGCAATTCAGAACAGATCTGAACAGACTAAATGCTGCTTTTTACATTTGGGCACCATTTGTGGACAGTGGGGGGAAAAAAAAAACCTTACCAGAAAAATCTCACTAGGAAGTGAGATTAAGTCAGTTAAACACAATATCACAGCCAGGTCAACATCACACGAAGGATCTCCCCAGGATGCTCCAAAGCTTTCATTCAGAGCCACAGACTTCATGACAATATTCCAAGGATGTTGCTTTATGCCAGCCACTTCAATACACATTAAAATTACTAATATTGAAGATTACTCTCTAAAGAAAGTCCACTCGGTGTGGTGAATGTTATAGTATTTATAAGACAATCTAAGCATTGATCTCTCAAAAACTGGGTTTCACATAATAATTCAGAAGATATTTCCCACTCTACCATTTCAAATGATCTCCATTTACTCTTTGGGAGGGGTAGAGGAAGGAGAGACCACAGAAGAGAGCAACATCTATTATTTTTCTCCTGGTACCATTGGTGTCTTTATGTGACATGTCCTGAAATATCTCTAGAGGGTCAGTCTTAAAAGACTAGCAGGAAACTAGAAAGAAAAGTGCCTTAAGTGGGAGGTAGTTTTATGCATGCAAACCAAGTTGTCTGTATCTTTGCATCATAAATAATTACTGCAATAAATTAGCACCCATGGACCATACACATACTGCAGAGGGTGATATATGAGGAATCCCTATAATAAAACTAAAAATTGTCTTAAAGGTATTGAAAAATATAAAATATAATGAGCGTGACTTTAAAAAGAGATCACTGGTATCAGAAAATATTAATTTTACAATCTCTTATTAAATAAGTGCCATCTAAAGTTTAATGTTAACTGATCATCTCAGATACTATGAAAAGTCTAAAATACTCAAAATATCTATTAGAAATAGCACTGCATGGGAAAAAAGCAAACATTTGTGCCTATGTGTCACAGCACACCTTCTGTAACAATATGTTTTGTAACAGATACGATGTATTTCAGGTTATTTCTCTGATACAAGACTAATTAAATGGCAAAAGAACAATGATAGATATTCACACTATTTTTCTTAGAATTATGACTTCACGATAGCCACTGATTATGGTACTAATAATAAATACTAATTTGAAGTATTTTCTGACTCCACCCATAAAAAAGTACATTTCTGCTCACAACCCATCCATTTTTGGATGGCAATCCCTGGGCATTTCTGAGTGAGCCTTGTCTGTCTTCTCCCTCTGCAGACTGAGCAGCTCTTGAGAAACCCTGACACTGCTCTTCCTGACTCAGCCCCACCGAGCAGTTACCACATGATGTTATTAGTGTCTGCCTTAGTTAAGGTAACTCCTACAATCAGAAAAATTCTCAGAAATATAACACTTTTGAATCCCTGAAGATAATGTAACTCACTGAACTGTGTTTCCTCCCTCCTTATAACATAAACAGCATTTCATAATCTTGCTGTTCTCTCAAACCTGGCTTGGAAAGAAGTAAACCACTGAGTTTTTAGTTTCTATCCTCCCCGCAAGGCTTTAAATTTAGTAGTTGTAGTTCAACATAAATGCTTGCATGTCAACATTCAAAATGTTTTGGGCAATGAGTCACCACTTAGCAACTTACAACACACAAACTTAAAAATGCGTTTGCCTGGTACATTTAATTTTTACAGTAAAAGGACAAATTGGGATTGAGTTGCTTTCCAGAAAGTATCTAAACAATTCACCAGCACTTTTCTCTGTAACTGTTTTTACTTTAGGCCTTGATAAGGACACATGAAGAAAGATAAACCTCAAAACAAGTAATTTCAGAAAGTACCATATACAAAACCAAGAGAAAAAGAAACAAACGGGAGGAAGGGTTGTTTGGGTTTTTTTTAAATCATTATTTCTTAAAAGACTGTTATTAAATTACAGTTATCTAGGAAATTAAATTACTGCTGAGTATCCGTTGACATGGTATCCTATACTAACAAACACACTGCAGAAACCAGTATTTCAGAAACTGAAAATTTAAAAAATACAGATTTGTATAATAAAATTAACATCTTTCCTTTGACTTTTCATATTATAATTAAACCACTGTGTGCTATCTATTAGCTGAAGCGACTTTTGTCTTTCCCACAACACATTATGACTTCTTACCAAGATACATTTAAAATAAAGACTACATTTATGTAATTACCTACTCAATTTAAATCTCTTATGTGCTCAGTGAAATTTAGTTTTGTGTCATCTTCCAAACATGTGGTATCTCGTATTATTTTTATTTGGGTTTTTTTTTGGTGACATGTCATTTTACTTCAGGGCTCTATTCAGCAGTGAAAGCACTGGAATACAGAGAAACGGTGCTTAAAACCTGCAGCATCGCAATCATTGATTATTCACAGTAACTGCACTTAATTGCACAGATTGGTACAACGTTAATACAAATAAAATCTATCAGCATTTTATTGTCTCCACTCTTACAGTAGAATTAAATGAAAACCATTTGAAAAATACTGTTTGTTAAAATTAAAACCTTGTAAGAGAAATGAGCTAAATCTTTCGTTCTCCAAAATGATCTCTACCTGGCTGATGCTACTAAATATTAAACATGTAGCGTGAGCTTTATTACTGCCTAGAATTACAGTAATAAATTACACGAAAATTGCATTGCTATGTGTTTTAGCTTCTCTGACATTTTAAATATATTTTTGTTAATCTAGCAGAAATCATCTGCTAGACTGTAAAGCCACCCTACATAACACGCAACTGTTAAAATGTAAATTGCCAAACTATTTTTAGCTGCTGCTGAAGGGNTTCCTGGCCTCGGGAATAATGATTTGAGGCATTGTGTTCATTTTGTTTATCAAGCAGCTATTCAGCCTCTAGTGGGGCCCAAGTGCTTATGCAAGCAAAAGCTTTTAAGAGTGCCTGCAGCTGCAATCCTGGCTTCCAGGTAGGCTGCAGGTTCAGAGCACAGCTGCCCCAGGCTATCCACACTATCTCAGCTCCATCTGGAAGTACGGTTAAAATAGGATTTCAGATCCCGGTTTCCGTCTGTATCATCGTGAGCAGGGGGAGGGCGAAGGGAAAGAGAGGGAGGAGAGAGCAGGGGAGATGCAAGGACTAGGAGACACCATCCGTACTTGAGGCTCGGTACGAAATGAAAAGATCAGCCCCATTTTGCTCCCGCTGTATTGCCTGTGCAGTGTGTTCTATTCAGCCTATCCGGCTTTGAGTTATGACTCATCCAAGTGCACCTGCGCCCATGTGTTAAGTACTGCCAAATAAAAGCCCAACATCCATTTACACAACAAAGAGATGTATCCCGCAAGGCAGCGGAGCTTCCCCCTCCCCTCCTGTTTGTTCTGAGCAGGGGAAAAAATAATTCTGTCCTTCACTTCACTGGGGATTTTTCACTTCACGTGGATTTTTAAATGCAGATTCATTTATAAACAATTTTCTTCCTTTTAAGAATAAAGCATATTTAATACCACAAAACACCCCTATAGCATTAGATTATCACAGCCATTAATGATTTTTTCCACCAAAACCCTTCCAACCTTTTTTATCAAAGCCCTTTATTCTCGAAGGATAAATTTTCAAGCAAAGAGGGATCAACAAACTAGTTGCTTGAAAGCTTTCCTGATGCTAGGCTGAAGTTAGGAAAGGCTTAATGAAGGCTTTAAAATCCACCAGGGCTTCACAATGAACATCTGACTCGGTGATTTATGCATATTAATAACCTCAGTCCTACTGAGGCAAGCTGAGCTGTACATGTCCTCCGAATCTTAATGTCTTCAGCTCCACTGGGATTATTACAAATGTAAATTTCTAAGATTCTCAGCTATTAATCTCTGTCTGTCCTCCTGTTCAGCAACATAATGACTAATTAAACATCAAAAGACCTGTACAGGAGATCTTCTTTGACAGCTCCTGGCCCAGCTCTCTTCCCAAGAGAGGAATTCAAATGACAGGGACAAGTGGGTAGGAGCATATGAGGGAGCTACAAATCACTGCTATGAAATCTAAAAATTCCACATCAAATGTGTATTTAGTCCTGCAGAACCACTCCCAATTACCCAGCCTAGCTGTTCATGTCCAGCAGCCAGCCTTCCTAGTGCTAAAGTTAAGTCATTTGTATGTATGGCAGGTAAAGAGAGAGCAATTTCAGCCCAATTTTTTTACTATAAGTAAAAAAATGTAGTACTTACAGAAGAAGGCAAACCAGGGGGCACCTTTCTTACTTTCTTTGTCTGTAGAGGATCTGTACACAGAAAAATAATGTTTCGTCAAGTATCTACAATATAGGTGAAAAATAATAAATAGATACACTGTACAGTATTTTCTTCCCATGATGAATTTCTTATTTTCCAATTTCATGCATTTTTTATTCTCTTTCAATGTAATTTGTCTTTCACATCAATACAAATACAATACAACATGCCATTCTTCTCTAAAATAAAGCTTTGCTGAAGAGTGACTTTCAGTTCTTTCCACAAGGAAAGCAGTTATTCCTAAGAACAGTAACACTGAAGGGTACACTGATCACCTTATGGACTTGCTAAGAAACAATTGTGTTTTGGGATACACAAGGAGGAAAATGGGACTGATTAGCAAGAGAAATGCTTTCTTTTCTGCATTTTGTAGTAAAAACAGAACTATCAAAAAGGAATTTAGCATATTAAAGTATGATTTAAAATCTAAATATACTAACATGATGTAAATGTTATAGCTTTCAGACTATACCATTGTTGTAAGTAAACAACAAATCTAATGACCTAATTACTTTCCTTAAATAATAAAGGCAATACAGCTCAAATTTGCATGGAATAGTAAAGTTGGAAGCGTGGTATCTGCTTCCTTCTTCCAATAGCTATTTTAACATCACAAGAGTACCAGTGTGATGACCCTTCCCTTCAGGGTGGGCACTCACACCCAGCAGTTTCACTAGCTAAATCAAGAAACTGAACCAGTTTTATCAGCTGGTAATAAAATTAATCTGAAAAGCAGGCATGCAAATTACAGGTTAACTGATGTTTTGAAGACGAGTATCTGGCAAGATTACCAGTTCTACAGTTAACCAATTGAGTTCAATTAAAAGACAAAATTCCTATTTTTCTATTTTCATCCACAACATTTGTGATGATATGACAAGATAAAGGTGAGATAAGGTGAAATATCTGCTGGATATCTTTACTTTCATCGCTCCTCATAGGGCATGCTCAAAAAGAAAGAAAAGCACTTCTAGAAGAGATATTTACATTGCATTGAGAGTGTCACCTGGAGAGCACACGGGTTGGTTTCAATGCAATTTAGTATGAAATTTAATGAGAGCTTGTTATAATCCTGTCAGACAATTCCTTCTCGGGGATGAAATGACCATAATTCGATTTTGTTTTAAATTCTCAGGCAGCAGGTTTGTACAACTTAACTAGTCCATTAAAAATTTCAGACACACTTTCTGAAGCCATTGGAAAGAAGAGACTTGATATAAAAGCGTATTTCCTCCTCCTGACATTCCTGGGAAAACAGCTCCATAAATTTGTAATCACCACCTGCCATATCCCAGGTTACAGTCCCCAAATTCAGCCGTGACAGAAACAGGAATATCACACTGTTACCAGTTTGAAAAGGTTTATACCCCCTGAGCTTCTGTTTTGAAGAAAAAACACAATCATACTGCTCTGAAAACACCACATTTGTCTTCATTTTGTTAAATTTAACCATATTTGGAATTTACCAAACTCTAAACAGTTTGCACAAAAAACTAAGTCACATATTCAAGTACAAAACAGAAATGAGTTCAGGGCTGCCTTCACACCATGACCTTTCTGCACATGTCATGAGCACCCAAAGTCGTGCTCTAACAGACCCCCCCTTACTCACAACCATAGCAGATTACTGTTAGAAGTGGTTTCTCACTAAAACCAATTCAACATGGGCTAAGACATCCTCATCACGTTAAAACCTGACTCTTTTCCACTGAAGTTCAAACACCCTTTTCAAGCAGCAAACAATTTCACTGAACTTTCCTAAGACTGTTCCTCTTCTGAAACAGATGTGAAGAACTGCTGGTGTTTGCTCTCGTATTCTGAGCAACATAAATCCTTACGTCAGTATTCACAGACAGACAACCCCAAGTTAAACCGTGGTTGACTTGACAGAAGGTTAAAAGTTACACAGAAATGGTATTTTAAAACACAGATATTAAAAGAGGAAACGGCCTCAAATTGCACCAAGAAAGGTTTAGATTTGATGTGAGGAAAATTTTCTTCACTGGAAGGGTTGTCAGGCACAGGAAATGGTGGAGTCCCCTTTTCTGGAGGGATTTGAAAGACATGTAGATGTGGCACCTGGGGATATGGATGAGTGTTGGGCTGGGCAGTGCTGGGGGAATGGTTGGACTCAATGGTCTGAAAGGGATTTTCCAACCTAAATGAGTCGATGATTCTATGATATATAAGATTAAGTTCCAAAGTCATATTTTTGTAATGAGAGATTTAACAAACAATTTCAAACATTTTTAGGACTGTTTTCGTGCCCAAGAAGTTTGCAGTTCTAGTTAACATTAAATTTACTTTGAGAAGCAATTTGTATTTGATCAAAATCTTATTTTGGTTAAAGTACAGTTTGAGTTACATGGTTCCAACAAGTAAAATTTTTATTATGGAACAGAAGTGCTATACAGAATGAGAGGCATTAAAAACTCACACAAGTAACTAGAGGAATCCTAATGACTTACCATACTAACACCGAAATATATGGCAACCTGAATATAAGGTTATATAACTAGATATATAACTATAAAACCAGATAGATGGTAAACTAGAATGTAAGGTAACAGCCCCTCTCTTTATATAAAAAATAATTTTTAGATTTGCACACCCAATTACTAGCAATAATCTTACAGCAGAAACTACAGAACATCTGGCTCATTTTTGATTCTGATTCAACAGAATTAGAGAGCTATAAAACATAACCACTGTCTGTGACTAAGTATGAAAATTCCATTCACCTCTAAGTATCCCCACAACAAAATATTAATACTGTCACAGGATTATAACATTCTTGAAGCAAGTTCCTGTCCTGCATATTTTGCAAGGCAGTTTGATTTTAGGATAAGCTACTAGTCTTCAATTGCTAAAATCTTTAAAGGCATGTTGAACCAATTACAATGAACTATATATTGCCCTGAATAAAGTTACTTTTAGCATATAAAAAGATAATTGTTTCCCCTTTGTGTCCTTCCCCTACTAAATAATGGTAATGACCTCAAGGTCAGGCATTTCCAGGAGTTAATGATGGCACAGGTTAAGGGCACTCAGCTGGTCATCAGCTCCTATCCATCTGTCATTATTGCTTTTCCAATTAAGGGTTTTATTAGGGTTTCTTGTTTGTTTTGTAAGCCATACTGACCAGTGTCGAATCCAAGTTAATGTCTCAAAGAAAACACTGATAATTCCACTTTTTCTCTTATATTGCACTTTGGTGTAATTTCAATTGCTCCACACAGAGCAATCCCCGGGATGTAAAATGAACTGTCACAGAAAATAATAAAGTCTGCACGAAAGCCTCATGAACAAAAGTTAAAAAACTGCCTGTATTCCTTACCAAGAGCTGAGGAGTCATGAAGGGGTCTTCGGCGCTGATTTGTGCCAGAGAAGGGGTAGTAGGGTGTTCCAGGTTTTGCAGAGGATGACAGCTGACCTGGACTTCCAAGCCCCATATCGGAACGAAGCAGACTGGACTACAAAAACATATGGAGAAAAGTAAAATTAAGCTTTATGACAACTCAGCTATTAATAGACCAGGCTAACAAATTATCAACCACATATACTCTTGGCATTTATAGGAATTTACTTGGCTTTCAGTGAAGGTCTTAGGGTTCAAAACAGTGTTGACTTTTTAAAATTAGTGTTCAGAGTATAGTTCAGAAAGGCAAAGCAAGTTTGGCTGTGAGCCTCCAAAAAGCCATAACCGTTTCAGCTGAAAACATCTGAAAGACTCAACTCATATTTAAATTTTAAACAAAAATCATAATACTTTGTTTAGTTTACAATGTAACACCTCTTCTATTACACAATATAAACATAATTGATAAAAACTGCTAAGAGTTTATAGTGTGACATTAGGTTTTAGCACATACTTAGAAACCCAGACTTATATTACATTCATAAAAACATGGAATAAAACTGTCCCAAAAATATCAAATGCAGACAAAAAAGATAACAGAGTAGATTAATGAACAGAGCATGAAAAATTATGATGTTTTAAAAACTTGAAACTAACAATGTAGTTGAACCCTACCCTTTTTGTTCCCTTTTCATGCAGTAAATACAGAAACATTCTAAACACTTGACAAATGCATTATATATTGCTTGACCTCACATTATTTGGATTTCCTCTGTGAAACCTAAATGAATGTTGGTGATTTAAGAGAACACAGTTTTTCTCACAGTTGATGCTGTGCTTAGCCTTGTTCTAGTCTGAGAATCCTGACTTGGAGTGAAACCCATGGAACTGTTTGTACCAGAACCACTTGTAGCAGGTGGTAAAAATGCATTTAGTGCACTTCACCCTGGGCTGTTGCATCCAGTTTTCCTCATGGAGCTGCACCCGCTCTGCACTGCACACACCTAAAGACACTTTGGTTTCACTGTTTGCCAAATCAGACAGTGTTTTGAGGTCACCACGGATCCAGCAGCCTTCAGGAGGCAAGGGATTTGATTTCTTCCCACCTGGTCATTACACAGCACCGTCTTCCCCTTAGGAAGGGAGAAGGCACAGCTGTCAGATGCAGGACAACAGGGGTGCTTTGCTGACATTCATGACTTTCCACTGTCAGGTGAGGCTAAGACAGAAACTGCTGACTGGAGTAACTTTCATAGCCAAAGCCACCACTGCTCCCCAGCCAATATTCCTTCTCCCCTCAAACCACTCCCCAGAACAAGCCCACACTGGGCTGCATTATGGAGGAACCACTCCAGAGCTGTTGCCTTCCAGGGCTGCAGCAGCCCCCTGGAGCAGGGGCAGAGGTCATTGCTCCTGGCTCTCCTCACCTTTCCTTCTGAGGCCCCACTATCCTAATTCATAAACAAGTGTATTTTTTTGATTGCATTATATCATTCAAGCTGGTTCTTTTGGTGTGATGACTTGTGAAAGGTGAGACTAACTGAGACAGCTCTCAGCAAGGCACTAAATCCCTTCTACCTGCACTGGGATTAGCAGAAAAATCCAGAGTTCATACAGAGTTACAGAATATATATATATAAAATAAACATTTTTCCAGATAAATGGTTTTGCATCATATCACTACTGAAATTTCTTTTACTTGTTTGATGACTAATTTGAGCATGAATAATCTTATATTCTAATTGAATAGAGTGGGATGTGAAAGAGTCACCCCATTACACACTAAAGGAGGGCCCAAAAGGGTTAACTATTTCATACAAAAGTTTGAAGATCAAAGTTAATTATTCAAGATGTTAATGCAAAGAAATAGCTTCCTCTCGGCTCAATTTCTTCATTGTTATTCTTACAATAAAATAGTCTTTGAATCAGAATTGTTAATCTAAAACTCATTCTGAAATGAGATACTCTGATAGGGAGTGACAAAAGTATACAGCAAAACTCCTTGCACTCAGTTTCAAGATTCGATAATTTTGTCTTTGTCAAACAGTTAAGATTTTATTATTTTGCAGAAAACATTATGAACATCAAAATATCTGGCTTACTCAGTATAAATCTGAGTTCAGCAAAGATATTATTCTAAACATTTATTACACTTCTATTGGTGAACACTGTGCAGAAAACCCAGGCAATGTTTTTTTGAAAAGCAGCTCCTCCAAACCAACATTGTCCAAAAGAAACAGAACCAGTTCTGCACTTAGCCCAAGACCTGACCTTGACCAAGACCAAGAACACCCAGGACTGAAGGAGAATTTCTTTACAAAGCCTGTGGGCCAGGGAGGAAGGACTGTGATAGTTGTCATTTCAAGTAGCTGGTGCAAAGTCCCACTCACAGGCGCCCAGAACCTCTGGAGGGGGGATAGTTCCAGCCCTGCTCACTCAGAGCTGCCATCAAACACCATCAGGAACCACCTCCCGTTCACATTAAAGACAAACCTCCCTGCCACCCCCCAGCACCTCCTCCTGATCGTTGGCAGTGATTCTGGAAATGCAATGGGACCCATTGAGATGCCTCCAAAAAAAGGGGTGTGAGGGTTCTTAGTTCCACTGCTCTCCTACTCATTAGGAGAGGGGGGAGAGATTGCCAAAAAAAGAACCAACTAACCAACCAAAAAATCAACAAACCAACCACTAGAAACTCTCAAATTCATTTCTACAAAGTCATTCCAAAAGGCAAGGGTCTGTATCTTTTCTGGACTGAACCCCCAAGCTTTACTTCATGACATTTGCCACTCTTGTTCAAAGCATTCCAGTTCTTGACTTTTTCATCATGCCCTGAATTTCAAAGCAGCCTGGCTACTACAGCAACGAAGTTAGTGTAGAAATACTGGACTACATACCCAGTAAATCTCAAGCAGTGTAACACACTCTAAAGAAGTTTTCTGATCTAGACTGTGTTTGGATAAGAATTTTTTATTTAAAAAAAACAAACAAAAAAACCCCAGCAAAAAACGCCAAACAACAGAAAATTACAACATTCTACCATTTCTACAATCAAATGAAGCATCTGTTTAAAATTTTATAATTGTTCCTCAGTCTTCCAAAACAAAATAAAAATAGATGTCATTAGTTCAGCTCATCGATTTTTCTGCCTGTTTGAACCAATTCAGAAGCAATATTGATTAGGACTGATCCTTTCCTAAGGGCATCTGATACAGAAAGGAATACAAAAATACCACTGAGGATAGCAAAAAAAGCTTTGTATTATCAGCATCAGGCTTCTCCTGCCTGAGTGCCCGAGGTCCCCGTGCAGGGGCAGATCACTTACATATGTAGTGAGCAGCATTCTCCAGCGAGAACGCTCACACTCACTGCGAACCTCATCTGCCAAGCACGGATCCAATTACTAACGAATAATCAATGACTGGTTATTCTCCCCAACACTGCCGAGCCCTTGTCTCTGTTACCGGGGTAAATAAACAGGCATCACCCTTAAAAATCTGCCTCCTTGGATTTTAGGATGCAGATTTTCAGTTTCAAGACACACAAGGAGTTATTTAAAGCAATATTTTCTCTAAGGAGTGAGTGTTCAATAACCCACTTTAAAAAAGAATTACTAAAAGAAATAAAGGCTTTTATTACAATCAACTGTGAATGCAGCAAGCCTGATTCCAAAGAGAACAGAGAAAGAGAGGTAAACATGACTGCTTTACTTTTCACATTTATTCCTTTCAGGGAAATCAAGAAACAGTTTTGACAGCCCCAGGGGAAATGGCATGGCCTGACCCAAATAGGAAAGGCTTTCACAAAGGCCACTGTCTCAACAAATGCTTTAAAGGGGTGGCTTTCCTAAGGAGTATTCTCATAAAAATTAAATGCAGAGTCATCTTTCAAGCATTGCAAGGATGAGGTGGGAGGAAAAGAATAATGTCTGCATGTGAGGGGTGTATTTACACACCTTTGTCACAGAAAACAAGTAACTTTGCATTGCAGCTGCACTTTGGTTCAGGCAGAGTCAGCCTCCATTCAAACTAACAAGCCAATCAACCACATGCTTAAACCAAAATGATACACCTGAGACAAAAAAAGCTCAACATATTTTAAAATGGTTTTTAAAGTGATTCTTTCAAAGAATATAAGAAGAAAAAAACCCCAGTTTGACTAATTTGGAAGTTTTCCCCAGCTCAACTCTACGAATCTTCAGATACAACTTGATGCCAAAACACTGCTCTGCCTTCAATGAACTTCTAGGACACCAGCCAGCAGAATTCTAATATGTTGGTAAACATTTCTTTGATTTTCTTACTTTGACATAAAAAAAAAAAAGAAGCGGACAAGTGAAGGCCTACAGATGTCCTTGTGTAATATTCCTTGCAGCTCTCCAGCACTTAGGCTATATGCAGACAGGAAAGCCAAGCTATCCTGCAAAACACACAAAGTTTTAACAAACACCCTCCATACACTACACATATGAAACTTTACCTTTTCAAAAATGTACTTGCTACAGGCAGTTAGCCTTGTGCTTCTTGGTCTAAATCTTGTTCACATTCTCTTTTTAAATACAGACCTTGGCATACACGTTAAGAACTCAAATTTTCCTAGTGCAGCCATAGCCAAACTATGCAATAGTTTCATCCAAATACAACTGTGTGCCTTTACATTATTCATTATTTTCTATCAAAAGAATAATATGGTTGAGAATAAAAGCATTAGCCCATTATATGCAACTGATTATGACAGGCCCATTATGCTGGCATAATAAGGCAGGCTGCTTTGGCAGTGAAATGAGAGCTGCAACCTACCAACTGCAAACTTAGATCTTGAAAACCTCCCCAACAGGCAACTAGATCCAGCTAGATTTTATTTTTCCTGCTTCTTTCATTAGCTTCCTTTTCATAAAGTTTATGCTTTGAGTCCTAGTAGTCAGGCTGTCCCTATTTAAAGCTGAAAAACTGTCCAAAGGGAAAAAAAAAAAAGTATTTGAGTGTTTAGTTAAAAATTAGGAGCTTGGATACTTTACTTTTACAAAATAATGCAATGCAACAGCACTCATCTCAATCAAATCCCTCCATTATCCCGCCACAGCCACTGACAAACTCACTTGGCATTTCCCTGTTTCTCAGAATTACACAGAGCAGATGGCAAGTGCATTCCTTGCCTTACTGTAAACTTGAAATGTTGCCCTGGGTAGAGCACAAGTTTCATGTGCATGTCCTTTCGCTCTGTGAGCTATCTGGATGACTTAGAGCACATATATAATGTGTCTCAATATTGCACGTCTTGCCTTATAGGACAATTTGCATAAGGTAATTTAAAAGAATGTACCAGAATGGAAAAGTCAAACTCTGCTATACTTGCAAAACCCCACAGCTAAGTTGTATAATTTGCTATTGTGTTTCCAAAGGAAAATCTAGCACAAAATTAAAACATTAACAAGTAATTGCTCTGTGAGATCCCAGTACAGTACAGAGGTTTGGGCTGCAAAAATACCAATCACTTGAGTTCCACGTCATGCAGTTTAAGCCAAAAATATAACTAAGATATAAAGTGTTGAATTTCACTTTACTCAAGTCTCCAATCTTTGGAAACTGTAATGAATATGCTCTCCAAAATAGGAGCTGAATTTGGAAAAAACACTGACATATGATGTAAATTCATTTTAAATTTAAATTTCAGAGATATGTTTGCAATTATCACCATGTTGTTAAAGAATCTCATCCTGAGAATATCATCAAATAGTAATGTGAAATACAGTGTTACCATTTTGAGAACAAAGGGACTCTGAATGAGTAATCAATAGCAACTGGCAGAAAATGAGGCATTAATTATGATCCTCTCTAGTGTTTTGTCTCAAACAAGGTTTCATTAAATATATTGTGCTAACCTGTACATCTTCAAGCCATTACCAATAGATTTGATCAAATACATTTTTGGTCTGTTTCAGGAGAGGGAAAGTATCAGAATTAGAAAACCAAAACAACATCTAAAGTATTATATGATAACTTGAGCTTTTTTTCTTGATCAATTTAAAGGAAATCAGGGGTTGCTAATAAAACATCTCAGGAGAGGATCATCTAACAACATGTTGATAATTGCAAACATATTCCTCACTTTAAAAAAAATACTTAGATCTTATAATCTCAATGTAGTCTCTCGAAAATTTAATTATCATCTCCTATACCTAAAGTATCATGCAGGTTTGAGAAGATAATGACAGTCATCCATCAACTGCATCCTGCCAGTGTAATCAGGCTAATCTAGCTCACTGGATTAAAAAACAGCTACCTAGGGTACTAAATACTGAAGTGATGCAACATCATAATAAACAAAATAACATTTAGCTTTACTGTCTTTCCAATTAATGTTAACGCTGATGAATATCAAGTTATCAATATCTTCTCTTTTTACACCAAAGCTCTTCCAGATCACCACGAGCTGCTTATTCATGTGTGTACCTGAGGAGAATCTGCTACTGTGGCAAATTCTGTTTATATGCAAATATACTGGGACCGAGCACAGGGGCTGAGGAGAGAAGAAAGAAGTTTATTCAGGATTACATATATTGGGTTTTTTAAGCACTGGGAAGAGTAAAGATTAAGTGCAAAGGGAAGGAAACATTTTGTATTCTTTCTGCATCTAAATGGCTTTAAAGCACCTGATTAATACATGTATTTTGAAGAGTCCCTTCCTTCTCCCTTGCAATACTGGCTTCCCTGCACTGATACTGCGTATTGGCAGGACTACAAATTCTGGTTTACGCTTCTAAAGCAGCACCCTGCTGATGTTGGTGTCCAATCCCGGAGGTTATGCTGGCTCAGCTTGTCTCTGTTCATCCCCCCGGGCAAGGTATTTTCGCGTTGCTGACTGAATCCTAGGAAGGCATTACTAAGCATTGTGATTACAGGTCAGGCACCCCTCCCTTTGCCTTTGAATCTTTTTCGCTACATTATGAAAACAGTAATTTGAACAGCCTCCTTACTGTGATGATACAAAAGCGAGGTTTCAGAGAACTCCAAAATGTAGAAGAGAAGCTGCTGAGGGGTTATTCATCTACTTTTTAATTTTTTTGGTACCAGCCTCACTGCTTTTCGCTACAATTACAAGATATGAGCGTGAGGAGTCCACATTATAATAAAAGATTTTACACTGAATCTTATTTACAGAAGCCAGACTATAAAGGATATTATAAAACTCAAACTATCCTTGCATCTGTTTCTCCCTCTGCGTCTTCAGCAAAATGGTTTAAAAATATTCCAGACCATTGGTAGAATCTTTCATGGGTATAGTACTGGAAGCTGTACATCTCTCCCACACAACCAAGAGACAAACCTCTTAAGCACCAAGTCAGAAAATGTGTAACATGACAAGGGTTCATTAATACAGCAACCAGATAATTGTTAGGACTTAACATAAAAGGCCCATATGTTTTCACATACAATCAAGAGAGAGCTAAGTTCAATACCAGGGTGCTAAGAAATTGACAGACAGGAAGTGTCTTAGGCTACGATCCTCTCCCCTAATAAATGTTATCCTTCTCTTCCTGCTCTTTAGAAACCTGGGCCATCAAGAGCACCAGCATCTCAAAAAACACTCCACAACACAACTGAAATTAATGCAAGTTGGATGGTTTAGTTCCACGAAAGAGGAATCAAAACTGGTCTTGTGGTTCTTTCTATCCCTGACTGTCTGCCTAAGCTTTAGTCTCTCCCAGCCCATCCCAGGAAGAAAATGCTCAGTAGCAGGTTTCCCACACCACTCATCCCCCCTTCCCAATTCTTTGTGAGAGCAGTTCTATGTGCAGATGTGAAGTTTAGGAAGGGACTTCACCTCCTATGAACTAAGAAAGGAAGGTTAAATGGGGGCTTAACACACTAAGTGGTTAAAGACAAAAAACTTCAAGAAGGGCAATGCAGCTCATTCAGACACGAATGGCTGGGAGTACAGAACTGAACTAGTATTTTCCCCATCCTCCACTAATACCATAAATTTTTAATTGAGAAGCACCCAGCTCTGAGGCAATCAGATTAGCTGGACACAAACAGTAATTCACCAAAGAAGTTATATCTGCACTCAATGGCGTAACATGCTTTTTACTCCCTTATGCAGCAACGAGCAAGATATATATTGATTTACAGGATATTCATAACCTTAAATACAACCAAACACAAACAAAATAAAGGTGACAAGAAAATTTGCCAAAGCTAAACAGCGTGAGAAAGAAGGGCAAAGACAAGAAACAGTTTGCCTGGTAAGACATTCAAAATAATTCCTTGCAGAACTGCTCCCCCTTTATAAATAGCATCCCTCCTCCAACTAGAACGAATTCCTAACACCTGCTACCCGCTTCATTCCGGGGGGAATGTCTTCCCTGATTAACTTCAGGTGGTCACCTCCAGCTCTGGAAAAAGAAATCTAGCCTGTGCCCAGTACATTTTTACTTTCTAAAAAGGTTCTGCAGGCTCCTTATCTGCTGGGAGACAGGAGGTATTTTCCCAATAGCACAATAAGTAATTCACTTCTAATAAATCATGATCAAGAGAAAGTTAATATTGCTTGATTCTACTTGAGACGCAAAATGAAGCAAAATAAACTAAACTTCTGGCATTCCATCTGCCCTTAAACTATATATCCCTCTCCCCATCCCAGTCTTTTAAGATGGTATCAGCTGGCAGAATCCAGAGTCACTGCTTCAGTTAACATTGTGTCAGCCTTTCCTTCAGCAGATGCACTTCTTAGAGATTGATAGCTCAGCTGTAAAAATCTGCTTTGGGGAGACACCTGATATCAAAAGTGTCAGAGCAGAGGAGATTAAAAAGAGAAAATTTACAAAATAAAATCAGTTTGTCAGCTTTAAAGTTATACTGGTATTAAAACCACACAAGTACAAGTCTTAACATTTTTTATACTTCCATAACTCAGTATTCCTCAGATCTACATAGACATTATGTTCTCTAAAGTGTTTCTAAAACTAAGTGAGGAAGGAAGAAAAGCAACTGGTGACATTGCTTGTCACCTTTCTAAGGCCCTACAGACTAGAAAGGTCCAGAATATCATGTCATTTTCTGCCTCATTGGAAAGATCCATCTAAAGCATCTTCAAACATACACCTGCAGTGAGGAGGAAGAGCTTTCTTGCTGCTGTTTAATAGACTCTGTTAAATAGAAACCTTTGCAAACATCGTTGGCGTAACTCAGAGAATGGAGCTATTCGGGGGCTACACCTGCAGACTGAGAAAGATTCATATGGATTTCTGAAGAGCAGGCACATTTTAAAGCACAATGTGCTACAAATACCTTTTTCTCCTCTGTCTCTCATTGTAAGTAACATCTCAGCTATCAGATACCACTAAAACACTATTCTGCCCCACTATTCACAATCACTCATTTCTTTCACTCTTGTCACCTCCAAGTTTTTTGTTCTTACAAAACTTGTATTTCCAATTACATTTTTCACACGATTCTTTACTTCGCCATTTTTGACAGTAAATCTCATTTCTGCTTCCCACATACATCTTTGTACACTCTTACCTCCTAACATTCACATTTCTGTCTGTATGCTTATTCTTCCAGCTGTTACCTGATGCTTTACTAAGAAAATTGATATCAGTTAGTCTTCTCCATTATGCTCTAAGAGCATCTTACAATTACATAGTTTATTAACATATTAAAAATACTGTTAGGTTTGTGCTATTTACTTCTATTAATTTTTCTCTATACATTAAGCTGGACACTTGTTTTCCTCACCACCCTACCAGTAACACAAAACAAGCTGCCATTTCTGCCTGTGCACAATACGAGTGAGTTTTTATGTTCTCCCCAGACAGCTCAAATTTCTGGAGCTGCACTCCTGTTACACTTCCTTGGCCCGTGAGAGGGTGTGCTCTGAGATAATACTTGCCCTAACTTGTAGGGTTGTTCTAGATTTGAATTCTGCTCAAACTGCTTTAAAGTCTCTTTAAATTTTAAAGAGGCAAATTACTGACTATGCAAAGGCAAAGTAACATACACTTGCAAACATTTCTTTTGCTAAAGTGATCATCTGTTAAATTGCCCAAGAAATTGGTGCTAAAGGCATTTTTTGGGTTTATTTGGAAAGTTCTTACAGTCTTTGTTAAGAAACAACTTTTTTCTCCCAACAAAAAACCTCCCAACTTTTAGTCTGTGAAGGATGTAATAGCTAATAAATACAGGTTTTCATATTACAATTTTATTCTTTAATACTAAACTTGCACACAACAAGATGCAAACCTTTAAAATTCCACATTAAATTGTGAAGGAGAAATTGGTAAATTCTGAAAATCTGTCTGAAATTATGTCTTAATATGTTTACTTGAAGTATATTCCCATAAGGAGCACTAAGTGTGGTGCTAATGTGCACAAAATCTTACTGTCATACTGCAAAACTCAGGCTAATTTAATAATGCCTGATGTGCATTACATCATGCTGCAGTGATGCAATAATATGCTGCTAAGTGAGTCACCTCACATTAACTTCATGGCAACAGCAGAGCTGATGGCTATTGAAGGGAAAATTGTGCAGCAATATTACTGGAATATGGATGGACCATCTTTCTATGGGATTTTTCTTATCTAAAAAAAACAAAGATTCTTTAGCAGCTTTATTCCCAATATACACAAAACATATATAATAATAGCAACAGGAATGAGTTAAAAATCCATCTGCCACTAAATCAAATATATGTAGTGTACACAGTACCATATAGATTCTTCATATGCTCTGTGTAGTACTATATATTTCATGCAATACATACATATATCATATACTATAGTATATATCTTATACAGTATTATATATTTAACTGTACATAGTGAAATGTACTTTATAAAATCAATCCCCAGCTCCCTCCAGCATTCATGTATACTACAGATTTATCATCAAAGTTTTTTCTGCATGGATTGTATAACTTTTAAAGTGTCCTGTCATCATGTAGAACATAGAGATTAGCAAGTTAGGAAAAAACCAGTAAATTAAGATATGTCTCTTTATAAAAAGACTACACTTGAAAGCAAAAGTGGTAAATGCCTCTGAAGTTCTTGCCATTATATTTAGCAGTTGATTCTGTCTCCTTTCTCAGACATGGGATAGTATGCAGCCTTAAAATTATTATGAGGGGAGGGTAAATGTCTTATCTCCATGTGGCAAAAAATCCATAACATCTCTTTTTCATGCACGATTGTTTAGAATGAAAATAGAATGTTAAGGGAACAGTCACCAACAATTTAGTGCCTCGAGCCTGGTGATGCCAGGGGGGAGAGCCTGTGCCAGGCACCCAAGAACAGGCACTGTGAGGCTCCAGGAGCATCCCCCCCTCCCCACCAATTATCTGGGGCACTCCCGGGCTCCTGGGGATAAAGTTGGCCTCTGTGAAGACCCACAGAAACAATTAGAAGAATTAGTGTAACAGCTACATGTGTACTGCACATTTATCTCAATTTCACTCTGCAAATAGTGCAGATTCCTGGCTTTCTTTGAGCTCAGACCTGTCCAGGCAATGTGCAGGGACAGCTGGGTACCTTTTCAGTGGTGCTGGAAATGGGGGTTGTGTGTTCAATATCTGAACTCTAATCTTGTTTCCTTTACATAAGCAACAGTTTTCTGTACTAAATCACACAAATGTGAATAAAATCCTTTTTATTACAAGAAGCTTTCTGAAAACTTCATCTTTACCTGATTTAAGAACTTGTGAAAAGATGCCCTTCCCAAATCTGCAATTGCAAGGCCAGCAGCAATTGTGGAATCCCCCACAAAAATCACAAACCACCACCCTCCCTCCAACTCAAAGACACAAATAGAGACTTTGTGTCAAGCCATGTAGCATTGCATTTCACTTTGACAGCAAAGCAGAGTTGTTAGATTCCATCTAAAAGCTGTCGGTTCTTTGTCCAGGTAAAAGTTTTGGATATTTATCTAAACCAGCTCTGCATAAGCCTCTATTTGTCATCTTCCCCATCCACTTAAGAGTCTACATACCCTTAGATGCTCCTTTTTGGCTTGTTTAAAAAACCTGATGGGAAGAAAACCTGAAAATCTGCTCTTCCTGTTAGTAAAATATTCATAAATTAGCCACATTTACATTCTTGTGACTAAATGTTATAGCTGAATCACAGTTCATTACCTAAGTTGCTCAGGCTCTTAAGAGACACTGAAAATCAATCACACTTCAACTCCCACAGCCTAAATATAAATATACCTGTAGGTAGTCAACAGTCCCTACAAATCACTGCTTAGATTATTCTCAGTAAAAGGTGAGAAGTGATACTAAGACTCTTAAACATTGCAGTTTACAGTGGTCTTGAAAATTTTCATTCCACCCCTCTATAAACTTCACAGGAAGTAAAAATTCCTCACACATCCATCCAAGGTTATTAAGACCATTTACAGCAGTGACATATGCAAAGAACTTTGGCAGAAGGACAGCTTAGAGACTATTTGGAGAAGTTGAGTGTTTTCAATTCATCTGTACCCAAGAGCATACTCTGATGCCATTCTCGCCGTTTCAGAAGCCTTAGCCACTGTCTTTGAAAACTCATGGTTTGGAGACAGTGCAGAGACTGAAAAAGAAGAGGTTGGTTGGTTTGAGAAAGGAAGAAAAGCAGTGGCTTGTAATTCCTCAACAACCTAAACTTCCTTTTTTTGAAGAGTACCTGAAGAAATAGACTGCAAATGTCAGAAGATAATGAAGAAATGATACAGATTCAGCTGGAATAAACTAGGTAAAACCAATCTCATTTCCTTCTCAGATTGCATAAGAGATGCTTTAATCAGGCTTTTACTGCCTTCACATTTCACAGGTGAACTAAGGAACCAAGGACAACTAAAACTAGTGCTGAATACAGAGTGTAGCTGATTAAAAACCAGCAGAGTTCATGATCAGCAGCGGGTGAATGTATTAACTGAGACTTTGCAGGCGTCTGTTTAGGGCATCATTCCACCTCTTAATTAGTGACTTGGATGAAAAATGAAGATTGCCTTTACTAAATTCACCAAACAAATAACCCGTAAGGATCTCCAAATGCAGTGCAAGTCTGGAATTCAAAATTGCACTCACAGATTTGGAGACAGTAGAAGCAATGTGCTAAAAAATTAAATACATTTTTGTACATGGAACCTCTAAACTGAAAAATACAGGGTGAGCAATGACAAGCTAGCCAGCATGAAAAGATATTGGGAAACTTTAAATCAGCATGATTCAAGCAGCTGTCAGAGACTGGATATTTGTTAGGAAAAAACCCACAGTATTGTCAGAAAGATCCAGGAAATTTCTTTTTGCCATAGTAGTCAGGCCTTAGATAAGGTGCTTGACCCAGTTTAAACCATTGGAGTCCCCTGGGGTTGTGAACCTCCTTGAGAACATTTAGAGTAGTGCATAAGCTTTTCTGCTAATATTTCAATTTGAGAGAGACCCTGTTACATATCCACTGTTAGAATACACCTGCACTATACATACCCATGTAAAAATTAACTCCATTTAGGTCCTATCTTTTCTAAGGACTCCTTATCATCTTAATCATCCAGTGGATTTCCAGACTCTACAGACTTTAAAGAGAAGAGATTCTTCTCTGTGTCCACTGGCTGTAAGACAAGAGTTAGCTGCTTTAATTACAATGATATTTAGATAAAGCACCAGAGAAACTTGATAAGAGTAAGTCTGTTTAAGTAATGGAAAGCAAAAGCCAGTGTGGTCATGCAGTCTCCTCCACCTCAGACATCTTTCAGAACTGACTGGAGGAAAATGTCAGGGACATTTGGATTGTAACAACCTCTCATGATCACTTTTGACCTTCTCCATGACAGCTTTCAAACTCTGTACTACAATGAGAACTGGATTTCAAGCACTACCAGGCATTTATGGAAAACAATAAAAAAACCCCAAAAAGACAGAAATCCCACCACATTTCTAGCTAACAAATTATTTCAAACACTGTCCGATTTACCTGGTAAAACAAAAGTAAAGTACAAACTGTAACTTATCACATGAACTTAAATTGAATTCAAATTTCATTGAAAGTTACCTCTATGATCATTCTTATTACCCTGAATATAAAAACAAATTTACCTACAGTAACGTTTTCCCCATACATTAAAAATGTTAAGGAAAGAAAAAACTGTGGGAGAGGAAATAGTAGGAAGCTTATCTAAGGGATAAACAGAACTAAAAGTGATGTTAATAGAAACAAATAAAACTTCGGTTTTAAAACAGCTGTATGTAAAAATTAATATTAAATGGTATAGATAGAAACAATTACATAGATATAAAAGGATTTTCCTCACTGAGAAACCAAACAACAGAAATTACACTCATTACCACAAAGCAAAATAGAATTTTATCCAAAATTAACATAAACCCGTTTTCCATTACAAAACATTTAACTTAATGAAAGAGCAACATAGAAATTTGCTTCCAAACTAATGCCAAGTTTAAGTTACCATGTTTAAGTCTGGTACACACAGAGTTATTTGAACGATAGCAATAACACTGACACAATGTTTTACTGCCCAGACTGGCACTAAGGTGAGGCCCCTGACAGAGGTAAAGAGGCATTACTGCACTTTACCAGGACCTTACTGAACGCTCACCCAGACAGCTACAAACAGGTCTTTGTTTGCCACATCTGTGTTGCAGAGAAGGAGTAAAGGCTGTGAGAATGAGCCTTTCTTAACAGGGGAAGCACTGCCATGTGGTGCTGCCCATTCACACTCCCCAGACTACTAGTTAAAGGACTGGAAACCGTGATGTCAAACTTGTACGCTAAGGTTTATCTTCAGAAAGGAAGACATTGCTGAAGATATCAGTTCAAAGCCAATAGTCTCCTTACAGTAAAATTAAGAGGGTTCCTCTTTGAGAACATAAATATAAATTAATTTCTTAGAGCTACAAACATATTAGTTATTTAAATCTTTATCAACAGACACTGAATGTAATCAAATGTTAATTATACTTTTTAAACAGTCAAACTTCCTGCACATTCAAAACAGACTTTTAAACAATGATCAGAATATGTTTAGTGCGGCTCATTAGAAATAACATGGAAGAAATTGTCACTGTAAAATTAAGATTTAGAAACATAAAAAGAAAGACTTTTTAATTAAAAATCACATCATCAAAGTCACAAAACAGTAGTGTTACACAGTGGATGACCTAATTATTAAAAATTGAAAGCCTGTAACTAGTTAACAGTTAACTACTGAACTATATTCAGCAATTTCTGGTATATTTTGATTCATTGTACATAAAAATCTGAATATCACAGACTAAATGTGACATGCAAGTAGTACTGGTCTGAATTCTCTTTGCAGACTCGGAGAGAGGAACAGATAACTGTAAAAGGGAGGGGAACACATTTCTTGGTGACCTGTAGGAAAGCTGTGACACACACAACTAAAGCACATTACCCAGTATGTTCAGACCTGCAGCAACTCCCTGTTAGTAAAAACCTGAGCTACAGAACCAGTGCCACCTGCACACAGCAGAAGTGTCTCCTCTAGGTGGATGTGTGTGAGTACAAGGCAATCTGACCACACAGAACGTAGAACATTTATTCTGCAAACTGTGGAATACATTCCTGTTTATTATGTTTGGTAGCTTAAACTAGGTTTTAGTTCAGCTTATTGTATTTGCTTTCAATCATCACTATACTTACTTGACAGCCTGGCAAGCCCGTATCTCTACCATACAATGGAAATGGACCTCTGTCTGTGGTTTTTCCTACAAAACAAAGACATTTGAAATTAGGTTATTTTTAAAATCTGCTACATATCTGCATCAGTTGTCCTTATATATGCAATTGAGAAAATCTATTAGCATCATAGTAAATTTACAAACATTAAGTTGCATGAATAAAAGCAGGCTTTTATACGTTTGTGTTTAACACACTCCAACAGCTCTACAGGAAAAGATGACATACTTACCTAATTAAATTCCTTAAATTACCAGTCAGATACTATAAAATATGCCTATTCAGTATGTTTCAATAAAAAGGACAAAGGTCCTTTTCATTTCCATTATCAGTGAGCAAAGGTAGAGACACTTCTAGACATCTCTCCTTTCTACATGAAACCAGCACTTAGCTCGTATCCACCTCGGGCCATGAATATACTGAGCAGTAAAATAAAACCACATGAAAAGTAAACAAAACCAATTCAGAACAAGGAAACTCACACCAGCCTTAAACCATGGCGGAATCATTAAGCTCTTGACACTCACCCCTAAGTCCTTAAAAATCTTTTCATCTCATGTACAGATCAGTACAAAACTCAAACAAAACAACTGGTCAAGACAGTAAAAGAGACTGTTGTGCCGTATATGCAATCTTTGCCTGTAGGCAGCACATCCAGAACACAGTGCCTCGTGCAGAGTGGCTGCCTTCTGATACTGCTGGCTGAGGTCACAAGACATTGGCAAAGTATGTCAATCCCAGGAAAACTACTCAGTGTTTATTTGTTAGATATTCCACCAAAGTGGCACATTTGATATTAAAACTCAGTGTGAAAGTTCTCCAGTAGAGCTCAGAAGTTTATCAGTCAACACTCTTTAAAAAGATGTTGAATAGAAGCCTGCTGAACAATGCCAAGCATCACACAGTCACCAAGTATGTGAATAATATGAAACACCACGTGCATGTGCCTGCACTAATTATGAGTCAAAAACACCCTGTAACACCACTCAAAGTCTCATCCAAAGGCAAGTGTTAATAAACCATGATATCTACCTTTTAGAAAATTAATGCTATCCTACCCAACTAGGTATTCCTCTTTCTAAACAATCTGTGTGTTCTAAACAATGTGTGTTACCCAGTCCTCATAAGAAGAAAAAGTATCCTTTCTTACACATTCCCATTTCAGTGAGAAATAGCTCCACGCTACTGCAATTGCACTTCCAGAACAGGACATCCTTTGCTTTTTCTGATTTTCTCCCTTACTACCAAAAATCCCTCAATGCCCTTTTGTAAGAGGAAAACTAAAGTATGTTTATTGCTCATTTTAAAAGTGCATCTTGTGTAAGCAGAGAGGAAGGGGAAGTTTGAATCTCTTGGAACAACATCTCTGCAAGATCATCTTGATAACTACAGGTAGTCTAGTCAACAATAGTTTGTTTGAAAAATGGCAGCTCTGCTGTAACAAAGGGAGGAAAAAAGTTAGCATTTTTTTGCTGAAGCAATTTGCCTCCAACAACTATCGAGCACCAAGAAAATAAAATACCTAGCATGCAAAATTATAAGTAGTGGGATGAATCATGCTGTTCATATTAAACCAGACTCAGCATTTTCTTTCCCGAAAATGAGAATCTCATACCACATGATAAACAACTCCAACTGAAGTATGCAGTATTCCAGGCAGGCTTTAAAACAAATATTTGTACAAGAGTCAATTACAGAGGCTAGAAAAATTATGATTTAAATTATGGTTTATGTAGCAAGTAAGAAATTGTTAGATAAAAATGCATAAAATCATGTTATTTAAATGTTATAATTTTTAAAAGTTTGGCAGGTTCATACTAAGGGAGAAAATCTTACTAGAATAGTCTAATCTACAGTAAATTTTATTCTAAGAAACGACCAAGAAAAGTCAAGGCTTCCTGGTGCTGCAGTGCCCAAGTATTTATCAATTGCTGGAGCAAATTAGCACTTAACCTGTGTTCAAATGTCTCAACTTTTCAACAGAGAGTTTGGAAAGCAACCTAGGACTCAGTACAAGAGGGTGCCCTGTGCTTGTGCCACACACGTTCCCAGTGGAGCACTTGGATACAACTCTCAAACCTACAACAGGGTCACAATGTCAAAGGTCCACGTTTAAACAACAAGAATCAACAGGCACACGAAGCAGCAACACACTCTGAGCCCACACTCAAGTCCTGCTCCTGGTTCTCTCTCGTGCTGTGGAAGTGCTCCCATGGTCCCTGGGGCAGGACTGGGGCAGTGCTGGCAGCAGCAGAAGGATGGGACAGGGAGGTGAGCAATCCCAGCACCATCAGAGCTCATCTCCTGACTCCAGTGAGGCCCCTGGAGCCTCACTGATGATGCACCA
The DNA here is from genome assembly GCA_013400415.1 of Scytalopus superciliaris. Lineage (NCBI taxonomy): Eukaryota > Metazoa > Chordata > Aves > Passeriformes > Rhinocryptidae > Scytalopus > Scytalopus superciliaris. The sequence continues at coordinate 1,331,331 of VXBX01003474.1, forward strand.
AAAGGCTTTCCCAGCACTGTGCTGGCTGGCCGTAGCACAGGATGGTTTCGCTGTCAGCACAGTGGAAAAGTGAAAGAAGACAGGCTTCAAACTGCCTGTTGTCGCTTCAACACACTTCAGTGCCCCAGTCCAGGCACAAAGCTATGCTCACTCTGTAAAGCCTTGTAAGCAAATGCCACAGGTAATGCTTACTTATCAATAGAAGGAGAAAATACTCAGCAATACTGCACACAGTGAGTAAAGTACTTGAAAGGTGGGTAATGTCAAGTTTGAGAAGATGACACTTCCTCATTGGTTTAGCAAACAGGTAGGTCCCATACATAGTCTCTGATCAGTGCATGGGCAGTCTCTGCCATCCAATAAAGTTCAAACACATGACCAAATATACCAAAGCAGAAACCCTTTGGTGCTTTTTTAGCTTATGAAATACCTTTCTTAATTATTCAGACTCTACAGATTGAGAGAAGAGCATAAAAACATAGAGGTTACTGTAAAAACCAAACGTACTGGAATCCCAGTGCTTATGAGGACACAAGCTTTAAAAATATAGTGAGACTAAAAGCCAAAGACCCTGAAATATCTTGCAGGTTTACCCCATGAGAGGTTTGCTGTTGAGTATGTTGTACCCCTTCTCAGGTCTTGTCTCAGTGCTCACTACACAGACGGCAACAGTCTCTCTTTTATTACAGCTGGAAATTCAAAACCATTAATGGGGATGTAAGGAAACTTATTATGACCTCTGACATTAATTGGAAGAAGGAAGAGGAATTTGCAAAAACACTGCTGAATGACAAAATCCTCATTGAATGCTTTCACTTGCACAGGTTTGTGTAGACATGGCTATAGAGGCAGTGTGGAGATATACCAGCTGGGAAGGTAAAGTAGATGCCCAGATGTAATTTCTTTCCTCTTCAGATCTAATTGTATTTTCACACAATATTCATGAGAAGTAAAGCAACTTTGGTCAGTTTTCTCAGCCTGAGCACTTGCCATCAGACTGTGCAGTAAGGCTTCCTACACAAGGCTAGGGGAATCACCAGCTCCGTGCTCACCTTTGTCATATACCTCCTAATTCACATTTCAGAAGTTAGATGCTGTCATTGTAAAAGCAAAATCTATACCTGGCTTACAAAGTAGCATCACAGTAAACTTTTCTTCAGGTCACATACTAGTGGTTGTATATAGCAGGTTGTATTCAAACCAGATTTGCAATCAAGGAATGGGCATGTAAAAGTAATTGAGTTGGTTATATATGAAAATCTTACATCTGCACAGGGTCAACTTACAAGGCATTTGAATCTTCTAGTATCTTGGAATTATTGTGTTTTACTGGTGTGGGTTTGTTCAGTTTTGGTGGTTTTTTGTTTTGGTTTGGTTTTTTGTTTTAGTTTTTTTGGGTTTTTTAAGGTTCTTGTGTTTTCATCAAGAACTTTGACAACCTAATCATTACCTAATGGGCTTAAAGTCCAAGGACTATGGAGTTTAAAGAAACCCAACCAAGAAAATCCCACCAGGCATTTTGAACCACAAATATTTCCCCACTGCGTAAATTTAAAACCTTGACACATTCTCTACCAATTCAAATATTAATAGGCATTTAGTAAACAATTATTTTTCTCTTGCAATCACTCGTCTAAATGTGATATGCTCACAATTTCATACAGCTTTTGAATACTACACAAGGAATTGTCTTCCACAATATCTCTATGCATGTAACAGCTGTGCAGCCTAAATACTCTTAACAGAACAAACTGAAACAGCAAGATGCAAAGTGATAGTGAGCTGAAAACAGCACTACATGAACTCAGCTGAGGGCTACTTCAGTGAATGTGCTATAAATGCCTGCCAGTAGTAAAACAGCCTTTCCCACTGCTTCTGGATAATGCTTGGCTTATGAGAAGATGACACAACTCTCCAAAAAATTACTTCAATTCCCACAGAATTAACCCTCTGCAGACTGGAGATCTCTCTGTGCATTGCTACGAATTTGGATGGCAGCATAGAAAGCAAGAGGATTTTTTCCTGCAGCCGTGTTTATCCCCCAGTGCGAATGGCCAGTGACCACAGCTGGCAGCTGCTCTGTTTGTCACACATGGGCTATGTCTGCCCTCCTTGTACAGTGCCTGCTCTCACTGAGTCTTGGGGCATGTTTTTACAGTTCCTAATCACCATTTCATCACTGATAATACTGTTAGCCATACAACAACCTACCCAAAAGTCAGTTTATAACAAAACCTTGTTGACACCTTTGAGAAGTTTTTTCTTTTAAAGTTATTAAATTGGTGTTGGTAATTTGACTGGAGATCAATTTTTATACTGCCCTCTCCCCCTTCATATCCAGCAAAGTACAAAACAAGAATGTCTTTGTTACCACAGAATTAACACATCCAAATAATTTTTCATATGCAGATCCAATATAACAAGGAACAAGCTGCACAAGCCTACACTGACAGGCACATATAAATGATGGAGGAAAAACACTTAAAGTAAATATTTTTTTCAATAATCAGTATCACTTTCCAACTTATCATGAAGTAGAAAGTATACAAACTTTATAGAATAAGATCCTTATGGTTCACCTCTTTATTTTTTTTAAATTGTGTTGGTGTTAAAAATTCTTATTCAGCAATTATCCAGTACAGTGAATTAAAGTTATGTTTGATTAAAACACAAAACTAGCCCTGCTCTTAGGACTTGGTGTGCTGCCTTTTTTTTTCCAGGCAAGACTGACTGACACATGCAGACATCAAAACTTTTACAATATATCCAGACATTTCCCACAGCACCAGAGGAATCATTTCTTCCTTTGCCATTGCTGTATTAGGCCTACTCATTAATAGAGGCTGTCACAGTGTTAGTCTGTCTTATACCCACAATGTCCCCTCTAACATTTTAAAGATAAATAATGCGCACATGTACATATTGTGAATACGTATAAAAATCCTACACGCATTTTTCCTTATAATACTTGTGAGCACAACTCCTGGAAATGACAGAGAGCTCTGAAGCAACACAATTTGAAGAAATGGTTTAAAACAAACGACGTCCCGTTCTGTTTAGGACAATTCCTGGCTGGTGTGTGCCAGGCACGCTGCTGGCTCCGCCGAGGATGTTTAACAAGCCAGTGCCAACAAGTGCAGCTGCTGGACTTGCAGCACCCTCCTCCTGTTCATCCCAAGCCAAATTACTCACTCAGCTATGAACAATGAAGCAGCAACACAGGAAAACGCCAAGTGCAAGTGAGATTAGTGATAAACTATGGGATCCCTACAGAGGTCAGTGATTAGCAGGTCCCCAGTCGTAATCACTTTCCTAACCCAGCCTTTATCTCATCACAGCTCCATCTTAGCTCGGGCTCCTCCTGACTGCGAGCAGCAAACCGATCAATATCCCTCCAAGCCTTGCAAACTCATCCACACTCTCCTACCTTCTAATAAAGCAGCCAAACCTACAGGATACAGATTGGCTGCAAGGCTGTAATACGAATTTTTAACCCTAAGTTTAGTAGGTAGTTCATACATAACAAAACCGTGTCACTGGAAAATGTTGCAATGAAGTAACAGCAGAAAAGATACAAAGGTGCTTAACCAGGAATGCCCTGCCCAAGTGGCGATCAGCAATGAGTCTGCACAGCAAGCCTAAGAATGTTGATCTATATGTTTTTGTAGAATAGGTAAGGAAATGTTACATACAGACTGTGACTAGTGAAGAAAAATATGTTAGATTATTCTTCCCCACATACTGTGACATCTTCTAAAACCAGTTTTCCCAGACAGCAGAAGTAAGCATTTTAGCAAAGCTTGGTTTTAACAGGACAGATTTGCCCTCTCTCCTTTTTTTGGCCACAATTTGAGAGTGTGATCCTACAGAACTAATAATGGGCAAGAAGTAAAAGTTTGATTTGGAATGAGATTTATGAGATTTAACAGTCAAGTCTCAGGTCAGCCAGAAATCTCCTAGGACTCTCCATGCCATAAATTCTCATTTGTAAGACAGCATTATACTTCTGCTATATGGTCCTATTACTTACGTGGAGCAAGAACTGTTTTTCACATCAAAAGGATCCAAAATGTGAAAATTATGAAGCTGCAATCACCTGGAATCTACCTCCTATTATCATGTTTGCAATTTAGACACAATACTTCAACCAGCAAATACTGAATTTTTGCTTTTGGTAAGTTTGGACAAGATCATCTGAGAAAAAAAAAAATAATTCCTCATTGTGCTTTCCAAAGATTAGAAAAGTTCAGAAGTTTTTATACTTGTGTAGACATTTGCAGATGTCTTTCTCTGTAAGAATTCTACTTATTGAACCAACCAGGCAATAAATCTCAGAGTGCATTTATAAAGATGTTAAACACAGAAGTCAAGGGATTTCTCACAACTTCTTTAACACAATATTTTTAAAAGAAATAATGTCAATGTGTGAAGTGGTATTAAAGAACCTGCTTCCCAAAGACATGCCTTTGACACTTCCATTCCATTGATTTGTAAATACTTCTAAGAAAAGATGGAGTATTTTGTCAGTTTGCAGAGCACTGCACAGATCTTGTGCTATAAAAACAATTTATTAATGCTCTCATGAACTTCAAATACACAGGAGATAAGGGTGGACTAAATTCCACATTATATTTGGATTGACCCTATGAACTTGTAATTTATATGCTCATGTCAAACTAAGAACATTTCTATTCCAACAGAGGCTGATCCATGAAGGCTCCTTCCTCAGTACTATTCCTGTCCCTCCACTTAGCAGGCTCACACTGTGCTAAATAACAAACCAAATGTTTGCAAGGCTAAAAGGGACTGAAGGTTCTGGCAGGAAGAATGCACATCAGTAACTGAGGGCAAGGGGAAGAGGGAGCACAAACCTGCAGAAAGAACTTTCTTCTCCTCCCCCAACCATATGGGGGCAACCAAATAATTCCCGGATAGCTGTTTCGTATATTTATTTTCAAATTCTCCAATACTTTATCTACTCAAGGCTAATCTTACCATAACTGATGTTAATGCTCTATTAGCCCATGAATGTGTTATGCATAGAGAGAACACCCAGTATGAGAACAGACTAAAAATATACTAAAAATTAGGGAATATCCAGGAGACAATAACCAAACTGAGTTTGCATTTGAATACACACACATTCCACACTGGTGACAAGACGGCATTAGTCACATACATTTATTCACCTCACCTATTTATCCTATGATTTTTTAGATTATCTGAGTGTCTTCACTTGGTCTATCGAAGTATTTCTCCCTTTGCCATTTTCCTCATCTCATCTCCAAGGGATTCAGTTAAAATTCTCAAGCAACTAACAAAGTTGTTACTTACAGCTAACGTGAGAAGCATCCCTTGCCCTCCTGGTGTGGAAGTTGTCCCAGATCTAAGGACAAAAATTACTCAGCTCCTGTCAGTGACTTTGAACATCAAGTACATTCTTAAGTCTAAAGTCAAGAGGATTTTATAATTGGAAATGAACAGAGAATCCACACTTTACAATAATGCTACACCTGTTTCCAATTAAAAGATTATTTTGGTGACACTACTTAATATAAACTCCTACATTACTCCTCACACACACATATACATATATATGTGTATATATGTGTGTGTGTGTACATATATAAAAATTCTGTAGGTATCTACAGTTTCTCTCACCATCCAAGATCTATTAATTTTCATTAAACTTGAAAAGTCAGCTTGTCAAAAGAGAAAGATTCCCCTCTTGCCCATCCTCTGTACAAACACAGGCACAAACACAACAAACATTTATAACCATCTTCCACAAGGCAACTGGCAAATATATACAACAGTCCTCTGTCGTACAACACTTTTGACAGATCTTATTCGGATGACTTGCATAACTTTTTCAGACTTCACCCTTTACAGGCAACACAGCCATGCCAGGCACACAGATACAGGTTTGTGAATCAGGAATTCCCAGACTTTGGGCTCCAGACTAGCATTAGCTGCTAGAATGAAAAAAAGAGGAGGGGAAAAGGGGGGAAAAACCCCCACAAACAACAAAGAAAACCAAACCTTCAACGTTTTTGCTGTTTATTTTGGGAGGTGAAACAAATAGCATTTTTGATAGAGAAGAAGTATTTACAAGAAATCATAAGCCATGGGAATGTGACTGAAGAAACATTAACAGTAATAACTCAAGTCCAAACATAGTCAAGGTGAACACAAGTCTCAGCTTTAAAAGCACCATGGAATATGGTGTGCTGTTCAATGAACTAAAGAATAAAACTTCATGTATCAATAAATGCTACCTCTCTACTTGGCTACCCATGCTTTCCAGAGGCTTTAAATGACCTAAAGCAGATAAGGAAAACACTTTTCCCCTGCATGTTAAGAACAAAAGGAAAACTCATGGCAATATTGGTAATTATTTTATAGAAATGATAACATGAATAAGAATGATTGAATATTTTCTATTTCAACAGCAAGAAGGATGTAAAAGCAATTGTTAGCATTCTGCACTTCTGTATCAGCAGGTCTAGATAACCTGACTCCAAAAGGATTAAAAATAATTTTTAAAAATATATATATAAAGGAGTTATCTCAGATATTAAGACTGGTTTTTACTTAGTCTTAGAATACTCATGAAGTGCAAGATTTTGGGAAGAAAGTTAATTTTGTACAATATTTAAAATAAGCAAATAGGATTACCCAAACAATTTATTCCTCTGATAGCAAATCATAAATAATAAAATCTTAAAAATGGAATTTTATTAATAAAGGATTAGGCAGGTTAATGGTGATGCTCTTCAACCTGAACTTGTGGAAAGACAGCTTTTTACATTGTAAACTGGCTATCAGTGTGGCTGATTTTTGTAAAGTATGGGCATTGATACAACAAACTATTGGACAAAAAAAAAAAAAGCATTTGAAAAGAATAATTTAAGGGAATAACCTCATCACTCTATTAAAATAATAGAGCATTAAGGGAGTAAAAGTTAGGAACCAGACAAGGTTTTCAATGCAACAGTACATAGAGGGACATTGCTGAATATTTTTCAGTGCATCAACATGACTCAAACCTTGCCCCTAGATTTAGTCTTTTTTGCCTGTTTTTACTTTTCTTCAAAGCATAAACTTGTCAGTCTAAATGTGTTACTGGGAATTCAGAGCTTGTTGGCAGATGGAGACAACCGAGGACAGGTCACTGTCCGGAGCACTCTGAGCTGCACAGGAGTCGAGCTGCTCTAGTTCAGCCAAGTGCCAAAAAGTGCCTGCAGGACTGGGACAAGGCCCTGACCCTGGCACTGCATTTATCCTCAGGAGGAGGCTGGCACCTACAGCAGCTTTCTGTGTTGCACTGTTATCCCAACCTTTCCTGTTGGCCTGCCTCAGCAGCTCTGCAAAAGGCACACTGACCCTGGCAAATCCCAGAGGGAATCTCCCCAGGCTTTGAACAGAAAAGCCCAAATGTCTACCTTGGTGTTAGGAATGTGTGGTTACAGCACCTGAAAGTATTGCAAAGTGAAAATCCTTCCTCTAAGCCTAGCCAGTATTTAAGAGTGCAAGCAAAACCACATGGGGTTTGTATCTTTTTATCTGTTTTACTTGCTTGTACTCCAACTCCCTGCACCACAAAACAGGTACTGTGGAGCTTGCATATTATTATAGGAGCCTTTTATACACAAACTAGGATTAATTTCAAAGACACTTTCCCATTTCATACCTAGCTGTTATCTCTGCTGTAAGCTTTCAACTATGTATTACTCCTTGATATCAAACAGTCATAAACACTTAAAAAACACGTTTTTCTTGATCCTGCTCAGAGTAACTCATCTAAATCTTAGCATATCAAGCACCTACTTTACCTCTCATGCAGTTCTTTTCAACTTAAATTTATGTTTTTATCAATCTTCCTGCACCTGTAATTTTGCTATTACCACCTATACAGTGTATATGGAACCTGTCCTGCTTAATGTGTTCATCAGCCTGGAGAAGACAGAGTGCACCTTAAAAGAGTTTGCAGAAGACCCCACTTTGGGAGATGCAGTTGGTGTACTTGAAGGCAGGGCTGCCAATCAGAGGAATGGAGACAACCTAGAGGATTGGGCCCACAGGAACCTCATAAAATTCTACCACAGCAAATGTAAAGTCCTGCATGTAACAGAGTAGTCCCTTGCAACAGTGCCCGCTGGGGTCCAAGTGTGTGGAGAAGGACTGGACAGCACGGGGAGGGGAGTGATTTACAGCACACCTGAAACATTGCACCCGCTTTGGGAACCCCCGATTAAAACAGCAAAACAAAACAACGCATTAACACCAAAGAAACAAAGAAAATTAAGCTCCCAGCGATACAGAAAGAATGCCGCTGCTCTCAGTGGATGCTGAAGGAGGCCTCACAAAGATCCCTTCTTTGAGCTGGTATCACATCCATTCCAGAATCCTGGATTCTGAAATCCTGCAATTGGCAATTTTCCCTGCAACATCCTTTAACTCCACAAATCACTACCAATTTTTTCAGCTTCCTTTTGGAATGACTTTGTGTATATATTTTTTCTGTATTGGTTTCTCTTCTCCTCTTATATTCAGATCTCATACATTCCCCTAACATTAAAATTTAGTGAAACAGATATAAGCTTTCCAATTCAACTGAAGTAAGTCTCTTTAATTGTTCTTTACATACTGGCTCTGCAAAAATGCTCATGCATTTTAAAAAAACCACACACACTGTTTCATACCATCTTTCCTCCCTTGCCCATGAGAGCACTCTCTTGGATCCTTGGTCTCTGCAGTGAGTTTTATTATTTTTCTCTATGCTGTATGAAATAGTAAAGGATATTGAATGATGACTAAAATTATCCTACTTTAAGCAAATCATTTGAAGAAAAGTAATAAAAAGTATTAAGACTGATATTGAAATATTTGGTCTCTCCATTTTTAGATTACAAATTGCACAGGAAAGTAAAACATGGAATTACTGTAGGAGTTCCATGCTACAGCTATATCTCAAAACTTTCACCACTTCTGTGTTAATTTAATTCTCACATACATTCTCATAAAAAACCCAGAGTAGTACTGAGGTCATTTAAACTGCTGCACTTTTATTTCTAGGGTTATATTCACAAAGTCTATTTTAAGAACTGCTTTGGAAGCAACTGATGTTTTATGCAGTGAACTGCTATTTTCCCAGATGAATAGAATATCCATTCTTTGGCTCACAGTTTCCATGACACTAAAAACAAAACATTCATCGGCACCAGCTCAGTGTTTGATGGTAAATGCAGCTGCAGCTCACAACAGCTCACAGTGTACCTCGGCCCGCCCCAGCTGAACACAGGCACTGTATTTCCCCAACGCAATTTCATTGTTTTACAGACAAGCCCTTTCTTGCCAAACTCAAACATTTCAAATCCTGCTGCTGTTCTGTCTTGAAATGAAAAGTTATTCAATTCTGCAAGTAATGATACTAATGCAAAGTCTTCCAAGTTACCGAACAAGGTACATAACCAGAAACAAGACTCTGGTAACAGCAACATTTGCTCTCCATGGTTATAATGAAATTTTTGGCCAAAGAACTTCAAACTTTGCTCCTTGTTACAATTCCAACTCACTTGCTTCAAGTCAAGTTTTGAAGAAAAATTACAGGGGCTATTTTAAAACTGATAACAGCACTGAGCTTTCAGTGCTGTTTTTCTCCCCAAAAGAAGCATTTAAGTGCACACCTCTCTTTAGAACAGATATCCTGAGAGACAGCCTTCTGTTTTGGGACAAATGCAAGACTCTTATTTGCTAATAATTTAATCCTGTCCATATCAATTAACTTTTCAGCTGTTTGATTTTCAGTGTAAGTACATAGTCACTCACCTTTTCACCCTGGTCAGCACACCACTGTTACACACACCTTCAGACTTCATCACATCGGTCTGATTCTAAAAACACCACTGAAAACAGGACCTAATCAATACTTCACATTGATTAGAACTGAGTTTAGGCACCAATTCAGTAAAGCAACTAATCAGACATGCACTTGCCAGTATATGAATGGACTAAATTCAGCAGGGGCCGCCTGTATGAACTACACAATTCAAAGACTGTTGGTGGACTGCGGGGTGATTACAGAGAAATCTGACAAAGGAGGACACATCATCTCAGGCTGCTCTTACTGCAGTTTTTAAGAAATTCAGTCAAAATTTCTGAAAATACACTAAGTCAATAATAACAAATTTGAAGCTTAAGGGAAGCTAGAAAATACTTTCTCTCAACTACACGGACTAACACTAGTGTCTCGTTTTGCCACAAAGTACAGCAATAACAAACATACACAGTCTAAGGGAAGAAACAGAGTGCGGCTCACAGCGTGTGTAAGGACACGAGAGCCCAACGGCGGGAATGGAGTTCGGAGCGGGGTCGGGAGCCGGGCTGGGAGCGGGATTGGGAGCGGAGGGAGCAGAGGGCACATCCCATCCCATCCCGTCCCGTCCCACAGCGCCGCTCCCGCAGCGCCCCCTCCCGCCCGCCGCGGCGCCTGCAGCGGAGCCGCCCCGGCCGCGGCCCGAGGGTCCCGTGTGACAGCCCGGCGGGGAAAGGCAACCCACACCCACCTCCCGGCACCGCAGCCGGCACCGCTCCCACCCGAGAGCCTTTAAAGCACAGCTCCATAATATGAAGAATATTAATCCAAAGGCTGCGGTAATATTTATTAATAAATCGTTAGCAAAACAAAAATTAAATCATCGCTCTTTATACCCAAAGCATCGCCTTCGACTTGAGATTCAGCAGACCCTTCAGGATCAAAGGGTGTTACAGGAGCTTACTGTCAGGGGCCAGTGGAATTCGCTTTCAAGCATTACTCTTAATAAATTTCTATTGATGGCCTTTCTACTGACAACCTACTGGACTTTTATCACAGCCTTGCACTAAGCCATTAACAAGGCTGGATCATCAGTGCGCTCCCCACAGGCCAGTACAGATTACAAGATCAGAAAAAAAGTGAAGCCTGCTTTTGTAGCTTTTCCAGGAACTGAATAAAAAACCAGCACACAACAGAGTGCAGCATTCTGACTGCCAACACAGCACCTACACCCTCACACACCTCTGCTGACTGCAGAGTCATCCCTGTTGCAGGTACTCATCGCTGTAACCGAGCAAGAACAGTCAAGTTCCACTGCAAATACAGTCCTGCAAAAGTTCCTTGATGGGTCACTAAATGCTGATGCAGGACACAAATGCTATCTTCAAAATTTCAGTTTTATTAAGTGCTTGCTGAGGGTTTGACTCTCAGTTTCCTTCTGAAGCCCAAAAGGAGACAAGAAGTCCAGAAGCTGGCAGAAATAGTCAACTCCCCTTACAGTTCCTGGAAAGAATGTTCTTATCTACAGATTTAAATTCTTTAAGTTTATTGCAACACTGGTGCACATTTCCCTATTCTAGTGTTTCCCAAACAGCAGAAAATAAAGATCCACCAGCTGACTGGCATATTAGATATTATACTGTTGTTCCTCTACTTCAAATACAGAACCAGTTTTACTAAAAATGTTAAAGATAGACCCTGTGTCTTCCTTAGACTGTCTTTTTGCAACTGCAGTGGCAGTAGCAAAAAAGGGACTTCATAATAAGAATATAAGCAACCATGTCCTTAAGCCCACAGTAAATTCCCACCTGGCTGTGATTATCACACATACCTCCGGTACGCAGGGGGAAGATGAATGAACCTAGAGAAGCTTTTTCAAGTATAATTTCCAGCATGAAAACCCGAAAGAAACCCCACATCTTAAGCTAACACAGATTCTTCATAGGTCAATAGTTAGTGATCCTTTTTATTACTCCCTTCTCAAAAGCAGATTCTTTAAAGCTGTTTACTTTCTGAAACTTTGGATAATGTTTAAAGATATTAAATTGGGATGTCAGCCTATAAAGTCAGCAATGAGGGAAGAAGACCGGAAAGACAAACCATATCTATTACAATCACAATCAGTATGCCTCTTCCCCAACCATGAACCATGTCTTGTCCATCTGATCAGGTACTTACCTTAAGAGATAATTTTAAAAAATTAATAAATCCTTATCCATGTGATAGTGCTTCAAAGAAAAAAAATTATGGCAGCTATTTTGGATACAGAAGGTCAAGACTTCCAGAGCCTAAAAAAAATTGGTGTTTTAAAAGCATTTCCAAAACTGATATCTAGAAGATGTCTGCTTTTCAGATAGCAAAGCACCCAATTTTATTTGAAGTATAACTCAATCACAAGTGCACAGGAATGCTGAAGCCATCTCATGTAGCTCTATTTGAAATCCTAAATATGGATTTATGACCCTGATCCTTCAAACAGCTACATACGTGCTTAACGGGATTATGTGCTTAAAGTCTCTTAGATGCAAAAGTATTCGTAAAATTAGGACTTACCTTGGGCACGCAGATCAGTAGGACACATTAGATTTATACTGACTTTTGTTATATGTTTCAGACATTTGGACACTTCCCATTACATCAGGCGAATGCTGAAGCAAAACTATTTCAGCAGTATTCTCCTTCCATATATCACAAAAAGCTTATAAGGATTACTGTTTTCCTAAAAGAAAACAGGTTACTGCCAGAGCATTACCAATGCATCAGGATGCTAATTAAGTGGTCACTTTGCTTATGACAAAAACTGCTAGTAAGTAAAAATCAGAGATTTGTTATAAATAGCTTTTTTTTCACACTATCCTAGAACATTGTGTATTTCCAGTATTGGAGCTGTACTGAAATATTCTGAAAAGTAAAACCACTTCAGATATTATCCCAAAAATCTTCTGTGTGTTTATCACTAACAACACTTCACCTATGCACGTTTCAGTGTACCCAAAGCAGTTCAGCTACATATACACACAGTTTCACCAAGATTTTTCTTCCCTGAATAAGACCCATTCTTTGTTTACTACTTTTTAATTCTTTTTTAAAAGTCTTTTTTTTCCAATTACAGGCAGGAAATAAAAAGAAATGCAACTCTTTTATGTAAAGTAAATCCATCTGGATGTTTGCTGCATCCTATATTATAAACTTGTGATCCCCAACCAGAATGAGTTATAGTGAAGCTGCAGGCAAAATTGTCTCCATATACCACAATCCATTATCCCTGTCAAGTTAATGTTCCATGTTGAGCCATATGGCGTGGGTACACACTCAACAAAGGAAATTCCTTAAACTTGTTATAATCAGCACTTACAGTCATCCAAAAAAACTGACATAAACAGCTTTATTGTGTTTTGTGCATTTCAGTTGATATCCATGACAAAAAGAGGAAGCTTCAGGGGGAAAAAAAAAAAAGAGGGAGGGGGCAGTAAAGTTGCAATAATAAAAAGGGAGGGGGAGAGACAGAGACTGTACATTTCATAATTACACAACATTTTCCTTAGCAAGTGATTTTCAATTACAATAAAGCTCAAGCCTCCTGACACTGATACAGTGTGCCAGATCAACAAGAGACCAAAAAAAAAACCTAAAACCCCCCTACATCAATACCTCATTTTCAATGCAAATAAGACATCCTATAGTTTCAAAGTGCCTGACTCATGCAAAAGATTATCAATTAAAAATATTTTAAAAAAAAAGTGAGTAATCTTTAGTTTTTCTGACTTTGGAGAGAAGGTTTGCCTTCAGTTGTTATGTAATTATCAAGAATTTAACAATCCTTCATTAGCAATATGGTAATTTAAGTAAATATCTTTCTGTGCATTAAGTGCAGGTCACAGATGAATTAAGGACTCCCAGAAGCCTCTGCTACCTGGCACAACCCATCACATCAAGCCAAAGTCAAGGTACAAGTAGAGCAGAACTTCATTCCAGCCCCCGCAGTGACAACAATAAAACGCTGAGAAAACACACTATCAAATACTGAACTCAGCATCAATTTCTGTTAATTACAGCCTTGTCAGCAACGTGATTATTCAAACAGCTCATGCAAATGTTAATGAGTCCTTATTTGCATATTTATTTTTTCCTTTGTTGAAATGTCATTGATTATTACATTCTACAATGATGAATGCTGCTGATGATGTGCTCTGATATGTAATTAGTCATTAAGTGGAATGAATAGATCAATTATGAAAAAGGAGTGAGATTAAGAAATATCAAACAAGACCGCCCAATGTAACCATAGAATTTTTTTTAAAGGAACTAAAATAATTTCTTGGCATTTAAAGTGCAACATCAGTAGTTTTCAATAAATAAACTACTACTTTCCTGAGGTTAAATAAGATCTTCCACATGCACTGCTACTTGGGTAATCTAATTACAATAGCAGAGCGCTTTTGTGAAATCACTAAGAAATCTGCAGTGACACGGAGGTTTTGGGGTTCAGTTGTTGTATCCTATCCCTCCTCCAGGGTTTTAAAAAAATTATAATGTCCCAAAGCTGCTGATGAGCAGCCCCCAGACCATCTGATCTCTGAGCAGAGCTGAGAGCAGCTCTTGCTGCACTTGCAGCAGCCCCACTTTGTTCTCCAGGCAAAGCCTCACGCTGCCTTTTGCAACTGCCTGCTCCGAGTCCCCAGCCAGCGCTCGCTGCTTGCGGATGAAGGGGAAATGGGAGAGAAGAGGAAGGAAGGAAAAAAAAAAACCCTAACAAAAAAAACACATTACTGCAGACCAGATGGGAACATTCCACATGACCAAACCAATCAATCACCTCGGTGGGGCGCAGGTGCAACACAGCCGTGTAGCAACACACCATTTCACAGTCTATCGGGCACAAACACATGGTCACCAATCAATGGCACCCCCAGGACCTGGGGGGGAGGCTCTCTCGAGCCTTACTGGTCCATGCCTGATGACTTCATAATCACACATCATTTCATTCACTGGAGGATACAAACCAGCATTCTAATAACCTTCCCCCGAAACCGGTCATGTTGTGCATATTAATAGAGTGCCGGGTAGAGCTGAACCACGGGCTCCACGCGGCAATTCGAGCACAGCCTGCAAGAAGGAAACAACCTGAAGCGAAGAACTTCTGCCCGAGGAAGGAGTCGGCTCAGACCCAGATCAATGGCAACATTATTCATTTTGCCAAAATAAACTGTGCACGCCGCTCGCACCCTTCACCAGGCAACCCTTGAACAATAGCAAGCAAGCAGAGATAAAGGACAAAGCAGGATGAAAAATCAATGAAAGAATGTGCTTCTGGACTTGGTCATATGCAAGACAAAATTCTGACACAAACAGGAACACCGGTAACAAAACAAACAAAAAAGTTAAAACTACTTAAAAAATAATTATCGATGTGGTTACCAATGTTCTCAGGGCAAGAAATAATTCTGTGTCTTACAGGGCATGTCTCACAGGCAGTTTTGAAACAAGCAGATAAAAAAATTCGCAATGCGATGCGATCCCGACACACCAAGACTTGGGTCAGAGAACCTGCTGCTTTTGACTACAGTTTGCAAAAATAGGTCAATTACAAATGTTAATTTATGTTTGTGTTATTGATGACTCGGGAGTATAATAAAGATTATGGACATAAGGATATGGAGACATTTTGGCCAGAGCATATTACACTATACTGTTAAGTATTTGCACTGTTGAAAAGATACTCGGGAAACAAATGTGACAAGGAGCACAGCTTCTCTTGGAATTACACTATGCCCTGGGGCCAGAAGTCAAATGAGTTGCAACTGAAATGCAAAAGACTAAACAAACTACTAATACGCACTTTTAATGTTCAGAATGCTCTAAATGCCCAGGTAGGCAGCACTCCACCCTATCCTTATCAATGCAAAGAACTTAGTTTTACTTTTTTTCTTAAACTGATTATATGAAGAACAGACACCTCTGAATTTTACAGTTAAAATTTAGGCAAGTGTAGCATCTACTGAACCACCTCGGCTTTGCTTTTGGGCATAAATTGCTGAGAACTTGGAGAAATAAGTATAATAGGCATGATAAGAGTCTAGTTGTTAGGTTGCACTCTAGAGCACTATGTGTTGCTTCAGGTTAACGGCAATTCCTCCTTTCCCATCCAGGAGGCTACACAAAGGAACTACAACATACTTTATTTCATTAATACAAGGAGGGGACGAAAATGTCAGAAGCAAAAAGCACGCTTTTATAGTTAGCTTCCAGATAATTTGGTGACTTGTACTGCTGCAGGCCCTTTTATCTTCTTTCCTTGACTTCCTCCCTTCCCTATCTCAAAGACCTCAGAAAAATGCACAGAAGTATTTAGATTTTGCTAACAATTCAAAGTCTGAGTATAATTCACAGAATCACAGGACCAAATCTGAGTCCTGCAATCCAAAAACCACACGCACTAAAAGGTGGCAGATACAGTGCTGTTAGACAGAAGACGTGGAAGGGTTAAAGAACAAATATGAGTAATATCAAAGGAATATTCACATCCTTTTGCAGAATTATGTTGACCAGCAGCAGATGAGGAAGTATTCTCCCTCACTGGAATACAAAAATCATTAATCAATAAATCATCAAATTAAGGGCCTGATGACTGGTTCTGTTCTGGGCACTTAGAGAATGCTAATTACTGTA
The DNA here is from genome assembly GCA_013400415.1 of Scytalopus superciliaris. Lineage (NCBI taxonomy): Eukaryota > Metazoa > Chordata > Aves > Passeriformes > Rhinocryptidae > Scytalopus > Scytalopus superciliaris. Next base: position 1,347,817 of record VXBX01003474.1, read on the forward strand.
GTGTTTGGGGAATCTATAGTGTTAAAATCAGAATATCTCCTTCCATAAGATCCGTTTTTTAGATTAAATTCAGCTTCTTTTATTTTGAAAGCTCTTGAAAAGAAATGAAAAATGTCATATAATGAATTAAGTACTAATATTCATCACACTTCATATGAAACACAGGGCAAGTTGACGGCTATGCTACAGACTTGACATCTCTTAAGAGCCAAAAAACTAACAGCTGGTGACATTCCCACTGGAAAGTGCTGGGAGGAGTTTAACAAAGAATCTCATCCAAAATGAGAACATGTCAGTAAAGTTTACCCTTACCTGGAAACATTAAGCAAGATGGAGAACAAGGAGACAGTCAGACCACATGGCCAGGTCAGTCTGAGCATCTCACATCCCTTCCCTGAGCTAAAATGTTGCATGAGTGAGGACACAGGTGACCCTGGTAGGTGGCATGAACCAGACACCGAACCTCTTCTGGTCCTCAGGCAAAACTGAGCCTCTCACTGACCGACCTGGGAAAGCAGAGGGGCTTTGCTTGCAACATAATTACACCTTAAAGATGTTCAGCTGAACACATGGAAACCAGGACACAAAAAGGATTGAGATTTATCGGTGAAACTTCAAAAGACAGGGTATTCCAAGATGGCAAAAGGTGATAATCCTTGTGAGCAATGGGATTTCCACAAGGACAGCATGAAATGCACCAGAGACAAATTTAATGAACTTGTGAAAACAGTTTTTAAAAAGTGCTCGACAGGTATCAGGGATCCAATTGTTACATATGTTATATAGGCTATGAGGACATCAGGGGAACACTAACAGATTTTAATCAGCTTGTTCAAAGCAGTGAAAGAATCATGACAACAGTAACACGATTTTTAATCCATAAAGAAAACAGTACATAACTCCTGAGACACTTCCTACAGCAAAGGAATCCACTGAACATTTGCTTATACTACAATTCTTATCCCCAAAATGCACAGAAGCAAAGTTATCAATAAAACATTTTATGTAATTCAGAATTATACAGTGTGCAAATTAGCAAAATACATCTTGCAAAAAGTAGCTTTGATTTATTAATTCAAGCACCACTGTTTGGAAAGAGAGAACTAGAAGATCATGAACAAAACAATTATATTAAAAAAAACTCAACCTCATCTTGTCAGTGCAATAACCCAAAATAGATCTCTGCAAGAAGTACTCACAGTATAACAAATAAAGCAAAATTAATATTTACAATAAACAGAGGCAAGAATGTGTTGAAGCTTATGACAGTTGATAGCTAAGACTGAAAGAGTTCTGCAATTTCTTGAGGAAAAATGGCTAAATGAGAAGGCGGCAATGCAAACCTCACCCTAATCAAAGGTTATTTTTGCCCAATGTTGGAAGAAGCCTTACAAAATTCATCCAACAAATGAAACTGCAGGACTGAAAACACAGCTCAAATTAGGAATATACTTCCCCCTATAAAAGCAATTCTTTTAAGCATTCAAATCCAAAGAAAATCTGTAGTGCTACTGAGAATTCTCTTTAACTCCTGCAGAAACATTCCAGCCCAGCTTCACTGAATGCTTTAAAGTTTAGGCACTGCTTAACTGCTCCCTTCTATCTAATCAACTATACTGACGTTACTCAGCTTTATCCAGGGTCAACAAAAATGATTCATTTTGCCTTTTGCCCAACTGGATTCCTTCTGATCAGCTGTTCACGTCAAGCTGTCTGATTTCCATTCAGGCTTCACAGCTGGATTCATTATTAAAAAAAAGGAATATTAAACCTTGGGCAGGCATAACTGGCTTTGATTTCCAAATAAGCATTTTTCTAACTAATCATGCTATACTTTCAGGTATTAAATAAGACATTCATTCCAACGCAATTTTTTCAATGTGACACAGACTGCATGTGTTTAAGAGCTGCAAATGTAAAAAAGCTAACAAAACCAAATCTTTCAGGAGAAAAAAAAAAGAAGCGGGGCAGAATTTATCTTCTATGGGTAAAAACCTCCTTGCAAAGAAGAGCTGGAATGACGTGGAGGCTGAGGGTGGATTTGTTCTTATTTCTTTTAAAAGCTATGAGGAATAATTTGGGCTTTTTTTTTTTTCAGTAATTACTGAGTTAGTTCTTAAGAAGTTGATATGTTTTACGTTTGCAACAAAAAAGATTTTTAAGCTACAACAGAGAGAATGCATACACTCCATAGAACTATTTTATATTTAAAGGATGTTCTTGATAATAAAAATACTTTCTGCAAGATGTATAGTTATTCTTAAAAAAAAAAAAAATCAATATCCACAGGGGAAAAAAATGGAAGTCTGTGGAATTCTTATTTATTTTTTTTAATTTGTATTTGTCTTCCAAAACAGAAAATAGATGAGTTCTCCCATCAATGCTTATTTAAGCAAATATTTGAAGAGGGTCAGCAGGACAGAAGGGAGAAAGGCAGTATAAGTTCAATAAGGTGGTTCTGTGTACAAAGGCAAAAGATGAAATACAGCCATGTAGTAGTTTGCAGTTACCCCCTTTGTAAATCTCTGCTCGGGGAGTTTCTCAGGGGGAAGGAGCAGAGCAGAAGGGCCACGTCCTCCTCCTCCTCACAACAGACCTTGAACAGGCTACAGAGGGAGGCAGGGGTTCACAGTCCCACGGGAAGGGAGAACAGAGCAATACACACTATCACAGAGGCACTCAAAGGCAAAAAGGCACGAAGGGTAAGAACACAAATCAGTAAAAAAGAGAAAGCTGAAAGTAAAATTCACTTGCTGTAGTTTGTCACTCCCTGTGTCTCACTGTTGATATGCTGCTTTTATAGATTTGCATCTTGCCACAACAAAATGGTCAATGCATATTGGTTTTGCCACTGAATTTGAAACACAAACAACTGGATATGAATTTAAGTTTACCCTGCACAAGTTCTGAACTATTTAAAAAGCACGAATTTCATTGAATCCTAAAAACATCAAGATAAAACATAAAAATATTTAAAACATATATTTTAAGTGTCCTTCTTAGGAGGCTCCCCCACCTCCCCACAGCAAATTTATGGGCCCCTGAAAGGAGACAGTTGGCCAGATACCCGTTCAGTATCTTGAAATTTCAGTTTTTAATACCAGCTGCCACTAATCCTGACTTACAGGCCAGTACAACCAAAGAACGTATCCAAAGAGGGACACAATCAGAAAAAGGAAAGCTACGAAACTCACTACACACACTGTTTTATTAGCAATATTAAAATAAACAAAAAACCCCACATATCCTGCAGTTACAATCACTTGATGTGTTCTTGTGCTAAATGAAATTTAAAAGCAAATAAAAACCCCTTTAAACAAAACAAGTTCAAGGCAATACTGTCTTTTTAAAGCCTAGCTAGTTCTCTGCCTATGACCCCTTTTGTTATGTACAAACAGAAATAAATTGTGAAAAAGTTTGCATTTAGTATTCACAAACTGGTCACAGCAGAGTCAGCTCAGATGGCCAGCCGAACAGAACATCCTCAGGGAGACAGAGCAACCCCAGAGGCTTTGTGGGCAGAAAATCTTTAGGCAAAGTGATTCATCATGTGTGGCAAGATGACTGTGACATCTAAAGATTCTTGCCCTGAGCAGCATGGTACATGCTACAAGGGATCAGGCATTCTGAAAAACATCCACACACATCTCAGAAGCTTCAGGAGAAAGGACATGTTCCAAATGACAAAACACTGGGCACTGAAGATGCGTGTGTGAATTTCCGTTTTGCAGTGGAAAATTACCAAGTCCTCCTTCAGCATGTTTGAACCCATGCTGTTGACCTAACATACGAATAAGCAAATTTTTACTAATTTTGCAATCAAACTCACTCTTTCAGGTCTAACTGAAGAATGTTTTATCATCTGGCTCATATTCCTTCCTCCAACATAACTAAGCCATAACCCTGTAGATCTGAAGGCATTTAGAAGTTGGCCACCAATAAATTACTATTTTTCCACTTCAAAATGTCTTTCCTACAGCGGTTTTTATTATCCTCTTGCCCATTCACCACAGCTCCTAGCATTTCTAACAGAGTATCAGTGAATGCATTACTGCACCTCACTGCAATGTGAAAAGTTCTCATTTGCCAAATCCAGTGCCCACTGATCTACCCAGTGAAGAAGAAAACTTACACAGCACCCTGGTTCAGAATCTGCACTTAAAGATCTGTTAGAAGATACCGGGTTTGAGTGCACAAATGTCTCAAAAACAAGTAAAAAGAGCCACACTGGAAAAGGATATTTCCATTCCTCTGCCTTGGTGTCCCACCCATAGCACTGGCCAGAAACAGGCACACAGGGCAAGAACCACAAAAAAAAGCCCAAAGAGAAGGTTAAAAAATTATATGGGCTCTACTGCACGTCAGGCATTATAGCCAAGTACATACCATACAGCAAGTAACAACAGAGCATAATCAGATTTAAAACTTACATTTTTCTTATATTTAAGATGAAGGAAACAGAAAATAAATCTACAAAGAGCAGCACATCTGCACAAAACCACCAAAAATGATCATTCTTAAAACAGCCAAAACAAGTCAACAGACCAAGGCAGACAGACAAGCCAGGTAAAGATGGGAAAAATCCCAAAGTGCAGCTGAGCACAAGCCTGATGAAGTGCTCAGGTGGAACAGTGTACTGATCCACAGGAGTGTATTCAAGGGACAAAACCACAAGTTTAACTGCACAGCAGACCTCAGTAAAATTACACTCTATAGACTTGAGGACAAGGTGATTCTATTGATGATTTTAATGTAAATTAAAGTTTATATTACTTTCTACCTCTGAAGCTTTGGCAATTTTGTAGAAAAGAAATTGGACCAATGACACATAATTGTGTTGCACTAACACACAAAAGCAACGTAAAAGTACCATTAAAAAAATACAAGAGATTGGATAGAAGGGCAGTGGCAACTTTAAATTGTACCTTTCAGTTACATAACGGTGCTGAAACTGATTATAAAGAGAATAACAATGCTTTAGAGCACAGGTTAAAAGAAGAAAAGAAGTTACTGGGGCCTGGCTAACATTTTCTCCTGATGAATCATTTGCCTTTCCATTTGGTGTTTTATTTCATGTTGCTTTACTGGCACTTGCACTGTGTCTCTGTCATGAGACCAAGCTGTGTCTGTGCTGGGGAGAGAGGGGGAGGCTCACAAACCACAGACTCGGCTGAGTACAACAACAGGGAAGCTTTGCCTCCTTCACAGTGCAGAATGTCAACCAAGCCAACTAAACGGTGTCTCAGGTTCAAGACATACATGCTCCAAATTTTTCCCTGTGTAGGTAGAATGAGATGAATCAACACAGAAAATTTTCTATATTAAAAAATAACATTTAGCTTTACTCTGTTCTAACTCCATTGCTGAAAGCCCACTGTTTATTGTGTATATGTCCACAAACTATCCTGGATAAAATAGTTACCTACTGGAGAAACACATGGACTTTTTCTTTCTGCCAGCAAACTATGCTTCTTTTTATGGTTTGCAACTGTGCCACTGAGCCAAGTAAATCCAGCAGTATTTTTCTTCTGGCCACTCTTCCTCTGCCCTCCTACCCCCCAACTCCAAAACACTGAAGGAACAGGTTTGTACTCAATTCCTTTATCAGATTTACAAAGTTTTGTTTTCCTTTTTACCATGTCCTTTTTGAATCACATTTCTAGAAAGACACATTTCTAATGTAATAGCAAAAATATACTGAAATAAAGAACATACACGTATACTGGACAAAACTATTCATTATAATTGTGCACAGGGCTTACTGCCAGAGAGCTGTCAAACAAAGGAACAAAATCATACAGTTGTTTGGCACTCAAGGCTGAAATCATTGTGAAACATGCACTGTTTATAAATTGTCATTGATGAATAAAAGCAGCGAACAAAAAAATTTTAAAAACGCAGCCAAGCACCAGAAAGACAAGGCAATCATCGCTCCTCCTCCCACCGCTCTGTAATCAAACAAAACAGAATAGCCCGCAAGCCCCCACTATGCTGGGCACGAACAACGTGGCAGAGCAAGGTAAACAGAGCAGCGCATGAACCAGTGACTTCAGACTGTGCTCCCACAGCTCGGCCCCGGCTAAGTACCCAGGAAAGTGAGAGATTCACACACACACACACACACAAAAAGGCATGTAGATTTCTCAGCTGTTATTTATAAAATAAATTTCAAACACTAGTAATGCTAGTGACAGTTATCTTAAGTTTAAAAATATCAATCCCAGAAGATGTAAAAAAAAATTTGTCTCAGTGGTGGTAAAATATACTAGCAGATATTTCACCACAGAACACAGCACTGCTGAAAAAAACATCATCTCACCTATACTGAGAAGAAAGATCTAATTCACACCAGGTGAAAGGATGACACTTCTCTAAATATAAAGTAAAAACTGTATCCTGAAAAATAAGCAAGAGCTCATTTTCTGATCTTGCATATATCTGTACCACTTTCTTTCAAATTTGAAGCTGTATAATAATGAACACATCTAAAAGGAAACAAAATCTTCTCTGAAATTAAAGAAACAAGAACTTACAAATATGGGGGGTGAGCAGAAATGTCTTACTTTCTGACTGGTAGAATATTAAGGTGTACTAAATGCTTTGTATAGTATAACATACATAGGAGCTTCTGCAAACTCCTTTCAAGTTGGGATGACATGATCAGAAGACTTTCTACAGTATTTCACAATGCAGTGCAACTTTTAAGACAGGTAAGGCATTACTTAGGAAATGTGGTTCTGTAAGGAATGTATTTTTGTAGATCTTCATTCAAGCAGGTCAATCAGCCTGTGGTTTAAGTCAGGAAGTATCTCAAGGCTTCAAATAAATATATAAATAAACTAAATCTGAGGTGACAGCTTGTAATGGACCAGCAATACGTGAAATAAATAAATGATGTAATAGGAAAGAATTCAGTCAGAAACAGAAGTGTTATTTATCACATCAAAAGAGCAAGGCAAACTTCTCTTTGCTTCCACCATGGAGCAAACATACTTAAAACTGCAGTATCCTGATAAAGAGTGTACAAGTACACTTTCCTGTCACTGCAGAACATTTTTTTAAACATAATACAAATTTCTTTACAATACAGTCGTACACTTAGGTATTCAATGCAGACCCCAGGGATCAGCCTGGAAGTTGGCAAGAGTGTTAAAAAGTCACACATTACTCTCAAGATTTCTGCTTTCTGTCCTCCAGTGTACAAAAGGAAGACATTGCAAGATGCCTTATTTGTATTGCATGTGTCGAAAATGCCAGGCTTGTTTTAGAGGCCCCTATTGCACTGGGAAGTAAATTAAAATTTCATTGCAGTTATTGTGACAATAGTATGAGTTTTGCACATAATCTGTACTATTCCAATTTGAATTCACACATTTTATATTTGCAGATTACATATTTTATTGTGCTTGGTTCCCAACTACCTTTAAGGCTCGTGGCCAGACCTCGTCAGTTTTAGGAGAAACTGTAAAATCAGTCTCAACTCAACAGTAACCACTGCGTTTCTTCCCCATCCCCATTTCAATGAACCTTTTTCATATCATCACTGAATTTAAGGCTACTGCTTTCCTTAAAGGAATCAGTAACAGTAAACCCAAATACTGCCAGTTTCTTTAATCCTGCATACAACACATCATCCCATAAAATTACACATCGACTCTCTCTTATTTCACCTTCAGACAGGGGACCTGTGTGAGCCCCTTCCAAAAGAGCCCCCACCAAGCAGCACCCTCCCTCCACTAAGCGCCATCCTCACGAAGTTTCCACACATATGGATAACAGGGTTTCTACTTCTCAAAGTGACCCTGAATCTGAATGCCAAAGCAATAACCCGCCAGGATTCTGATCCGGCTTCCCAGCCGTGCCAGAGCGGCAGGAGCCGCACACCTCTCCAGGAGCCACGGCCCTGGCAGCCCCAGCACGGGCTGGCAGAGGCAGCAGCCCAGGCAGCCCTGCAAATAAAGCAAGGTATTGCCATCGCTTAAAAGCACAAGTTGCAATTCTTCTGGTCGTCTGCACATTTCTCTCACATGAAAATCTTTCACCCACTTTCCAGAAATGAAACTTTGGTGCAATATTAAATTGATGCGAAAACGTCAAGTTATTATTGCCAAAATCAAAATTAATTTTTTTTTTCTTTTGATGATTCTTCTTTCCTTCATCTATTACACAGCTGAAGAACTGCACACCTACAGCAGGGTACACCTCTAGGGAAAATGCAGTGGGCTGCTCAGGCAATTCACAAAAACAATAGTATTAGAGGTCCAACACCTTCATGCACCTGAAAAATAAAACTGCAGCTTTTATTTTCATCTGTTTTTCCCTCTATGATGTCAGTGTATCTAAACAAAGTCAGGTTTTCAGCACCAACAAACATTTGACTCACTAAAACCCAGCCTCTAAAGAAATTATTGACAACTTCAAATCATATTAATGCAAATAGTATAATGCCCCCAAATCACAAAAGCCACTTGTTTTGGCACAGGCAGCCCAGTTAGAACATTTTGGTTGATCAGTTCAGAATTTAATCACTGGATACAGGCTGCTGCATTTATTAAAAACTGGACTGCTAGCAACTCACAGGCTACAGCTACATGCATGCAAGAATGAAAAAAAAATTAATGGAATGAAATAGAGATTAAGTAAATGATTTTTATGCACCTGGCGATAAGCAAACATCTTCATTACAAAACAAAGACAAGCCATGAAAAATTACAAAATTATCTTTTAATCACCAGTGAGCTTTCTACAGTCTCCTATTTGAACAGGATAATAGTTATTATGTAGATCCCTAAGCAACTGCCTCATGGGGAAATTACATCACCAGTATGGGAAAGAATCACCCCCTCCTCCCTTAGAACGGAGCTTGGCGCCTTCAGACAGACTCAAATTTAAAATCCTACAGCTTCACCCAGCTGATCCCATCCACTGGAACACATCTACAAGTGCCCAGGGATGGCAGGAACCACAGGAGAGAAATATGCCCTTTCAGCATTTCATGCACTGATGAGCCTTGTAACAGATAAACATACCCTGCAGCAGCTAAACTGACATGTTATAACAAAGAGGAAATGCAAGACTTAAAAATTTCATCAGATTACTATTTATTCCCCTTTTCAGAGGCAGAGTACACTGTGAATAAATCAACACTCAAATGTATCAGACTGCATTAACTAAAAACCAAGCCTGGCAGAACAAATTTTATCAGAACTAAAATATTTCAAAACGTAAAAGTCACAGACTTGCATATTTAAATTCCTAGACTGGCAATTCAAAAGCACTTAGTACAACAAAAATTCTGAGTTCAAATGTGAGACCATTTTGAAGAAGGCAACATTTCATCTTCCCCCAGCAGAATTAGCCCTGGGTCCCAGTTTTCAATCCTGCTACTGCACAGTGTGAGCGCCACTACTGCCCACAGGCCACCAGAACTGTGAGTCCTGCTCGTGGGACACGCTGTGGGTCTGAGGGTACCTGTGGCACAAAGGGATCATCAGCCCTACCATGCCAAACCACACAGCTTGATGGGTTTTCAGGAACACATTTATTCACCTCCTTACTTGCCAGAAAGAAAACCTTTCTGGCTTCTCCCCTGAACCGCAGACTAAGCGTGCAAACAACTCCAACAGCGAGAGGGGGATATGAAAACCTTGTGCGCCCGCACATCCCTCCCGCACTGGGGCGAGGAGCCTCCGTGCTCCGGCACAGCCCCGCGGCGAGGGGACGGATCCCTGCCGGGGAGGGGGATCTCTGTGCTGTGCCGTGCACCTGCTCACCCCTGCACACCTTCCCACTGCCGCGGGCGGGCAGCTGTGCCCGGCTCCTACCTGGCAGCAGCACACCTGAGCACCACCTGAGGAGCGCGGCCGGGGCCCCTGCGCCGCAGCTGCTCACGGGGAGGGAGCGAGGGAGAGCACAGTCTCGGGGGGCGCGGAGCACAAGCGGACACCTGCCATGGCGCGGCCTCGCAGAGGACACGAGTCCCCCCGCTGCATCTGGAGAAAGCCTCGAGGTGTTACTGTATTCAGAGAAATGTTAGGAAAGCTATTTGATTGAAATATTAGTGTAAACAGAAGGGAAAACTAAGCTTAACACACACTCTCGTGAGCAAAAACCCAAGGGTAAAAATGCCCTGCACTTAGCACTTTCACTAAATGACTGTGTAATTTAATTTCCCAGAAACCCATTAGCTTTCACAAAAGGAAAATTAAGAGCAGATGAGAGCAATTCTTTGGTGTGAGTGGAATTTATTTAATGTAATACCTGGGGAAAAAAAATAGATAAATCTGAAAGTGTACGAACAGATACAAAACATTGCAAGTCTAGAAAGCCCCAGCCTGCAGAGCAGCAGCTCTGCACTGGCAGTGACCAGCACATCAGACCCCAGGTCTGCCAAAAGCCTGCCCTCCCCAACACAACACACCAGAGCTGGGACACAGCCAGGTGCACAACCAGCCCAGAACAAAAGGACTGCTGCCATTCAAAACACAAACAAACAGGAACCTCCATTTATTTATGGAGTTTTTATATATTCACACGTGAAGCAAATGATTCAAACAATTATCTGGAAGAGATGAAGAAATAATTGAAATTTAACTGAAAACATTACTCTGGGTTTGAAATTTTCATTGTAAAACCCAAAATTCACATTAGGCTTTTAGCCAATCTATAATATATAAAACCAGCATCAATTAAGCACAGTGACATGCCCCAGAAGGAAAGGAAACCATCTTAGAAGGAAGTTTAAATGTAAATCTTCCCTTTGCCAGATTCATTACATGCAATGATTTGGAAAAAACTAATGTGTTTTAAAGAATAAGCCCATCTGAAGCAATAAGACGTGAAGCATTGCTGGGGTGAAACAACAGCAAGACTTAATTTGGGACAAGCAGCCACGGTGTATTAAATATATGTGAGCCAGTATCTTCATATTTGTAGCTTTAATAATCAAAACGATAAATTATTTGATGAAATGCAAACAGTGCCATGAAACTACTGTAAAAGTGAATGTAAAGGAACTTTTCCAGCATGGGAAGTTTACAATCTCTGGCTTGTGGTGGACTCAATGCCACTACCTCTAAGTATTTATGGGAACTGTGGATGATCTTATACTCACAGGTTTTTCACTAGGGAGAGTTTTTCTGAACTCTTAGCCCACAACAATATTTGACAGATAACTATGCATGATGTGAAGCTTATTAGCTACCCTTTTACTATTTTCTTTTAACTTACTGCCCTATAAAATGAGATGGACTGAAGCACTTGTCAAAATCTTTGCTGTGCCACTGTTTCGTCATCTGCTTCTCTTATAATTTTCCTCTTTCTTCCTAATGAATTCTCTGAAGGATACAAAATACTCTGTCCCCACCGTTTTCCAAGTTAATAACAATGTAACTGCGTATAAATTATTTCAGATCAATCTTGCTATTAGTCATATCTCTGGAGATAATTTCCATTGTGATGCCTAATTTTTTTTTTCCATGTGTTAAAATATTAATGACTACAGAAAGCAATTCAAGGAAATCTAACTATTATTTTGGACAAATAGAGGGTCTGTTAACTCCCTATTTGCATCTGCCCTCTCCCTTCCTAAAAGGAATAAGATAAAATAAGATTGCTAACAAAAACCATAACATCATCATTCTTAATGTGTGCCATTTTAATAACTATTTACCTTTGCTGGTTTCCTACTACTGCTTTCACCATTATATGTTAGTTGATAACAACCTCTACCTCTTCAATTCCAAAATTCTTTTACTGAAGGGCTACTATGGAAGAAAACTAGCTATTTTCCTTAAGATTAGTTAGATTCTTAACTGAGTAACAATTCAGATGTGTGCCTTCTTTTAACTGTATTTTAAAGTTCAAAAGTTTCTCCTTCTACTGAGAACAATCTTTCCCAAATTAAGGTTTGAGAGGCTTACCTTACCTGTTCAAGAACTATATCAGTACTTGAAAGCTTACAGAGGCTATTTACCACATTGCTTCAAAAAAGGCCCCTCTAATATTCATCATTAAAAATATCTACTACTCTATCCAAGCCAACTGGAGGGCTTAAATTACAACTCAAATAACAGATTTTACAATAAAAATTAAGACTAATTTCAGCAGTTTGAAAGCTGCACTGGCAGAAGCACAGCCATTCTTAAAAACCTGCACAGTCACATCATCAAGTCACTTAAATGAACAACTCTAAAAGCAGAAGGCATGCCATTCCAGATATTGATCTCTAATTGATATTATTAATACACCAAATGCGTCTTTAGTTTCACAGTAACTCAAAAGACTACCTATGAAAGTTCATCTAGAATTTATATCCCTATCAAGCACCTCTCTGCTCCTGCCCCCCTCACTGCACACGGCAGCTCTACCCAGCACACACCCATTGACTGGCACAAGGCAAACAGTACCAGAGGATAAAATAAGACCCAACATGTATTACTCCACTTACATTTGACAGTAATAGCTTTGGTTCTTCCAACCTAATTATTTCAAACAGGGGAAGAATCAGGCTTCCCCTTTATACTCACATTATAAACAGAGTAAAAGAAGCTATATTTTTATTAACAATATGAATAATTTATAGCTCTAATTATTGTAACAAGCTTCTACTCCCCCCCTTGTAAATACCAACTGATGTGTCTTGACTTCCCTGCACGGTCAGCCCCTCCATTCCCTTAATGCTGGCCCTAAGAAAGCATCATGGCATTCCCCAACATAAAGCAGAAGTTTGTTAGAAAGAGGAGCAAAGCTACCACCTCACTGGATACTGAGGTGAGTGTTACAGCATCACCAGATGGTATGAAATAAACTGGTAACTACAACCCTGCAGCTGGGCTAAAGTCAGCGAGCAAGTGAGATTGGGAAAATGCAAATGATTGAGGAGCCTCCATTTCCATACATTCAGAGTTTCCAGTTTCACTGACAACACTGTGGTTAGCTCAGAAACACCCAAAGCTCTAAAATTTAACCCAACTTGAAAGAAATTAACTAAAGAAATAATGAGAAAACAAGGAAGTATACTTGAAAGAAAACTTGGAACAATGACCTCTGTTTCTACTTCAAGGGGCTGGTTTCAACATGGCAAGCTTATATTCAACCATTATCTTTTCACTCACTATTGAGTAAATTTTTTAATGACTTTTGATCATGTACAACCTCGTGGAACCGTGTAGTACACAGACAGTGAAAATGGAGCACAAAAGTTTTGCCTTTATCCTTTCTAACTCTTGTGGAAAGACAGACACACAAAAGGAAAGTAATTCACCCACTTCAAATTTTCAAGGCGGACCAACAAAAACCTCTTAAAGCTATATTCAAGAATAATCTGCTTTCTTTCTTCCTGTTAAGTAGAAGTAAAAAAGCTCAGTAGAATAAAGTGCAGAGAGCAGTGCAACAGAAGATACAATGGCACATGCTTGAAGGGTCCTAGCAAAAACTGACCTCTCCCTGCAAGTGCAGAGTGCTAAAAGGCAGCATAATTACAGACAAAAGAATCTCATATCCTTGTGAATAGTTTTCTAGAATGTAATTAAAACAGAAGTGTTGAATAAGCAAAGATTATCAAGTCTAAATGGAGCTACAATACCACCAATATATCTTCGCCTGATTTTCCACATATCTCTATGGATACCAACAGACTATGCTGGTCCCAAGAGGATTCAGTGGTTTTACTTAAAATATAAGTAACGTCCCTTCTTTTTTTATACTACCAAATCAACAGGATAATTCTGGAATTCATTAGTGAAGAACACTAACCAATCCAACATAATAGCTTTACTTCCTCTGCAAAACACTTCAAAAAATATCTAAATGAATATGGAAATGCATCTTTCTGTGGTAAATTGTTCATTATTGAATCATTATCAACTCTTGTTAGACAAAATTTCTCTCTTTTGCAATGTACAAGATCATTAAAATGTTTGAGAGCTCCATCATGAAAGACAGTGGCACTTTATAATCCACTATCTCTTCAGGCAAATATGCTTACGGCTGAGCATAATACACAAAATAACAACATCCCCTTGACACACAATTCTTCCTTTTAATGGTGCTCTTAAGTGTTGACAGCAATGGTGAAATATGTTGTTGCTCTTTTCCTTTTTTTTTCTTTTTTTTTCTTTTTTTTTTTTTTAATTTTTAACTATTTCAGAGATGATCAAATGTTGGGAAGGGATGTGTTTCTTAGATCTTGGCTGTGCAACCCCACACGCTCAATCGCTGCTTTACCCTAGTGAGATATTTCCCACAAGCTCATCAGGTTCATGTTCTTCACCTCCACCTCCTTTTAACCTCCAAAGTTCACAGAATAACCAGCCAATGCCTTAAACATCATCTCTGTACATTAGCTAATAAAATGGATGTTTTCATTCTGTTTATGGGAACATGTTCACAATTTGGTATTAAAAAACTGTGTAACATTATTTTTCTAAAATAAGTCAAAATAAATATAATTTTTCTTTTCAAAAATAAAAATCCCCTATAAATACAGTGATACTATATAAGATACTACTCTATGGTTTTATGTACCTTTTATCATTCCTCTCTCCAAAGTGTCAGCATCAACTAAGATACACTGCAAAAATTACTGATGTGCAAGTATGATATATGAAGCTGCATCCAATACTGTAACATAAGTAAAATGAACATGACTTTTTCTTACAACAAGCCAAAAACCACAGGTCAAATACTTTTAAAAGCATACTTTTCGAGTTTTGATGTGTACATATCTTAGAGATTTATACTGAAAGCTTTATATAATTCTGTATAGAATTAAATACTTTTTCTCCAAGAAAATAAAATCCCTAAGAACTTAGCCATAAAGCTTTACAAAACTATTTCAGTGTTCAGCTGCTTTGGGTGACTGGCACATACATATCTTACAATTTGTTAATCCTCTCTACAAAACCATCTAAATGGAGGCTTCTTCTCAAATCTGTATTAATGATTTAATTCTATTACATCTAATAGAATCATCTCTTCAATAAAACTGAAAAACTAAGGAGATACACTTGCATCAATTATTTTCTTCACATATTTGAAGGCATGTATTGTTTAGAAATTGGATTGCTTAAATTAAAACACAAGCAAATAGTTTGCCTTTGGTAACACAAACTAAAAAATAAAATTACACTTTGCTATTTTTGTAAAATAAAATCAGTATCAGCTACAAAGCCTAGAGACATTCCATACATGGCAGTGATCAAAATACTAGAGAAGCAACTGAAGTAACTTGTCTTTTTGGTTTCCTGTACTTGAAAAAAGACAACACATTTGAAAGAGCGCTGGGAGAAATACCAGTCTGCTTTATCAACATAACTACATTTTAACTTT
The DNA here is from genome assembly GCA_013400415.1 of Scytalopus superciliaris. Classification (NCBI taxonomy): domain Eukaryota; kingdom Metazoa; phylum Chordata; class Aves; order Passeriformes; family Rhinocryptidae; genus Scytalopus; species Scytalopus superciliaris. Next base: position 1,363,147 of record VXBX01003474.1, read on the forward strand.
ACTGTCCTCAGAAAGAAGAGTCATTGACATGTACTCTCTCTAATCAAAGTCTACTGAGATGCTAATTTTAAAATTTCATGTTTTCAGCTTCATATATCGAAGTTTCACCTAAATTCTGTTTTCAGCAATAGCTGTGGCTTTGTTTGCCTCTGCTTCAGAGAAAATTAAAATAGTAAACAAAGACTGAGCAAAGTAGAAAGATTTCCAAAAGAAATTGCAGACCACCAGGATTTGGATTTAGGTAATCCACTTAGATTACCATGGCTATGTCTTAAAAGGACAATACTGAGATCACAAAATAGGTCATGTCTACAAGATGCAGAATATAGAAGTCAAACAATGTGAGATGTACAAATTCAGAGCAAGTATTTAGAGTCATCCTTAAGTTTAAAGTACAAAAAGAAAATAGTGGTCTGGAGACCATTTATAACAATAAATATTTTGAAATCAACACATTTATGCTCCAAATTGGAACAGGGAAAAGGAGATTATCAAACAATGTCATCAATACATTAACATTTCCCAGGTAACACAAAGTGCAGGCAGTGAAGAGAAAGCTTTCAATACATAAGGCCACAATGTAATACACAGTTTGCTTGGTTTTGCAGTTTCAAAAGCAGAAAATGTTGAGCACCCACAGAGCTGGAAGCAGTAAGAACATTTGCCTAGCAAAGCAGGAGTTACCATATATTTCCTTTAAGTGACAGAATTTTTATTCCAACAAATATCAAAGAAATTAGACAATTAAAAATAAGAGGCAAACCCTCAAATTATTAACTGAAGAAAAGCCTCAAGTATATTGGTTGGTAGTTTAGGAATTGAGTGTTAGGGAAAAAAATTGGTTTTTAAAGGAAGAAATTTAAAATTGCTATAAATGTCTTCTCAACAAAAATTAAGGAAAATTAAGCCTTAAAGAAATTTAGAATTTATATCAAATAAAATGTATCAGCTTTCTAGATCAACTCAAGAAAATCTAGATAGCTGCTTCTTCTAAACAGTCCTGGACAATGGCCTTTCTGAGGAACTCACCCAACATACAAAGATTTGAATAGGAAAGTCAGTGTTGCTATGAGAACCAGAGCAACTTCCAGATGCTTGACATGTCAGGCCTAGACAAGGGAATGAAAAATGTCTCTTTCTGACCAAAGAGGCTTTGAGGGGATACTCGTAAAGAATTACCTACTTACCCATCAGATTTGAGTTCATGAAAGGTGTCGGGGACAATCCTTCATGAGGCCCTAATCGACTGTCATTCAAGTGATCACTGTAATGAGGACTGTCTGCAAAACCCTAGAGAAAAAAAGACCAGAGTATTAAACAGATTATTTGGCAGCCCTGCTAATTGAGTGTAATGACACTTTCCTAATTAAATGTGCAGAGTCACAATTGGTCATTAATCACAAAAGTTGGCTTTCAGGTCTATCTCACAGAAATTACTCTGCCCACATTTTACTTTCTCCCCCATCAAAAAGAAACCACAGAGTTTCTTAATAAGCTGTGTCCTCACGGACAATATTTCTAAAAATTGAATAATACAGAGATATTTTGATATTTGAATCCTCTTAGTGTTAAGTCGCTAACAACCACAGAGAGTAAAATTAGTCTGAAGAATTTGCAACTGATTTTTTTTCCTAGGGTTTCTGTTTGCATTAATAAAACACAGTAAAAAGGTCAGGAAGAGTCACTGATGTTAGCAAAAAGCCGTTAGTGCAAATGAGAAGAAGAAATTCCATTTCTCCTTGCAGCCTGCTATTAATGTGACAGATTAGTAGGCATTTTGACACTATCACATTACTAACTAGCACACCTCATTGACAAAAGGTTTGCTTCCATGCAGTGATTAAATAAACAACTTTGTCACCCAATTTGCAACCAGGCACTGAAATTTAAATACTTTTTTGCACTTCTCTAGCATTAGTTTAGCCAACTTAACAGGCATGGAGTGACCTCATGCAGTCAGGAGACAGTGGCTTATTGAAAGCTTACACCAAAGGTATAGGAGATGGAAAACAAAGCAGTCCTAGGATGCACATATTACTTAATTAACTTGAGTACATAAAACACTCTTCAGTACATTTCAAAATGCTCTTCTCTATAAAGGTATTAATATGGTATTTGCCATTCAGACTTACGTAATGTGCACTAAATCACTTATTCTGTAGGAAAACGTGCAAGACCTGGCACTCAAAATTGCACCTCCTTCACAACCGAAGTTTTGAAAAACATTTTGTAAGCCTTATCATACATTTCACACTTAGTCAATTCTTGTTCAGAATCCTAAAGCTCAGGCCTAATTAAGGGAGGAGGCAAAATTGTTCACAGCTACCAGAAACCATCCCAAGTACCCTGGGACTATAAAATCATCAATCACTGAACATTTATCATTTCTTCAGACCGCGGGCTCCCATTCAAGACAACATTAATGGGGCTGAAACAGGCCTCCCTATCTTTGCAGGCGTGCTGTCACTTCCACCAAAGGGCTGCTGACTGAGGGCTAAGGAACTGTCACAGCACTCCTGCTGCTTGTGGATGCGTGTCACGGCTCCGCTGCCGTTCGGCTCCCAAAGGAATCTGCTGGGAGTCCCAACTCCCCGCTGCATCTTTGGCTGACTTTATCTACTTCAGAATCGGCGATACACATGTGATAGGCATTCAGAAACAATCTTAGTGACATTTACAACTTGGTTATGACCACAAGGCTGTCCTCTGGAAACCATGACCTAGCCCCGTCTGTCAGACAAGCAGCGTGGAGCAGCAGCTGCTGAGGAAATGGAGTGGCTCCTAGCTAAGGTCACCACATGTGGGTTATTTTTATGCTGAAATGAAACAAGAAAGAAATTAAATCTGCTGAATAAAGAAACAAAAATTTGCAAATACAGGACCAAAAACAGAGCTCCCGAGTAGGTACCTTCCTATTTGTGTCTCTGCTTGTACTCATTATTGCAGTTGTTTTTACACAACCTTTTTCCTATGGCAATACTTCAGTTATATTTTATTTTTAAAAGAAAAACTATGAAGGACACCATCAGTGATGAAAGAGGATCCCTATCTCAGACATTCAGAAAGTGGTGCCCAGATGAACCCCAGAAACTGAAATCTTCAAGCTATCTTTATTTACAGAGTAAATAACAAAACTACTGAAAATACAACAGGAGTAAGACTCATTTCATACATGGTTACACATCATGTAGCACAATCAACTGAATGCGCAGGATTCTTAATGCTCCTCCTCCCATGCTAATATTGCATATTCCCCCACAAAACAGGAATTAATACACAGAAAGGAATATTCTCCTATCATAAAAATTCCTTCAAAGAATACTTGACATCATGTTCCTTTCCTATGCCCTCTCAGTTTCCCAGATTGCACTTGCAGCCAATTCCACAGCATCAAGTTACATTTCTACACCACTACACAAATCAGCTACTTTATCTACCTGGAAAATGTTCCAAGTTATCCTTCACAACACCCAAGCCATTGAAAACAGAATGTTTAGTACCCAGGGAAAATGTATCACGGCATATGCAAGCCCTTTAAATAGAATTGTTTTTTCTGTATTTTAATGCAATTCCCAACTAAAATTAATTGTGGCAGACATTTCATTCTTTGCTACTACAGAATTTACACCTGTGCCAATTGTAGCCTAAGCCTTCATCTACAGCAGACAAAATGTAGAGGTCTTACCTTGGTCACCACCCCTGACACCAAGTTATTCAGTCTGAGGATTGAGTTATGGATTACCAAATCAAGCAGCACAGTTTTGTTTGGGATTAGAAACCCAGGGCTGATCCCCACATATAACTCACCCACATTAAGTGAATACAAAGGAACCACAAACACATGCAGTTTTGATTTAACAACAACTTTTGCACTACACAAAAGCAAATTAAGCAAAATCAGAAGAGCTCTGAGGACAGTGATTTAAATTACACAGAGTTATTTCAGAGCATTCTTCACATTTAAGCTTTACTTCAAATAAAATTGCATTCCTGATACCAATCTTTGCTTTTGCATCTGTATTGTTAACCTACATAATAAACAGCACGAAGTTCTAGTACTGGAAAGAGCTGTAATCAATCATAGATGAAAACTGCAGAAGCTTTCAGTAGTTTCTGAAAAGCTACTGGAATCTTCCAGTCATACAATCACAACTTTAAAAATGTGTGTAATAAATATGATATGTTTGCTGTTTAAAGAACACAGTTGAGATCCTTAAAAAGTCTATCTGCAATATCAATAAAGGATAGTGGGTTTTTTAAAAGACACATCCCACCTGTGTGACTGAGTGACAAAGAGCAAACACCACTGGCTGGCAGCTGAACTCATCCCTCATGGCAACAGCAACACAAGATGGTGGGTGGTGGGGATTTATATGAACTTCTATCAGAGCCCATTTTCAAATCTATGTTTTAAAGATCTAGTAATCTATACTGCCAACTTTCATTCTTCCTTTCTGAGAAATGAAGGAAACCTCAGTTCACAGCAATTTTGAAGACTAATCTACTGAAGCTCTCTTGATGGCAGCTGGAATGATACAGGCTCCAAGCAGAAACAGGAACCAGTAAGTCATGCCAGAAGTCACTCTCCCTCTTGGGAAGAGCTGTTGGTACATACTCTGTTGGTGATGTCATCCTTTGGACCACAGGTGGGCTTCCAAAGCCCTGTGGAGCATTTCTACCTACTGTTACCTGCAAGGCAAGTTTAAGCAGAAAGGCTGGAAGGAGACACTCCATGCTGAGTGCACATCCCCATTTCTGCCACCGTGGCTCCTCAGCAAACACACCAATGGATTAGCATACATCAGAGTGCACAGTTGGAGTGTTTAGCAAATAACTGGCAAAAACTCTGCAAAACAGGAGTTAGTGGACAAATTTATTTTCTGTTCTAAGCACCCTGTTCTGAAGGGACTGCAGATGGCTCAGGGCACTTTTCTGTTTACAGAAAGCAAACTGATTTTTAACATGATTAGATGCCATACCTGTAAGCTCAAAATCATCTTGTTTGTTCCAATCTCTTACCAGCTATTACAAAAGCAAGCTTTATCCTTCCCAAAGGAAGACAGAATTTCTCTTTCTATACTGTTATAGCCCAAATAAAGTGTAATTGGGGTTAATTGTTCCCTTACAGCATTTTGTAATGTTTTCACTGTTCATTTTGCACAGGCCCCTCGCTGGATTTCAGTCTGACTTCATGTGTGTGATCAGAAAGACCAAGTCAGACACATCTACAAATGAAAGCAACAAGTATTGTCTACTAATAATACCTGTCATGAAATGCAGCTGAAGGACTACTACCACTTAGTGCTGCAATTTAACTGAGTAGCGAAGGCGCTCTCAACATCAAATGCTCTAACTTAACTTTTCAGGTACCTCATTGGATTAGAGTGATGTTTGTTCTCTGAGCATTCCAATAAATTAAGTCCAACAATTACAAAACTCCACAGCTGCAACAGTTTTCTTCTGAGTAACATGCCCAAAGCATCCAACCAATTCAGGCTTTATCTGCATCAGGAGGATTTTCCAGGCTAACATAGCCAAACCAATTAAAAACCTGAGACTATTTACAAAATCATAAACACTTGTATACAGAACACCTGAAAATTATCTTACAGAACGTAATATTTTAGAAGACCCAGAAGACAAAAACGGAAAAAACGTCAACCTAATCACTAAGGGAAAACAGTTTCCTTACTAGGCATGTTTATCCTATCAAACCAAAAGAGAATGCCTCACACAATGAGTCTGTGCCCCATTTTGTAAATAAGGTGGTAACTAACCTGCTAAAACACCATGTCTTTCAGTGACCGTTAAAGTTCCGTCATCTTGGTTCATTACAGAACCCACCTAAGAACAGATCAGAAAGCTTCCCCAGCTCACTGTTCCTACCTTTTTCATTGCACTGCTTCCAGGTCCTCTGTAGGACATCTTCCATCTTCCATCTTCCCCCTTTTACTTCCGCTTCAAAACTATAAAACTATTGTCCCTTAGTAATTGTTTTCTGAAGTCACACCAGGACTTGTGCATTCATAAGCAAAACTGTATTCCTGACCCTAACTCAGATTGTGGGCTTTTTAGTTTTGTTTTTAAATAAGCACAACATCCTGTTTCCACTTCAGGGTAAAATTTACAAAATGAAGCAGACACTGTAAGTCCATGGCACACGATTTCCCTATGCATTTATTGAGTTCACAGAACAGCTTCTCCCTGTACAGTTTACTGTTCCACAGCATTTCATCTGCTCAAGTCCACTAAACTAGAGATAACGGGCTTTTTGTTTGTTTGTTTGTTTATCCTCCCCTATCCCCAAGCCCTCTCCTACACAAGTCCCTGAGAATAGACCAAAATCTAAGGCTCAGAACCAAGCTGCCAGATCAATAAGCATATATTTGCATTTTAGCAACTTACAATATAGCTCAATTATTGCCTGTAAACTTAAGACATTAAAATTCCAGTAAAATGAATGGTTGACTTTACAGTTTGACATGGCTACAGACCAAAAGATTAAATTTAATGAATGCTTCTTTCAATTCCTTCAGTTTTATAGTTTGGTTGACTTTAAATAACAAATATTAATTGTTTAAAGCTCAGGGATACTCAGGTCCCTTGCAAGCTAAATTTGGCAATGGTCTTATGAATCAGGCAACAGTCATCCTAATGACTAATGTGTAAATGAACAGCAGTGAATCTACTGCTGAAATCCACTTTATTTTGGATTATCTGCCTCTCCAAACTAATCTGAGAATTCTAAAGACAAATAAGGCAGGAAAAAACACAAGAAGTGGGGGAAGTAGGGAGAGAAAGCAAGACACAGATGGCAAGAGGCAGACAGACAGAGAGCAGAGAGACTGACTACAGCCAGGAACACTGTGCTGAGTCACTGGCTGAAGATTAGACAGGAGGCCCTGAAACAGCCATACCAAGGTGTCCTACTGAATTTAAAAGATTATGGGACCATGTAGGTTTCCGGAAGTAAACAACCGTTTTTTTATTTCTTTTTTTAAAAGAGTATTTTCAGCCACTGAATCCATGTATTTGTCCGTGGCTCCTAAAGGGACGACTACGGAGCTGGGTCTCCTGAACACACAGATCAGGAAAAACGTTGCAAAAGTGAAGCTAAGGTGAAAATAAATCCAGGTAAGAGTGACCTTCCTTTTTGCCGTGAGATCACTCGCACTGCACTCACTGACTGTAACTGAACACCAAGAAACACCACACTGTCCACAGGTATAACACCATTTACATCACTAGCAATCCGGCTCAAACCATCAGTGGGCACAACACTGTTTCCAAGCAAAGATCAGAATGATTTTACAAAGTATGGGGCGGATGGATGATGATGATGGGAGACTCCCCACACCCCGTACACCATTTCATCCATAATCTTATCCATTGCCTACTATGATCCAAAGCTACAAGGCCAAGCCAAGGCCTGGCTCAGGTGCCAGGAAGCAAAAACCTCCCTCTCCTCATCTCCATCTCCCTGCCTGCTGAGAACTGGCAGTGCTTCCACCCCATCTCCCCTGACTGTGCACAACACTTATTAAACAGAGGACTGAATGCAGTTTGCTGGTGATCACCCAACTGCACCAGAAAAAAGGAGTTTTCTAGCTCTGCTTTCCAGCTTTAATTCCAATTCCCGTTCACTGCAAGTGCTAACATTCAGCTACAATATCCTAAAGAGAGATGCAGTTTTGTATGGTATTTGGTCAGCTGCTCCATGTGGGATAAAAAGCAGGTATCACTACCTTAAATTTCACGTGCTATTGGGAAAAGTAAAGAGCACTTTCACAAGTATCTCCAAGTGTCGGCAGAAGTTATGTAACAAAGCTCTAAAAATATTCATTAGCTTTTTTTCACATAAGTTTGAAAGACAAGAAAACTATGAGTGCAGAAATGGAATATGAAAACAATGGAAAACATGGTGTGTTTATTTATTCTTGGAATTTATTTTGAATATTATTTATTTTTAAACAGTCACGTTTTTCTCCAGCTTTAAATCCATTTCCAGAAAGTTAATGACTGAATGACAAAACTGATTTTAAACAGCTAAACCCAATAGCCAATTACATCTCTAAACTCCTGTGAGATAAATATCACCATGATATGTAACAGGACAATTCCCTGGCCACATGGAAAACTGATTTGTGAACAGAGTCTAACACTAATTTCAATATGATAGGTAGTGGCAATAACAAAAACCACAACCAAAAGACCCACTTGTCCAATATAGCTGAAATGAAAAATTCATATGATGGAAACCAGATTTTTCTAGCTCTTATCTAAGCTATAAATGAGGAAATACAATAAAACAAGTATAACCAACAGATACAAGCAATAAATGCTTAAAGACAATACTTGAAAACCTAAGTAAAATGTCCAGAACTTAAAAATCAGAAGTTGCTTTGAAAAGTGCTGCTCACAAATCAGATCACAAAGTACGCTGCATTTAGAAGTGTCCTGTGCACTGAATATGGACTGAATATTTAATTTGGGCTTTGATTCCACAATGAATCATCTGCTAACCTATAGAATCCATCAGGAAAAGCAAATAACCAGCAGCTGAACCACCAAACACCTCCGTTTGCCACAAAAAAAAATCAACAGAGGACAAAAAGGACACAAATACAACAGGCTTGTTAACACTTACTGTGTGTCTGTGTCCCTCTTGTCTTGTTCTGCTATTTAACAGCTTCCTTTCTTGTTATGTGCCTGAGATTCAGAGGTATAAAATACTATTTCAAAACCTGCTATCTCATTACTACTTTTTGACTTCTTTGCAAATTAAAAGTGCTACCTGGGTGCAGGGAGTAGTAGTTTGGGCATATAATATTCCAGGTTCTAATTCATGTCTGAGTATTTTACACACAGTAGAAGGAATAACCTGCTGCCTGATGCTACAAAACCATCTGAATCTAGCAGAGGTGTTTTGATCGGTTCAGCTCTGGCTTCAAGTACATACATAGCAGAGTTACATAAACGAACAGGAGGATAAAGTGAATGATCAGTACTGGAGCTGGAGTCTATGTTAAATCGGGTCAAAATGTGCACTCACAGCTTTCAGTGCAATGTGGAAGTTATTTGGAACACCCACAGCTCGGATTTTGGATGAAAAATACCTCTGCTAATTTATGCTAAATTTTTAACAGTTAAAACTATTATGTGTGTATATTTACAAAGGCTATCCAGCAAGGAAATGTCTTATGAAAAATACTTCGGATATGCTTGATTTGGAGGCAGCAATCTAAGCAGATCAAAAACTAACTTGTTCCTTTTACTGCAAAGGCACGTCACAACAAAGCCAACACAATGAAAGAAAACCTGGCAGAGCATTTCTCCATGAAATAAAAGCAATCATCAGCCACACCGCAATAACAACTAGGGCAGAAAAATGTTTAATTGCACTACAATGCTTATCCCCAAAAAAGTCATTACACCAACTTGTTGCCACACTATGAGTATAAACTACAACTCGCAGATACAGCGGGAAAGCTGAAAACTTCCAGCAATGTCTCACAAGGGGCCAACAAAACTTCCAAAGGTTGTAGGGTGATGTGTTACTGTGCACCAACATGGCCCTGGTGTCAAGGAGCTCAGACTCTGCTTCCAAGAGCTCAGTAGAGCAACACTCTGAAACAACAGCTTTACCTTCCTCTGCAACACACACCAAGAGCCAGCTACTCTTCCAATGCAAGGGGTTGTAACGCTTGTAAAAATCTCTCCACTCTCTATCACTCAGATAAGGGAGAGACTTGCATACATCAACCAAAGACATGCACTGAAATCCCAACACTGCTGCACATGCAGGTGTCAAAACAAGCTTGGAGACTAGGAAGGAAAACAAGCACCACAGGACAGACAAACTTGTCATGGACTTCAGTACAAACACTGAAGTATTAAGGAGACCATCAGCACTAATAAAATTCCACTGACTTGCTAACTACCATTCCTGAATTATTCCTATAAACAAGAAAGCTTTCCTACTTTTTTCTTCCCCCACCTCCAATAGATATCTTTCCAAATTATTCATTTTTCTAACAAAACATTTGGCCTATGCAAAAGAGATATTACACACAGAAGTCACTAATGTCTCAGTTTGTACCTTGTCACAAATTTAAGATCATCACAGCCAATTCAAACACCCACTGCTCCTTCAGTGTTAGAACACTATTTAACATTATTAGGTAATGAAAACACAAGGCTCCTATATAAAGTTTCCTAGCCTTCAACCTTATTTTGAAACACTATTGAAATAAGAATGGTTTAGCTTTTAGTAAGTATTACCAGAGACTCTCAAGCTAAACTACTGTTGGATATGAGAGAAGGTTTTCTGAATTAATTATTGATCAAAATATTAAATTACACAATAAACACCACACCACACCCTAAGCACAGGAATATACACCTGGTTTTCACAGTGAAAAGTTACCAATACGTTTTCCCCACCTCCCCAAAACGCTATCCACACCAACACTGTTCAACAATTCCATGAATAAATCAAAAAGACTGGGTGAACAAAACCATACCGAACTTTGCTGATAACCAAAAAAATAAATGTTAGTGCAGAGTTGCAAAACAAGTTGTCCATGAAACTGGTAATAAAAGAGCAGATAAAATTTGGCATAAACACAAAATAAACATGTTAAAAAATAACTCAGTGTCACAAAAATGTGGTAACAACTGTACGATGTAAGAGAAAATCTTCCTTTTTTCTACACTTTTTAATACAGTATCACTCCAGACCTCAGTGATGGTCAAAAAATACACAACTTAGTAACAAGTAAGAACACAAAATGAATGTATCATTATGTCAGGCATGAATTTATGGTGTACCCCCATCCTGACCAGCACACACAGCCATGATCACCCCAACACTGAAGTTATACAGAAGAAGAAGGAAGATTCAGAGAGTGGCACCAAGAACTAACCACAGGTTAGAAGTTAAACAAGCACATACCAATAATTACAGTTCTTCAGTTTGGCTGAAGAGAACATGGAAGGGGCATGTAAAATAAAGGTGTTTGTGAGGGGAAAAAAAATAATTATGAAGTACATCAGTAACAACCAATTGTTACTATTCAGAACACAGGAACATGGTGAAAATTAGTTAAATCACTGGGCAGCACACCTGAAACAAAAACATCAATATTTTTTGCACAGAATGCTTGTAATTATTGCCAAATCTGTAACCAAAGTGAGAAAAGTGCACAAGTCACAGAGAGCGAATCCATCAACAGGTGTAAGAACCATGTCCAAAGGGTTGGCTCTGCCCAGGAAATCCAAGCCCCACAGATCTGGGTTTTTGCTAGGAGAGTACACAGGAAAGGTGCCAAAGTACTGGCCCTATACTTACACTCTTTCCTTAAGCATCATTGCTGGCCACAATCAAACCATCTGTACTGACCTGAACAGACCTTCAGCAGGAGTTGGGAAAGAAAGATGTCCTTTAACCAGTATTCCACCATCTTTTGTCATTACCGTTTAACAGGTATGTACTAAATTATCACCAAATTCCAATGTTGTTCAACTGAAAACTGTTTATCTTTCTGTGCCTTTGGAAATTTCAGCCAATACTGAACCAACAATCTAAATTCTTAAATCATTTTGTCACTATGTTGTGACCTTTAAAGGAAAACTCCAGTAGTAGGCTGCACACAGATTAAAAAAATAAATTAAAAAAATCACACCCAATGTAAAAAGAATAAGTGGTACCTCTTGAGATTTCAACTTTTCTATGTCTGTGGAGAGGTCTGAGCTTTTTCCATGGAGACTGCCATTTTCCTGCAAACAGACAAGCAAGTAGTAAGAACAATTAGGACAAGATAACGTTCTACGCTGAAATCATGGGGAAGAGCACTGGGTTAGGAAGTTGAACATATAAGACAATTATAACTTATTTAAACTCCATGTTAATCAACACAAAGAATAACCTATGAATGTTAAAAGCTGTGTATCATTTACTCTGCCTCCTGAGAAATTATCTATATTCTTACAATACAGACCCACACACTCATTTTAGCTCTTCCTCAGAGACATCTGGTCTAGCAGCCTATGTGGGAGTAGTCAGAAGTTATCGTTATTCAAAATTCGGAATCAGAAATGTGCCTCATTAGTTGAAAGAAAACCAAAAACGAAAGACCATACATCATACCCAAAATTGATGCATGCAGGCTTGATTTAGACTGGTAAATGAAGTCCAGGGCTTTTTCAGTGAATTTAACACAGAAGGTAAGTTCCTGTGTTTCACTTTGTTTGCAGAGGATCATAACCATGGGACAGATTAATTTGTACCTCTTAAACTTTACCAATTATTTTATTATATATATATATATATAGTGCTCACTTTTCTGTGGAGAACACAAGAATGGAGTTTTCCTCTAAAAAGAGATTCAGTTTCCTTTAAAGTAAACTGTTGTCATTTAAGTGACATTCCAGGCTACTATTCTTTATTGCCTCATGAAAAAATAAAAAAAAAAGTTAAAAAAAAAAGTTAACACACAGGGCTCACTGACTTTATGTTAGCTGGCTGATCCTCTAATAGAAAAAAATTGTGATTAATATAGCTACACAGCCAATGAATCACAAGCTCAAATTCCAGTTAGGTCACCTTAACTCATGATTGATTAAAATTAATCAGCAACATCATAAATGACTGTCAAAACACCAAACACTTACAAGGAGAATATGAGTTACTTAAAGCTACATAATAAGATCCCATTTCAAAAGTAGAAGAGTAGAAGGCTGGGCTTCATGCCTCCAATTATGCAGGATGTTTAAAATAATGCCTCATTTCCATGTTGCCCAGAAATGTTTCTTCAACCCATAAAGCACTTCTACATTTTTATTATCATTCCTTTACTAATGATCAATGGAAAAATTAGGACTTCATGATAAATCTTTCTATTGCTGTTGGGCAGAGACTTTAACAGTACCCAGTGAGCTGAACAGGATCTTGTAGCCTACCCATTCCATTCCACAGCACAAGAAGCTGCAAAGGTGCAAATGCCAACACAGCTCTGGCTCAAAGGGACTGAAATTCCAACGCCAGGTATGCTGTGTGTCTCTAGTTCAGATACTTAGCTCATTGGCTTTTTAGGGAGCCAATACTCATTTTAAAAAAAGGCAATGGGAGTTGCTAGGGGGAAGGCTTGCTTTTGACCACTGAGTTAGGGTTTAAAAGGGTAAATGTTATTTTAGGGCATTAGATAGTATCAAAAACCTTCAGCTCAATAAGCAGGATGGATGAAGCTGAAATGAAAACAAGGAGGAAGGTGTTTAAAAGAGAAGCCTCTCTTCAACATCATGACCCAGCACATACTATAGCTGGGTAATGTTAACAGAGGGGCAAGTGTTTCCTGCACTTTTCCAACATATCTGCTCCCAAGTAACAAGACCTCTACATTTTCATGATCATCATTCATTCAAGTATACACTTATGTATGGTTTATTTTCATGAATTCTTAACCTGTATATTTTTTAGCCTTCAAAATCTGAATCACTATTGTAGCCCAAAGTCATTAAAGTCTCTAATCTCTGTATTTAAAGGAGTTTAACCTTAAAAAAATGTTGCCAATTTACATTGTCGATTTCCATAAACTTTGACTATGAATTATTACGTGGGTATCTTACCCTTGAAGATTCATATGAAGGACTTGGCTGACCGCTTGTTCCCCAGGATGTGGCACCTGTTCGCTCATCCATACCTAGGAATAAAAAGAAAAACACAGACCCATAAGAAATGATAGCAAAAACAATGTTCTCTGATGCAACCTGAAAGAACATTCATCTGCTTCCATGCACTTCAAGCAAATTCATCTGCTTCCACATACTTAAAGCAGTATTTCTGAAAACAAAATTTAAGATGAACAGTTTCCTTGTTAATTAAGCTGGCTACAGAGGAACCTGCTCATTTGGACACCTGCAGCTGCTGAAAACAGGAGCATAAAAAGCCAAGAAGATTTGCCAATCTGCAGTGTCTGTCCTACCCAATCCATAAGAAATTAGCATGAGTAACAAAACAAGCACAGCAATGCGAACATCGTGGCTTTTCGCACAGCCCAATTTATCCTGCATCTTAAACACTGAAGATTGCAGCACATACTGTGAAATGTATACTTGTTATCTACTCTTTGCTCTTGTGTCTTGCTTAAGTATTGTAAAATGTGCAAAATTATTTCCCCTCCTTGGCCTTCACATGACACGCAAGATATTTTAGCATAAGGGGGAAAAAAGGCAAGACAGACTGGTTGTATTTCAATGGCTTTAAAAACCCACAGAGGCTCACAGTGCCTGCCCTACTAAAACAGTAATATTTTCTACACTCTGTAACGGTTCTTTTAGAATCAGTTCCTTTTATGCAAATCCAGGTTACAGCTCACAAGAGAAAGGGGAAGGGAAAAATAGGGAGATCTTTAAACATGGTATCAGAGTACATATCCCATGTATTATTCAATTTTTATTCAAATTCAATTGGTCAAACCATCTTTAAAATGCATTCCTTAAAAACTAATTGCAAAAGCACCTGAATTCCTACAGCAAATCCTTCATATAGGATAAAGGTACTGTTCCAGCAATTAGGTTCCTGATTATCTGTACCACAGCACATTTTTTTGTAACATGTGGAACTTCCATCCCAAACTTCAGACTTCCAGGTACTTTGGCCTCCAAAACACAACTCATTACTTCCCTGTCACATGAACTTTTCTCATAAAGAGCTTTGATACACAGCATAAATTCTTTATGTGATACATACTATAAACTATGAAGCTTTATAATGTCATAATTTATAAATAAGAACTAAGTGTCACAACTTATAAATAAGAGTGCATGTTACTCCATACAGTCATATTGCAAGTATAACACTTTCATTAATATTTCTCAGACTGGCCATACTACAAAGTAAAATGTAAGTTAATACTTTAAATAACTGCTTATGGACTACTAGGACTCTAATCATTCTTTCCTTAAGAAACGTGCTTTATGGAGCTATAAAATACTGTTTTGACAAGGACAGCCTGCAGAAGGGAAGTCAAATTGAAAGTACAGTATAATCACCCAGATAAAAACTACAGACACCTTTTGTGTACTGCAGGAAAGATCCTCAAGGTTGAAAACGTCCTTTGAAAATGCAAAAGCACGACTCTATTGAGCCAGCAGTTTGGGGAAGTTTGCTGCATTTTGCAGCTGACAGCATTGTTGTTTCATTGTAACTGGTCCAGGAGCTGAGTAAAGAGTCGTGGCTGGCACTGACAAAGGCAAAAGTAATCTTTTGGCACAATTGACTCTTTTCTGCCAGAAACAACAGCACTAGTAATCCAGTGATTATCATAACAAGTCTTCCATTGCTTTAGTTTCGAAAGAGACATATGGGGGGGTGGGGAGGAAGAAAAATATCTTACTGCAAAACAAAGTCCTTGGGAAAGTTTAAGACACAGTACATTATATCAACCCATTTTAGGAAATATGTCAGTAGATAATGGTTATGCATAGAGTGTTCAGATGCATGACCCCTGATCAGTAAAACATGCTACTTATTTAAAAATTTGAGTCAGTAGGACATAAGGACTTATGTTAAGGTTCTGCTAAATCAGCACATGTACAGCTAAAAATTCTTGTATTTTAATTCTACCATTTGAATTATGCAAATAAATTGTTTAGAGAAACCACTCTAAAACAAAATCTAACAGCTTAAGATAGGGAGGAAAACTATTTCTTCAATAGTTCTCAGAACTCTTTCTTCTGAAAATGCCCAGTACACTCAGCTAGAGTAGTCAGGAGTACCAACACACTTCCTTTATGCTGCCAGGTGTCTTTTGCCTCCTTTTCACGCAGCACTTTTTCTTCTTACAAACCTTCAACATCTAAACCTACCTTCTAAGCAAAATTTGCACCCAAGGAATGTGCTCTCCTATTTTACATCCGCTGTGAAGGCTACAAGAAAAAAGAATCATATACTGCACAGAGAACACCAGCACTCTGAGTCACTGCTGCTTGACATCTGGCTTTGCCTTGGAATGATACTGCTGCCCTTGGTCTCCACCAACATAAGACACCAAACAAGAGCAGACCCAACCAGGCAGCAATGCTCAGCCAGGACATCAGATACGTGTCTATGATGGCACTCAGGGAGTCTGTTCTGGTTTGTACACAAATGTGTTCTCCCACGGATGACAGAGGAAAACCAACCAAATACTGCAAGAGACAGAGACCCAGCAGTTTCTAGCAGGCTGGGCACGAACAATCAACACATACTTTAATGCAACCAAAGGTGGGAACAAGCCAGGACCATAAGATACACCCTCTGGATGGAAAGATCCTGAAGTGGGGAATACTCAGTAAGAAAAAACATGGGAGTCATCTATAGTAATAAACTCAATAAAATCTCAGAGCAAAAGTGTCATGAAAAGAGTTGCAGTGTTTTCCTGGGAAATGCAAAGCAGAATGGAGGAACTGGGGGGGATCATCACCTTTGTATAACACCTTCCACAAGGAAGCACGATGGCCAATTCCTGTATCCAGTAATTCATCATGGATGTTAAAGGGCACAGGAGAGCTGTGACAGCAGAGCACTGAAAAACATGCTACCCAGGGAAGGGTTGCACTATCTCAACCTCTACAGGTAATGCAAAAAAGAAGGAAACAGAACAACTGTGTGTTGTTACAAAGGTCCAGTAACACAGACACGTGCTCTCAGGCAGACAGGAGTACAACAAGGTTCTACCCCTACTTCCTTTTTTCAGTAGGCATTGAAGACGGAAAGGAATTGAAATGACTCATGATTTCATAGTTCTCAATCAAAATTGACTGTTCCTATGGCAGATATGCTGTCCTTTAATGAGGGGGTGACTCAGTCAGTCTGGTGTTGGCTCGAGCACACCACGCTGGGGCTGGTGTGGCCCACACAGCACCTCCAGTACTCACTGTGCCTAAGGCTTTGCTTAATGTCACTTTTCTGATGCCTCTGTGAGCATTTCAAGCTCCTCTAGAACAAAAGCTGAAGAAACCTGTTGCCTCATTACTTTGACATATGTATTCATTTTGAAGAAACAGGTCAAAACATTCATCTAATAAAAAAAATTGGATCTTACAATCAAACTGAAATGAAAGTTGTTCTTGCTGGCCTAAGACAAAGAAGACTATATTTAAAACTTATTTCAAGAGACACAGGCTCTAATGTTCGTGTAAACACGATAATATACTTTATAGGGTTACCATCTGCTATGATGTTGATCAAATAAATGATTTGACAAAAAAAATCACATTGTGGATTGTTATACTAGGTACTCAAGGTATGAGTTTCTATCTTTTATAGCTTCTTTATCCAATTTTATTTCAAAGTAATGATATTCCTTCAGATAAGAGTCAACAGCTGAAATCAATTACAAAAAAACCTACAGCACAAACCATAACGGTGTTGATTGTGTTTTGCATCTTAAGACACACAAATCAATCTACCATTAGGCCATATATTGCAAAGGTCTGTTGTGAAGCATGATACCAATTATTACCAAAAATTGTATTTCAAATCTAGGACTTTCTAGTAAAGGGGTGCAAAGAGTAACATTATTTGATGGAGAAATACTAAACTTGATTAAATATTTTAACTTTGAACAGGTTAAGAATAGTTTTCGGCCTCTTCTTGTTGCTTTCAATAGAAAATATTTCTCTTTTTATAGTAGACTTACCATTTTTAATAACATAATAAAACCATTTATATTCCAAAGAACTCAAAATTCTCAAGTCAGATAAATAGTAAAGACAAAATACAGTTCCACACATTTATTATTAGGGAGGGGAAGGAACATGAAACACAAGGAGACCAGAGTGACGCTCAAAGCCAAAAACAGCTTTGACAACAGATTAATGTGGTGGGTTTAAAACATACAAAGCTAAGGGCATTAATCAAATTGAGAAGAGAAATGAAACATAGGCAACCTATCAATAGCCTAACCACTGCAGTGTCATTGGGAAAACTTCAGATGCAACATTATAATTAGATAAAAGACAAACCACTTTCATTTCAAACTATATTAGGGGAGAACTTCTCTCCATCCACCCCCAAAGGAAAAGCAAGGGGAAGTACAAGCATGGAGTGGGGGGGGAACCCAACAGAAATTTCAAATCTCAATGCATAGTGTTCCTTGGAGAATGTACTGTTTGTCTTACAGTGTATGAACACCAAATTCCCCCCATCCCTCCGGATCAAAGGGGAAAATTCCTCCCCAGTAACAGAACTGCTCATCAGAGGCACAAGCAGGAATAGCACAGCAGTATCCCTTTCTGTGCCTTTTGCTCCACAGAAGATGAATGGAAGAGCTATGGATATGTCACAGAAACCCCATCTTGAGTTCAGAGTTGTCTGGCACAAACTCTGGGCTCCACAATTCCCTCAGGAAACCTCCCAAGATAATTTTATTAAATTGCATGATGCAGCTCACTCTCTCCCCTGCTTTGAGCTGCCATGTCACAGATTGAACAATCAATCCATCGTGTGGTCTAAAAGTGAGATTTTTCCTGGGCTTAACTGTTAAGTTTCAGTGTCCTTCCCCACCTGCCCAGTCAGGTTCATAACCAAGGCACAGGAGGTTATTGACTTCCAGTCTCTAAGGGCAGGAATTTAGAAGCACAAGAAGTGCTGCAGGGACTGAATCCCACTGAGGAGACACCAGTTACCCCGATTAGTGCCCCTAAACACTGGCTTCCATTTGAACAGCAATCTTTGCAAACATCAGTTTGTAAGATCTGTTTGAAATATTCAACTGTGATTATTAATAGTAGTAAATAAACTTCTTTTCATTTCTGAAACACTGTTTATCCTGGACAATTCCAGAACACAGTTATCTGACACAGCAGAGAATAAACATCCGGTATGCCCATTATTGTGGAAATTAATTTGAAGAATAGTCAGAATATGCACTAGACAAAATTCATTTCTATCTACAGAATAGGCAATCACAATTAAAACTTGAGTAGAACTCAATTATTCAAATGGGAAGAATGTGCAGCAAGTACACAATCTGCCTGAGCAATAGCCAAAACTTAGACCAAGATTAGGATTGACAGGTGTTAAAAATCAGTTGGAACCTAACATATCAGCAAGTGGAATTCTTCCTCTATGGAAAGCTGTTTAAAATCTACATAGTCATACAGAAAATTATTTGAAAGGACAGTATTTTCTCAGGTCAGAATAAAACCTCAGGGTGTACACGTGAACTTTTTCTAATGCAACAAAAGACTGACATTGTATAAATTCAGAAGAAGATGGGAAAAAAATCATGCCAGTTAAGGAAAACTGATGAAAAGCTGGAATTTGCTTTAAAAGTGTCTATTACCATCAAAAGTCAGTACTAGTAATATAGTTCCTGCGTAACTATCAAGTATTTCTAAGATTGGTTTCAACTCATTACCTAAATACAATTTACTATTAAAAAAAGGGCAATTACTACTTTTAACTTGATTTCATAAACTGTCCTATTCATTTCTTGCAGTAAGACCTATGTGCTCCCAAAGAACAACGCTGGGTTATTAATTCCTGTAATAGCAGCGCTCTTAGAGGAATGTCAGAAATAACCTGCTGCTCTTCCCTCGCATTCTCTGCTTCTGAGACTCTAAACCATGTCATGGAACATGTCAAGTGACCTGGCGTGACCTGGACACTCTGACCACAATACAGCCCACTCAATATAAAATTGGAACTGGCATTTCCCACACAAACTGTACTAAACCAGAAAACTGCACACTGCTACACGTCTTTCCAGAAAAAGCACATCAAGTACAGTTCAAGGAGGAGAGCATTATTTACAATACTGTGTGCAATATGTTGTATGCAATGCATTTATTTGTGTATAGTTATTCAGACAATTCAAGCTAAAGTTAATGATAAAAACTATAAAAATTAGCATTTAAACTATTCAAAAAAAGGATTTTCCATAGAAATCCACAAAGGTGCTCAGAGCACTACACAGTAGTGTATTCTTTACCCTGGGAAAAAAATTTATATTAATACAAGCTTTAATATAATTCTTTTATCCAATTTAAAGTTAAAATTCTAAAATAAAAACTAAAATGTGAATTCTCCTGAATTCTGTATAAAAATAGTATTTACATGTGTGCACACACAGAGAGGATATTTTGAAGCCTCCCTGGTTACAAAAGCAAACAAAGCAAACCAGCTTAGAGATCAAGCCTTCAGCAGGGATGCAACTCAGAGCCTTTAGTCACAAACAAACAAACACACACACAATGAAACTNCAAGGCCAGTGTCACAAGACTGCACACACCAGGCCAAAAATATTCTAATACAGTCTCACGAGCAACAGCTACTGTTGCCCTGTATTACAACTGCACAGAGAACTGCCAACTCAGGCAGCAGAACACAACAGATCTGAGTTACACAGTGTATACCTCAGGTGCCAACTCTCATGAGCAAAGAAAACACTGCAAGTGTGACAGCTTTTCTCACAACATGTCTAAAAATATTAAGAAAAAGCATTTTCAGTCATTTAGTGTATTACAAGGTGTCCAGCAAATTTTGACCCTCTTGAAAACAAACTCAGATCAACCTGGGGTCAGTATCCTTTCATGGTATTGCTGATTGTCATGCCTCTTTATACACATACAATTAAAATAATCCAATTGCAACAAATTAAAAGTACTTTGCTGATATTTAGAAGATCATTAATACATTAATTAACACTCAATTCTTTTAAGGAAAAAAAGAGACCCTCTGACATATCAAGCAGGCAGAAAAAAAATGAAAAAAATTGTGAGAAACATCATATATTTTGAATTTCCAAGTTCATGAAGTTAAACCAGCAGAGAAATCAAGCATCAGACAAAAGCCTTGCAACTAAATGAGCCAGAATTTTGAGCCTTAAGTATAATGGCAAGTATAGTATAAAGTATAGCCAAGTAAATGGCAACATAATTCCACATTTACAATTCTGTAATTGGAAACAGTTAAGATCACAGAAGTCTGAATTTGAACTTCAGAAGATCTAGACCAAGCTGTTTCCTAAAAGCATGTGGAAGCAAACCTATACTTTGCTAAGGTACATAGTATATTTGTATCCAATTTTTGGCCACCCTCCAATACTGAAATCTTAAGTCTATCTATTACCAGCAGCATGACATCTCAGCATCTCACACTAAAACAACAATACACACAAATCTAAAACATCATATACTTTTCATAAAACAAAGCATGTAGAATACAAATAAGTCTGAAAGGTTTTCAAGTTTGCTTCTAGACATGCATATCTTTAAAAAGATTTCTTGTGATTGCTTGTTCTACAGAGCACGTCTCAGTCAGCTGCAGGAATCAACTCTCATTACTGAGCAAAACACAAGTTACACATCAGGGTTGTGTGAACTTAAGTTTTTCATGAGAGAATTCAGGCTCTTTCAGTACAGCTGGGCAAAAGTATTACATGAACATGTCAGCATTAAACATCCTCTCTGAATTCTAAAACCAAAGTTTATCTGCTCAGTATTTAAACAGGGAAGAATGCTTAATGGATAAATAAATGCAAGCACTGCACATCTGTTCACCTAAGCCAGAGTTGTGGTAGGCCAGCTCTAAGTTACATGTTAAAAAACCCCAATAGAATAAATATAGCAAATGTTAACTTAAGTAATTATTACAAGCTGTCTCACTTATCTCTCTCCTCTTTTGCCAAAAATCAAGAGGAAAGCCTCCATACTGCTTCACTTTCAATCAAGACAGAAGTTTCTGCAAGGTTAGGGCTTCCCCATTTGCTCTGCACCACAATGAAGTGCCTACCAGTTTGTCCAAGGGGAAGGCAGCCCCTCTTCCCTCAGTAAAAGAGCTACCTAGGGCAAAATGTGGTTTTTTCTATTATTTTAAGCATGGAGGAAAAAAGGTTTAGAGCAAATTATTTTAAAAATTTCTAGAAGCATCTCTATCTACAGTTATAGAGCTGAGAATCTGAGCTGATGAAAGTCAGCATTAGCCTGCAGTATCAAGGACTACTTCTTCCAGTATGCATTTTGTACCAACAAGTGCTTCCCACTCCATAAGCTAGCTGGAATGTAATAAGGCTCTTGCCAGACGTCCAAAACCAACAGTTCTCAATAATTCCATTACTTACAAAAGTCATAGCCAGAATCCAGTCTGAACAAATGGAGATCTGGCACAGCCTGTGCTGCCAGCAGAGCCCCGAAGCATCTTTAAAAAAAAAAAGAAAATCAAACAAAAAAACCCCAATAAACCTTTCTTTCCTCAACACTGAGACATTTCTTTCCACCACTCATTTGACAGAGATGTTTTTGGTATTGTTAAA
>VXBX01003474.1:1385459-1421013 GCA_013400415.1 Scytalopus superciliaris
TGCACACTGCTACACGTCTTTCCAGAAAAAGCACATCAGGTACAGTTCAAGGAGGAGAGCATTATTTACAATACTGTGTGCAATATGTTGTATGCAATGCATTTATTTGTGTATAGTTATTCAGACAATTCAAGCTAAAGTTAATGATAAAAGCTATAAAAATTAGCATTTAAACTATTCAAAAAAAGGATTTTCCATAGAAATCCACAAAGGTGCTCAGAGCACTACACAGTAGTGTATTCTTTACCCTGGGAAAAAAATTTATATTAATACAAGCTTTAATATAATTCTTTTATCCAATTTAAAGTTAAAATTCTAAAATAAAAACTAAAATGTGAATTCTCCTGAATTCTGTATAAAAATAGTATTTACATGTGTGCACACACAGAGAGGATATTTTGAAGCCTCCCTGGTTACAAAAGCAAACAAAGCAAACCAGCTTAGAGATCAAGCCTTCAGCAGGGATGCAACTCAGAGCCTTTAGTCACAAACAAACAAACACACACACAATGAAACTGCTTTTAAATTGCATCGCGCTGCTTATTCCCCTCCCTGTGTCAGACTGAACAGCTCTAACATGCAAGTCTCAGCCCTACAGTACTACCCATCATAACAATCCTTTCAACTGGCAAATTGTCTTGTGGTTACTTCAGTTATGACTCAACAGCTTTATATAACCACATGCTTGGAAAATATATATATACATATATATATACACACACATATATATATATATATATATATATGCCCCAAATCAAGGCCAGTGTCACAAGACTGCACACACCAAGCCAAAAATATTCTAATACAGTCTCACGAGCAACAGCTACTGTTGCCCTGTATTACAACTGCACAGAGAACTGCCAACTCAGGCAGCAGAACACAACAGATCTGAGTTACACAGTGTATACCTCAGGTGACAACTCTCATGAGCAAAGAAAACACTGCAAGTGTGACAGCTTTTCTCACAACATGTCTAAAAATATTAAGAAAAAGCATTTTCAGTCATTTAGTGTATTACAAGGTGTCCAGCAAATTTTGACCCTCTTGAAAACAAACTCAGATCAACCTGGGGTCAGTATCCTTTCATGGTATTGCTGATTGTCATGCCTCTTTATACACATACAATTAAAATAATCCAATTGCAACAAATTAAAAGTACTTTGCTGATATTTAGAAGATCATTAATACATTAATTAACACTCAATTCTTTTAAGGAAAAAAAGAGACCCTCTGACATATCAAGCAGGCAGAAAAAAAATGAAAAAAATTGTGAGAAACATCATATATTTTGAATTTCCAAGTTCATGAAGTTAAACCAGCAGAGAAATCAAGCATCAGACAAAAGCCTTGCAACTAAATGAGCCAGAATTTTGAGCCTTAAGTATAATGGCAAGTATAGTATAAAGTATAGCCAAGTAAATGGCAACATAATTCCACATTTACAATTCTGTAATTGGAAACAGTTAAGATCACAGAAGTCTGAATTTGAACTTCAGAAGATCTAGACCAAGCTGTTTCCTAAAAGCATGTGGAAGCAAACCTATACTTTGCTAAGGTACATAGTATATTTGTATCCAATTTTTGGCCACCCTCCAATACTGAAATCTTAAGTCTATCTATTACCAGCAGCATGACATCTCAGCATCTCACACTAAAACAACAATACACACAAATCTAAAACATCATATACTTTTCATAAAACAAAGCATGTAGAATACAAATAAGTCTGAAAGGTTTTCAAGTTTGCTTCTAGACATGCATATCTTTAAAAAGATTTCTTGTGATTGCTTGTTCTACAGAGCACGTCTCAGTCAGCTGCAGGAATCAACTCTCATTACTGAGCAAAACACAAGTTACACATCAGGGTTGTGTGAACTTAAGTTTTTCATGAGAGAATTCAGGCTCTTTCAGTACAGCTGGGCAAAAGTATTACATGAACATGTCAGCATTAAACATCCTCTCTGAATTCTAAAACCAAAGTTTATCTGCTCAGTATTTAAACAGGGAAGAATGCTTAATGGATAAATAAATGCAAGCACTGCACATCTGTTCACCTAAGCCAGAGTTGTGGTAGGCCAGCTCTAAGTTACATGTTAAAAAACCCCAATAGAATAAATATAGCAAATGTTAACTTAAGTAATTATTACAAGCTGTCTCACTTATCTCTCTCCTCTTTTGCCAAAAATCAAGAGGAAAGCCTCCATACTGCTTCACTTTCAATCAAGACAGAAGTTTCTGCAAGGTTAGGGCTTCCCCATTTGCTCTGCACCACAATGAAGTGCCTACCAGTTTGTCCAAGGGGAAGGCAGCCCCTCTTCCCTCAGTAAAAGAGCTACCTAGGGCAAAATGTGGTTTTTTCTATTATTTTAAGCATGGAGGAAAAAAGGTTTAGAGCAAATTATTTTAAAAATTTCTAGAAGCATCTCTATCTACAGTTATAGAGCTGAGAATCTGAGCTGATGAAAGTCAGCATTAGCCTGCAGTATCAAGGACTACTTCTTCCAGTATGCATTTTGTACCAACAAGTGCTTCCCACTCCATAAGCTAGCTGGAATGTAATAAGGCTCTTGCCAGACGTCCAAAACCAACAGTTCTCAATAATTCCATTACTTACAAAAGTCATAGCCAGAATCCAGTCTGAACAAATGGAGATCTGGCACAGCCTGTGCTGCCAGCAGAGCCCCGAAGCATCTTTAAAAAAAAAAAGAAAATCAAACAAAAAAACAAACCCCAATAAACCTTTCTTTCCTCAACACTGAGACATTTCTTTCCACCACTCATTTGACAGAGATTTTATTGGTATTGTTAAACTTCATTCTCAAAGTAAAACCAATAAATTATGTTTTCTGACAAAGGAGAGAAATCTGTCTTCAAATTTCCCAGATATTATTACATCTGCCCAAATATTTGCTGAACCAAGCTCCTTGCTGCCTGGGCTGTTAGCTGCCTCCTGAGGCAGGCAGGCAGGCTTTGTGTTGACAGCTCCCTTAGTGTGAGTGGCAGCAAATGATGGTGTGCCCACAGTGCTGGAAAGCTGATATGATACAGTTCAGCCTCCTGCACCAACAAACGAGGTGGAAGAACGACTGCTGCCTGATGCTAATGGGCCTTGCACTGACACACAGCAGTGCTGCAGCCACAGGCATCCGAGGGAGCCTGTTCACCTCCATCCCAAAAACATCTGTTTCATCTCCTGCCTTAGGTCTTTCCACTCTTTCCCCTTGTTTAAAAGAAAGGCTGTTCCTCCCCTCGAACTAAGAGGTGTCACCGCAGCTCAATGAAGTACAAAGTTGCAGGGCATTCCTAATCGCTGGTTTCCCCCGTACTACCCGACCTACTGATTGCTGACTCTGGATCACCCAAATTATAAATTTCTTCTGGTAGTATATCCATGTTGTTACAGCTTATAAAGCTGGAAAACTACATTTCAACAACAAAATTACACCTTTAGAGGATCAGTAACAGAAGTAACAACTTCTAGAGTAGTCAAGACTCCCTGTTTAGCACTGTGTTGTTTAAATACTAAAGAATAATTACAAGAGTTTAACATTGCTAGTTTAGCAAAAACATGCAACTACTCTGAAAATAACTTAAAGTAGTATCATAGTAACTAAAAAAAGTAACTTACTTATCTATTCCAGAAAATAACGACTAAATCTGACAGGGTATGGCTCTGGTGGAAATGTGTCCAGAAAGATCTCCATTTGCTGGTGAGGATGTTGAGATTTCTCCAACTTTAATTCCTAATCAAAGACTTTTTTTGCTGTTTGAAGACTTCACTGATATTCCTTCTATTTCTTCTGCTAGCTTTTCATCTATTCCTCCGTAGTCTGCTTTGACTGCATAACGTTTTTCCTTGGCTTAAATCCTAAATATCACACTTTTTATAGAAATTGGAGTTTTCAATGCTTTTCTTGTAACAAGTGTTACATGAGTTAAAACACTCTTAGTAAAATGCACTTAGAAACCATGCACACCTCAGAAGCAGAACTTGGAGCAAAAAAGTTAGAACTGGAATTTATAGTTAAGTAACCCTATTTTAAATTGCCTTCATACTCTAACAGCCTTACAGCTGGAACTGACATACCTGTTGCTGTTCAAGTGCACTCATGCTGGTTTTTTTCTAAATGAGGACAAGTTGCACTTTGAATACAAAATAAATTTGCTGTTGCTGCTTCTCCAAGTATGCTGTTACAGCAGTTCTGTAGGTTATAGCCAGAAAATGCTGAAAGCCAATAAAATACAGCAGAGAGTCTTTCCGTGGCAAAAAGCACCCTTACCTAGTAATTATCCTATCTGTAGTAATAACACAGTATTAAAGACTTTACAACATTTACTTAAGTAGTCAGAAAGCAAGTAGCAATCAATAACTTTTTTTCCTTCAATTCCTCCTCTGAGGATGTTTTAAAAGTCTCTCCTTTTACAAAAGCACCAAACAGTCTCATAACTTCAGTCCTATAAAAATTACACCTTAATTTTAAGAACCAATTTCTAGGGATATTTAATCAGAATATTGAAGCTAATGATCTTACATTAAAATTAGGACAAATACATAAGTTTAATACTGCAATGAGTAAGAAGCGTAAGGCTACTAAAGCCCCTCAGCTCCCCAGCACTGCAGAGCACCCGCCCGTGCCAGCCCTGCCAGCACAGTGTCCACCCTGCAAAGCTACACCAGCACCAAATCTCCTCATGCAACGTGAGCCTTCCCAGGCCAGCAACATTTACCAACTCCTCACAAGGGATTCTGGTGCAGGAACCACTGCCAAACAACAGCTCATGAGTCAAGGTTTATGTATGCAAACACAGCCTATCTTCCTGACAACTAAGGGCTGGCTGCCACCCAAAGGAGGCCATCCTGCTTCCCTTAACACATTGCTGTCCCCACTGCCCAGGGCCCTGCTCTTAGGTTTTCTTCCCTCACAGCAGCACCAGGGCATTGCAGGGATCTGCAATAAACCTGATCAAGAAGAAACTTGTAGAAGATAGAACCATAAAAAACCCCTTGTTGGTTTCTGGCCGGATGAGTTCACAGCAGGATTTGACTACCAGGCCAGAACACCACCCGTGTTGGCAGAAAGTGAGAGCACAAGAGTCAGGCAAGGCCAAAGTCAGGGTGGCACGAGGGGCCAGGGAAGCCAGTCCATCACTTCTCCAGCTGTACTTTAACAAAAATGGTGATTTCTTCAGAGGAAAAAATAAGAAAAGAAAAAACCCAACCATGACTGTACGCTGATGCATAAAATCGTGCAGTCTACTTTGGGACTACTGGCTTTATTGAACCATTGGTGCTAAGCCAGTGTGTGAGAACAATAACCGAATGAATGCATATGTGAATTTTATCAAACACCAATAAGCTCATAAAAATCTTTAACATGTCAAATCTGCTCAATGTTAGGGCAGAAACAGGTTACCAAGAAGTACAACACTGCCAGAACACTCACACACATACTTTATTGTTCACTTACTAGAACTTTAGCCAAAAGTTAGAAGAATAAATTACTTCGGAGTAAATGGCAACAAAACCCAACCATTTTCCTTCCCTCTGTTTCTTCTGTAATTAAAAAGACCAAAAGAAAGAATCTTTATTTAAAAATTTCAAAGTACCTTCTGAAATTTAACCAAAATAAATCTCAGGTTCCATGTGCCAAATAAGTTGCTTCTATAAATTACTATACCCCATTTTCTCTTTTGTATTTTAGAATCTTAAGCATTGCCAAAACAAACCAATTTAAACACATTGCCCCTCTGGGTGGTGACTTCAAGTTTAAATTTTGTTGATCTTAAATCCTGCATCTCTGTATTCCTGCTTTTAGCTCTGGCAGCAGCTTTCAGATTTGCTTCACTTTGCGCTTTACTTGTTCATACTCCAACACTCCAGTGCAATGAAATTTGTAAAAGTGCCCAGATTTGCTCAACCACTAACAATAAAAACATTACCATTTATAAGGGTTATCAAACAATTTTAACACAAGACAGACTCTTCATAGTCTATTAAACACATAAAATAAGAAAAACTAGATCAGTTTTTGCCTTTTTGAAAAAGGCAAAATTACTTGTATTTGGAGAAGAATTTCTTATATTCTAATCACAAAGAACATTATCACCCTTCAACATCCTATCTTTTAAGTGTTTTGCAGAGAACACTTTGTGAAAGGGTAATAAGGCATCAAATTTCTCTTCACATCCCAGTCCTAAGTGAAGGATTGCTCAAGGTTCAGAGGAAAAGCATCAACCCTTCCTTCCAGATGCAAGAGAGCATTCTGAAGATTCACACATGTAATAGGGCAATCCAGAATAAACATCACACACAGCTCCACAGCACAACACAAAAATGCAGAACTTACTGCTTTAGACAAGGCTGGCCCACATTCTTTAAATAAAATTAAGAACACTTATAAACCGAAGTTAATTAGTAACTAAATGCTCTTCACCTGAATGCTGCACTTCCCTGACAGCCAAATCAGCACCAGGATCTCACTGAATTTTCACAAATGATATGAAAGCCCAGTGGAACAAGGCACCTGGCAGGAATCATGTGAAACAAATGTACAAATTCAAGGACAAGAGTTGCAGTAGCAATTCTGTTCTACTTCACTGCACATACCTTAACATGTAAGGCTTCTATTTAAAAGGTCACACAAGGGAAGTAAACATGGCCATCACCCAGGTATATATATGCAATTTGGCCTTTTAAAAACCCTGTGTATACTACCAATTACAATATCAACTATACCTTAAGGAATATGAATTTGTATTAGGATTTTACTTATTTTTTTAAAGAAAAGCCAAGTAAATAATAAATCAGAAGACACTTCCTTTTACATTTTCAAGTCTACTGTTGAATTTTTAAACATCAGAATGTAACTTGCCAGGAGTAAGGTATATATTCTTAACTAATTATCTAACTATAACATTGTGTACATTTCAGCCCTAAGATTCCTTTAGCCTAGTTTTTGTTTTCCTAAAGGACTCAGAGTGATCATTATCTTAATGCTGAATCTATTAAGGGAAAAACACGAGACAAAACTAAAAAAAAATTACAAACAATAAAGTCTTATGAAATATTACAGTCAAAAGAAGACAAAATAACAGAGTAAAAAGAGCATGGAAAAACAATAAATATCTGCCTTTATTAAAAAAGGTTCAAAGTGAACAAAACTTCACACATGGTAGAACCTCTTAAGACCTGTGAAGCCTCTAAGTCATCCAACTAATTGGGTTTTAAAGATGTCTTAAAATCCAATACACCCCATTCCTACAGAATTTCAATTGAATATAGATTCTTACCTCTTTCACTGTAAAAACAGAGTTTAGTCATTCACAAAAGATTGTAAAAACACAGGTGAAGCTAAGCCACTTCATCTTATTTTCCATTAAGAATGAAGTCCATATGAAGTCACAATTCTATACTTGCTGCACTCGATTAAATCCAGAGTAATGCCATCTCTAATGCTACTTACAGAGAAGTAATAGAAGAATCTGATGTGGTGCCTGTATTGATCTAGTGTTGTACTCAACACTTTCTATTGAGAGTCAATTGCATCTCCTTCACACCCACATCTCTCATTCTAACACAAAGTTTACAAGATTTTTTTTTTGAATTGCAATAGATTTTCTGCTGAACAGAGAACACAAAAATTACAGAAGGGAACATCAGTATTTTAAACAGGTCTATCAGACTCAGTGTTTGGTCTAAGAAAAATACTGACTAGGATTACAACAGTGCCATCATTATGTGTATGCCACCTTTTGCACGAGAAAATCCACTCAACTCCATTTTTAAAACAGCTTCAAAATTAGAAGTCTGTAACTGCAGCAATCTTCAGACTGTTAAGCTTCCAGACCTGTTCATAGCAGGGCTGATTAGCTCAATCACAACACCTTGCTCACGGCAGCTGAGTGCCCCAAACTGAATCTAAATCACATCAACCAACTAAAAGCACAGGCAAAAATACTTTATTCCCCAAGCATCAAGGATGCCAAAGTAAAAAGAATGGATAACCTACAGAAGTTCGCGAGTTAACTAAAACCTTGTGATACACGTGTCCACAAACAGCATGTATTTCAACAAAAAAGTATAGAAAGTGTCAAAATCAACGTGATGAACACTTGTAAATGATGGAATACTGTCTGAATTTAGTGTTTGTGAATGTGGCTATAGCACCAAAAGGTTGTGAGGGGTGAAAGGCAGGATGTTATCGATGAGAGATAAGGGGAAATAAGAGTGAACTGCTCTAGGTAGGCTTTTACCAGCTTCTCCTTTGTCCCTTGATGTTGTTCAGCCTCACTGGGGAAAACAAACTGTAGGATTTATTTTGCTTACTTTTCCAATGCAATCCAAGTAATCCAAGGCCACCAACAGCCTACAGAGGGAGAATGAACCACCTGTAGAGGTCAGCATTCTAAAAGCATATCAGCCAAAAAAGCAAATGTCCAATTCTCTCTTTAGGAGGAACACGACACTATGTGTGTCGAATACTGATAATTTAATGCACCTATACACATACATGCATCCTCTGTCCTTTAGACAAACACCATGGGAATAATTTTGCTCTGATGAATACAATGTGGAAGAAGATGAAAACAAAATGCCTGAACTGATTCATTACAGGAGTAATACTTGAATAAAAGCAGTTTCCTATGGCAGAAAAGAGCCACCACTGTGATTAACTGTTTCATGAATTTAATATAAAGAATTTCTACAAAGAATTAAATAGGAAAACTAATACATCGATGGCACAGAAAACTTTTAAATTTACATTTAAAGATTTCCATAATAAATCATATGGTAAAATACCTTCTGGACCAAAGAGTTTTGCTTGTCTCATAAAATTAATATGCTCTACTAAAGGGTGTTTCTGGAAGACTGAGAAATATGTGCTCAAACAGTTCAAAAGTTTAAAATACTGTACAACAATTAAAATATCTTTTACTAGATCATGAAAATGCATTAGAAATAAAAGAATACCTGTTTATTACTATGTATAAGGTGAAAAGGATCAAAAGAATTCTGATCATTGCATCTTTTCTCTGAGTGTGTGACAAGATATCAAGTTTAATCAAAACTTTCTGTTGATTTTGCCAGGAAACCAGAACAGAAAACACTTATTATACAAAATCTGATTTGTTGGTTTTGGTTACACGTAGTTCTCCTATGTTGACCCAGGCATGTCAGGTGGAGTTGCTCCTTGCATGGAGAGAGAAGCAACTTGACTTTAAATTATGGAACTGAAAAGGGAAGGCTCACACTTCGCATGGTCTTTTTCAAAAAAAAAGGTAATTTAAAAAAAAAAGGGGGGGGGGGAAGGGAGGGAATACTAATGATACTAATGGGCCTCCTGCAATAAAACCAATGCCCAGTCCATCTGAAAAACCGGGCTTTGGAATTCAAAGGGGTTTTCAAAAAACAGTCAGGTAGACACTATGAGAAAGTTACCAAACCTATTTATCAAATAGGACACAGAAATCACAATTTTGCATTGAAATGGGAAACCATATTTTTGCTCTGAAATGGGTCAATATGAACAAAGTGGATTTAAACAAAATTATGTTTCACTGTGGAGTGTTAACTCACTGGTTTTTAAATATTTTAATCTCATTCTTGTGTTTGTTTACCATTGTATTTGGTCTTTAGGACATGCTACAGATTATTATTTATTTTCTGATTGCTAATCCTTCCCTTTGGGAAATAGTTTTTGTCCAAGGTTCTCCAAGTTTCCATCCTCCTCAATACACATCCAGCTACAGTATTTGGCTCTGGCTGTGAGTTACACAAACAATCCAGTCTCCAGACAATCACTCACATGACACAGGCTGGCAGCAGCGGTCAACAGTTGGAGCTGACAAGTCCTAGTCTTGGCTGTCTGCAACTTTTTGCATTAAAAACAAGGAATCCATCTACTAATCCAGAACACTCATGTTATCCAACTATGCAGACAAAGCAAAGGAAAAGGTCTTTGAATAACACAACCTTAGAGAAATGCTATCAGCAGAACTCCCTGCATCAAGGAGCTCGGCACTCTTCAGCCTATTTAAGCAGCCTGAGTGTGAAGGAATTACTTGAGTGCGTGACCAGAATATTAAATATCCCACACTGTCCAGATTCACAGTGATGTAGTAGCAAAACAGACCAACTACTTCAGGGAAAAACTTTTTTGCTGACTCCTAACCATCAGCAGTCTCAGTAACAGCAGCATCCTCAGTCTCATGCCTGGTTACACACTGCTCTGAATTGTCTGCCACAGCCTGGAGAAGACACTGCTAAAGCTGCAAACAGGGTCTGTCACTGTCACTGCCAGAGCCACTGGATGCGGTGACAGGGACTGTCTCCCTACAACTTCACCTAATTTTAGGAAGCACTCAAGTACCCAGCCGTTCCTGAAAGCCTTAAGTGGATTAGCATTTATCAGAAAAACTCACTTGAAATCCTGTCTCATAAGGGATGTTTTACTCTAAGTCCTCACACAAAAAATACTTGCAGTCACTGAGCTACAAACATTGCAAACCTCAAACAGAAGGTGCAATTTCCTTGTCAATAGATTTCCACTGGATATCCACATATGTAATATATGTAGTAGCAAAAGCAGACAAGACAAAACAATGAAAGAAAATACAAAAGGCTAAAATGGTTCCACAGTCAAGAAAATAAATATATATGTGTATGTGTGTGCGTGTATAAAAATACATATATATAAAAGTATCATCTAAATAACTGACTACTTCCTTTAGGCATTCCAGATCAAGAATACAGGCTAAAACCAGAAATTAAAATAAGAAAAAAAAAAATCCTTGAAATTCAAATGTCATTTTTAAACTGCAGCAGAAGCTATTTTTGTATTGATATTACACAGCAAAAATATACAAAATACAAGGCAGAGAGTTTCAGCAAATTTGATATCCCTGGTGACAAACCTTGCAGTTAACCACAGAGACACTTTTAAAGTCAAAGCCACTAATTTCTCTAAGAATACTGTGGATTACAAGAAAGTGCCAACAGAGAATGAAGTGGGCTGGGAGGGAGAATAAACAAGTAAAGGACATGAAAAACTGAGAGACACATAAACAAAGTGAAAACACTTGAAAAGCAGAAAAGAAAGTATTTCCTAATACTCTACATACACGCACACACAGCTCCCTGCCCTCTTCCCCTCCCCGCAGGCAGGGGCTCCCCGCACACTCCAAACCCGCAGCTGTGCCACCAGGTGGAAGCTGCTGCACCACTGCGGGCTCCCTCCCCTGGGGCAGCCTCGCTGCTCCCACGTAAGCAACTCCACTTTTTGGGGATGACCAAACAGACAAGGCAATCTGCCTTAAAGAGATTTGGCCTTAAAAGCAAAGAAAATAAAATTTTTAAAAAGTCCCCCACACAACCTATGCCTACATTTTAATCAAGAACAGAAAGAAAGGAAAAATGAAAGCAGATACTACTTGGATAGAAAGGACAGTTCTTTTCAATAGCAGGTTCCAGTTCCCAACTTGACCATGTTCCATAAGATCAGATAACAGTATCAGGCAACATCAGAATATTCATGACACAACCTCACAGAATGGAGAAAAGTATTTAAGCAAGATACGGACTTTGTAAGATTTAAGATACCAGCACACAAACAGCACATCCTTTTTTAAGACATTAACATATTGGTATTAAATACTTGGATTAATAGATTATAAAGAAGTAATACCATAAATGAATTCTGTTACATCTCAGCAAAGTTGCTGAAAAAGAAAAGGGGGCGGGGGGGGGAAGAAAAAAGAAGAGATCAGCATTCTAGAAGCATCCCCAGGGGAAAGCAGCAGCCGATCATGGCACACATTACCTCTGCCCCTTGTTCATCCATCTGCTGCACCCCAAGGAATGCCACAGGGGAAGCAAACATGTGGAGCACAGCTAATAACAGCAATTCTGTCCATATTAGAAACTAATTATCACCCTTTCCTATCAGGATCAGTGCTTCCAGAATTATAAGCAATTTACCCTAGTAAATGCAGTCTAGAATTTAACACTCAATAACTCAACAGCTTATTTTAAAAAAATGCTGATTTGGACTTTTATATAATGCAAATTATATTTCCTTTCCTTTCTACACAATCTACTCTTGCATCTGAAGATTTAATTTTTTTAATTTTTTTTTTTAGTAAAGAAGGGAAAGAAATTCTGCTTAAACACAATCCTTTACATTTAACTCCCAGCTCAAAACTGCACAATTACTGTGATTAAGTCTATGTAAATCTAACAAAAAAGACAAACACTGGGTTTGTATTTTATTAGCAATCTTCTGGAAATAACAGCAAGAAATCTCATTGCTCCCCACCAAATATATTACTTTTCATTAGATACACAGACCATAAAACTACAAAATGAGATAAAAAGCTGTGAATAGCATTTTATGTACTGACCTTGAAATAGATAACAGAGTTTCTCCTTGGTCCATTTTCATTCTACCAAACTAAAAATTAAGATCTCTCGGAGAATCATTAATTCTCATCCACATTAGGCTGCTCTATAAGAACCTAATTATTTATTTTAAAATCACCAAGTAAACATTGTTTGGTTTTAATTAACATC
This sequence comes from Scytalopus superciliaris, assembly GCA_013400415.1. Classification (NCBI taxonomy): domain Eukaryota; kingdom Metazoa; phylum Chordata; class Aves; order Passeriformes; family Rhinocryptidae; genus Scytalopus; species Scytalopus superciliaris. The sequence continues at coordinate 1,398,028 of VXBX01003474.1, forward strand.
ACCTGTTTGAGGCACTACTTCTGCACACAAGCAGTTCAAATGTTTTGTAGCCCAATCCAAAGAAATGAGAAACAGGAACACCAAGGAAAATCACATTATGAGTGCGAAGACCTGAATAAAGAGCACCAGACATGAATAAAAACCGTGTTTCTCTTCCAAGGATCTAAATTTCTCTTTATTATCCATCCGCTCCTTGAGTCAAGTACTTCTTTAGCCCTCGCCCAAATTTTGTACCACAGCCTACCAAGACCAAAGCACCCTCTTCCAAATTCCCTCAAATCCCCTCCTGGTCAGCCAGCAGGTGCCACTTTTTTTGACAAAGACAAGGTCAACATTCCCCTAAGGACCGGAGCAAAATGCCTCCTCGAGCGAGCAGTCTGGGACCCGAGCTGGGGTCTGCTCCCTTGAGCCGCACACACTGGCTCCACGCCTTGAGGTGCCAATGTCAAGAACTGTTAAGGATTTCCAGAAAAGTCTCACAGATTTAAGTGAAAAGCATTCTAATGGAAATCACTAAACTACTTGGTTTGCACCTCTGAAAACATACATTGGTATTACACTTAAAACATTTTTAGATGTAAATTAAACATTCCCTGAGATATTTAATTCAAAAGGAAATAAAACTTAAGTGTCAAATGCTAATGAACTGTAAAAACAAAGAAGAGAACTACTTTTTTTTTTTTTTTTACACAGACAAATATAACACCAATATAAATTCAAAATACTTACAAATCTATCTTTTTTTTTTTATTTTCCTAAATCAGGAATAGTCATGGTTATATGTATGATCAACCACATCCTTCAGCACAAAGGGAAGGGATACAAAGCACAAACCTAACGCAAAACATCAGCAACTTGGCTTAATAAGATTACAGTACATTAAAAGGTGCTCATAAGCATTTTCTATAAATGAAATGTAAAGCCTGATGACTACATACGAGCCGGAAGACCAACCTAAGCTCATAATGAAGGTATTGTGACAGAGCTTAGTACCTAAAACACCCACAGAATGGTGTATTTCTGATGTAGTCCAAATTTTTACACCAATTATAAAGCAGCCATATTCCAGGGACTAGTTTTTAGGTAGTAATGTTCTAGTTTCCATGATCCATGTGAGAGCTATAAGGCAGATAATACAGAGTTGATCTAGCAAAGACTATTTTTCCTTCCTGTAAATCTCACTTCTCAAAATGACAGCGTATTTACAGCGTAATAGCACATGGCTGGAAAATTTAAGCCACATGTCAAGCACCCTTTAAGAAAGCAGGAAAAATACATGCACATTAAACTCAGGACAAAACAGTTTATGTCTCCAATGCAAAGAAAAAGGGATATTACAGTTTTCAATGAGAAAAGTTAACTGGCAGACTAAAATATCAAGAAGTGTAACCATTAATTCATTAAGCGATTAGAGAGGGAATATCAAAACCCAACACCCCGGCACTCCAATCACACCTGCCCTCTGCCAGTACACAGAAATAAGAACTAGTCAATCAAATAGCACCAGACAAGTTTGGTTTTGTCTCCTCACCTGTGCAACACTGAGCATGCTTAACCCCAGGTCTACCACATACACACACAGCTATTCTTATGTCATCATCTGTATCCCTTCAGAAAACAGTCCTACAGAAGATAAACTAGACTAGGAATGACACATTTGCCAGAACAGATTTGTCAGCAGCAATGACAAACAGCATATAGACTGTTCTACCAACATCCTACTTACTTACCTTATCTCTCTTAGCTAAATTCAATAACTAAATTTATATTAAAATAACTGTACACTGGTACTTCAGCATTCAGTTAATACTACATTCCTATACTGCATGTCAGTATGAATCACTCCAAGATTAGGGGGGGCGGAGGGGAAATTAAAGTATAAAACAGAAGCCAACATCCTTTGACCTGGTTGTCTGTCATACCTTGTTGTCTGTCCAGTCAAAATCTCAATCAAGTCAACACCAGTCGAGGTCGGTCTTTCTCTAAATGACATCTCAAACCACAGATACACAGACAACTTCCATTTTATTTCTAAGAGTTCCCAGGAGCTCATTGTGCATGCACAATGCATATAGTGTGCCGAGGAGGAAGAACTAAAATAAGGATACTCTTACACAAGCCAGTCACCCATTCTTGCCATCATTTACTAAAAATAGTTTTTTAAAAAAATCCCTTCTGTTAACCGAAGTACCTAAAAGGTTTTTTTCTGTTTGTTAAATTAAAAGGAAAACTCAAATCTGCAAAAAACATATTAATTCTTTTAATTTGAATCAAAATACATGCAAGCCTTTGAGCAGATTATAAACCAGGTGTCTATTTCTAATAATCCTCATAATAAAAGCAGAGTTTTAGCCAGAGCTCTTTTCTGAGAGAGGATTTTTCTTAAACATTAGCAACTTGATCACAAGTCACAACATAAAACCAAAGGACAAACTTCTTCATTTGCCACTCCTAAAGAGTACAGATTTAACTACAGACATCCANTTAAGAATATGCAGCAACTTACTACCTGTAAGGACCTCCACAGTCAGCCCTGGCAACATGAAAGGGGAGCCACGTTCACATTCACAGACAGACACGCTCAGCAACCTTCTACTTCTCAGTATCTATGCTTACCGAGGCACTTCCTTCACTGCAGTAAACCCTGTGTTACCATGACATTTACTTTTAAAGTTTTCCATTCCCAGCTCCAGAGACATATTACAGGAAAAAAAATTTTAAGGGCATGCAGTATTATCAAATTTTATTTGAAACAAATGAACACATAACCCTTCCTAGGACCACTTTCTCTAACTTTAATGCTAAGGAGCAGTAGAGGAAAGTGCTAAGAGAAGTCATCAAAATCCCCAAAGAGAAGTATGAAAATTGGTCAAATTAGAAAGGCTAGGTACAAAAAGGACAAAATCTGTTATATCCAGCACAGAAACACTTGAACAGTCATATTAAAACAGAGCTCCAACCTGAAGTTAGAGGCATTTGAAAGCAGTGTACTTTTGAGACCAGAGCCAGCTCTCTCTGCACACACGGGCATCTGCAAGGCACTTCCAGTATGAGGCCACAAAAAGCAACAGAGCAATGTACAGCTTAGGAAGGCACACTTCTTTTGGACTTCTACTTCCCTACGAATAACCTTGTAAAAGAGTGGATGACTACTGAACAAACACAAAAGGTCAGAAACAACTTCCAAGCAACTGGCGTTGCCCCAAGCCATTACAGCAGTTATGGATAAAGTTTCTGAACCTAAACATCCACACCCCAAAAAACCTTAGCATTTTGGCTGAGCTCTTTTCCTCCAAACAGACAAGCCCCAACAGCCTCTTTCTGCTCTCCAGCCCAGGCTGGCAGTAAGTGCAGAATGAATTTGTTCACTGCAGAACACAAACCACAAGCAAAGCCCCCCACATGTGCAGCGCTGTGCACACACATGGCCCCCGGCCAGCGGGACTCCTATCGCTCACAGGCAGGAAGAAAACCAGACAGGCCACTTCAGCAGAGGCTTGTTCACTGTGAGACAGCAACACAAGATTTATTTGCACAATTGGAGCCATTATGTCAATAACTTCTACACACTGACACCTTTTACAGAAATTCTCAAAAAGTTACAGCACAGAGGTAATTCACAACAGAATTCACAGTAGTCCCAAAACACCTGAGACCATGTGAATTTATATACAAAGTATATAAAGAGAAGAGTAAAAACCACCAGCACATAAGTGGCTTAAATACAGACATACTATGGGATTGTTAAGCCAACATCCAAACTAAATTCCAATAGCAAAATCCTGTCCTAATAAAGGTAATGGCACTACTTTAAGTGTATCGTATTAGGTATAGAACACTTAATCTTGTAGGAGCTTTACAACATCGACATTCCCTTTGCAGTCTATCCAGGATTCAAACGAACCCCCCAGCTCCACCATGTATATAAGCAAGTGCTTGACTTTCAACCATACAGATAATATCACTGACATGTTCACTGATCTAAAGCTACATCTTGTACCAAACCAAGATAAATGTAAGTTATCTAAAATCTAGGAAAACTAACAAAGGAAATACTATGATCAGAGCAAAAAATAATCAAGAATAAAGAATTCAAAAACCTGGCCAGGTATTCCAGTGCTGACAGAAGTGGGACACCAGATGGTTCTAGTGTTTTTTCACTTCCAGTTTGCTCATTTCTACTACTGCTACAGAACACAATGTGGAATTTCATATGTGTAAGCATATTTTACATTAAGCTGGTTGTTGCTTTTTTTTAAAGGAACACAACAAAGACGGTTTTCCTATAACAAATACAGATACCAAATTTTTATTTCATCCTAAAAATGCACAGTATTTCCAAAGAAAAGTTATCAGACTTCTGAGAAATTGAGTCATCCCTGTCTTCTTAAACTTTATCTGAATAAGTTCAACGAACTCCCTATGAAGAAATAACAATATAATTCTGGATGCATGCAAATTAGTTCTATATATTGTACATTTCAAATATCATTTCCAAATGGACTGGAAACAAAAAATTATCTCTTTTTTTTTTTTTAAATCTGTCTGCTTTTAAAGTTACTCTGTCATGAGGCTTCAGAGGAAAAAGCAGGCTAAAAACATATTCAAAAGCCTATTCCTAGCCCCATGGGAATGCAAAGTCTCAAAACACTAAATCTGTCACTGGTTCAGGGGTGATCGCAGACACTGCTGTGCTTCCCACTTACATTTTCGGTTGTACATTTCCAGAAATACGTGTGTGAGAACAAACTTCAAGACAAGTGATTTTTAAAGGGAAAAATATTTGAAACTGCCTAAAGGTGATTATTACAATCTTGAGGCATCCTGGAGGAACATGCTTGCAGTAAAAGTGAATCAAACTATTTCAGAACAGCTACTGTTCTCAACATTCATGTCCACGCTTTTGTTTTCTATGTCCACTTTCTTTACTTGTACAAGACATGTCTATTTAAAATTAAAAAAAAAAATCACACCACCAGGAACAGCAATGAAAGAGAAAGTTACTGAACTGTCCCTGTGCCTTTTGTCCATCGAGACATGTTAGAAAGATGAACTGGCATTCCTTTGGTTCATATAATGCAAATGCCTAGAGGAATCACATGCACCTAGAAGCAGTTGACTACATTAACCACATGGATGAAAGCAAAGCCAGGACAATGCAAGTGATCAAACAAAATTTAAAAATTCATAAACTTCAGCTGACCATCTAAACTCAAATCTACCCCAAGCAAAACAAGTTAACTTTACTGTTTTTCTTGCTACCCAATGGCAATTGCATTAGGAAAGTTTTATTCATGTCATTAATACTTACTATTACAAGCAGCATCACTAATGAACTGTTACAAAACACAATACTTTAACCTCATCTTTATTTTTTCTTGGGAATAGAAAACTTAAGTTTGTATTAAAAAAGAATTAAGTCAGAAATTAAGAAGTACTCACATCAAGGCCAGAAGAAAGACACTCTCAACTAACAAAACCTGTAACAAAAACCTGGCAGTGGACAGAAGCAATCACGTTAGAACAGACACGGCAATCTGCATGAAGAACACTGAGGGCACAGCAGTTCAGTTCTTTGTCTCCCAGTTCAAAGTTGAACAGTATTCTTCATGAACACTGATGCCCTTAAGATTTTTTCTGAGGTTTTGGACAACACCATCATACCAAAATAAACATGAAAGTTGCTTTCATATTCTGTTTCGTTCCCATTTAACTCAGACAAATGTTCTTCAGGAACAAGCTGGGGAAGACATCTACAGTGAAGGATCAAACGGGTACTTTGCATGTTCACAACAAATAGAGATAAGAATCTCCCAAGTTTCGTGCACATCAGGCACCTGGAAAAGCAAAAAGCCTTCCCACACCAACAGTTTGATCTGGATCCATCTTGTGGGCTCCATTGGAAGATACCTCTGCCTCCTGAGTGGCCCAGCTTTCTGTGTCTCCCCAAATACTTGCTTCAGTATAAATATCCTACTTCCCATAAAAGCTGCTGTGAAGTTTAAAAATAAGTACCTCAAATCACTTGAACTGCAAAAAGACAAGAAACTTGACATGAACAATTAAAAAAAAAGCCTCACAAGTATCACATGCAGAAGCTGCTGAAATGTAATCTATAAATTGGGGTCAACCGTTAGTTCACCTCCCTAAATGAATGATTAATTCCTTAAATTGATTCACACTCTTCCCCCTTTCAGTGTTTTCTAAAACATTGTTCCTGCCAGCTATATCAGAAATTCCATTTACAGTAACAGAGGAGAGAACAAAGCTACAATGTTTATAACACTTGATTTTATCCCAAACTCGTTGATTTTCCTGAGGTTTATAGAATGTAAAGCAGCTGCTTTTTTTTTCCCTAAAAAAAAAAGCTAGAACCAAATGTAACACAAGAGTCTTAACAGGCTCATTTGGCAAAATACACTGGTTCAATTTTGTGTTATGCAGACTGTTTGAGGGCCAAAGGCCTGTTTTTCTCTTAAAGGACAATCATATACAATGTAGATTTCACTAATCAAATGGAACTGAGACCAAAGCACCCTGATAATATGTGAGGTATTTGTTTTCAAAATATCTGTAATGCTTGAAGTCATCCTCTTTAACATGTATTTACTCATCAGGACTTCTTAATCTTCCCCTCCCATACCCGAATTACGATATAAGGATCATCTATTTCACAAAAGGCTTCATTTAATGATAAACAACTGTTATTATGACAGAAGGAACAAACAAGATAAAAAGCACTTCAGGGGAAGGGGAAATTAATGTTTTGAAACTAAGTTCTTCATGAGCATTAGGTTAAATCAGATTTGTTTCATAACTTTAAAACACACACACTGTTGTAGCACAATTGGCTTTTCCACTGCTGTTAAAGTGCAGGTTCTGCCTACAACATCCCAAAGGGTATTTTTTTAAGCACTCAGAACACAGGCACAGTAGCAAATGCAGTCACATCTAGCACAGCCTCATCTCTTGTTTCAGTCAGAGTAGGTTTTGTCAAAAAAACCACTTGATTACTGAATCTTTTTAGACGACTTGTTACCATATCCATGATTATTAGATCATGGCCATAGGCTAGACACTGGTACACATATCCAGCTGTCAAAGTGAATTTAATCCATTAAATACAAAGGATAGCTACGGACAGGGCTGTTTTCTGTTTATGTATCAGGAAACCTTTTTAGACTAGTAATTTTCTTCCTTCAAGAAATTTAGGCAAACATTTATCTGTGTTTTCTTATTTGGACAAGATTCAAATCAAATTTCCAGAAATGAGAAGCATATGTAATCTGTGAAGGTGTGCTCCAACAGTTTCTAGAACGCTGCTATGAGTCCCAGAATGAAATTTGCATTTCCACATTTTTAAATAACATTGATAAAGCTGCATATTAGATACAGCAAGAACTGAACTGAAAAAGAAAAATCCTGTAACTTGAACAACCTAAGTAAGAGATTGAAATAAACAAGCAGAGACATCAAAACTATATACAAAAGGAGGGAGTGGATATTGACACTGAAAATACGCGCAAGCTAATTTAACCCTGGTTAGGTCACATGAGGTTATTCCTATTAACCCATTCCAAGTCTGCAATTTCCATGAAGTGAGGAAGTTCAAAACCACTTCTTGTCTCTTCTATGGTGTGAACACTCACCCTCATTTTACAGCTGAGGAAACCAGCAAATAGAAAGGGGAAAAAGAAAGGCAGTTCCCCAACTATGCAGTAAGATAGTAACAGAAATTTTGCCTCTTTGCTATGTCCTTTGAAACTCAAGAGTATGTTCTCTTCACTATCCAATAACAATCTTTGCAAAAGTTTTTGATTGAGATAATGCCACTTTAACTTATTTGCAAAAACAACAGCACCAAGCAGCAAGTGAGTAATAGTATTTTCCAGGACTTCACTATTCCTAGTGATTTTTTAGATATGAATTCATTGCACTTATTCAGACAAAGGAAAAAAAAACCACATTTTGAGAATTTTGTATTTCGTTCATAGTTCAGTATTCCATGTCCCTATAATTTAACAGATCCAGTACAACAGCAGCACAGATAACAAAAACAGAAAAGCATTTGAGATCTCAGTACAGAAGCTTGTTACATGAATTACATGATCTGCACCTTTAAGAACTAGTCATACAACTATAAAATTATTTCAGAATCAGAACTTAATAAGATAAATACCTAACTTCTCACATTAAACTCATTTAAAACACTGTCTTTGCTAAGCCTGATGAAATCAGGCCAGTATTAACACACACTTACATATTCAGAACACAATGAGCTTATCTCAATGTCTGTCAGTGACCCGAATGCCACAATCCCAAAAGCAGGTCCTACTCAATTAGGACTGTCTCAAAGGCTAAAAGGACACACAAATAGAACATTTGCTAGAGCTGCAAAAGACCTTTTTTCCCCCAAATGTGACCAACTGACACAACAGTTAGAGGATACTCAGGTTATTAATGTCTGCTCATTCCCAAGGATAGCTGGAGAGCTTCAGGACACATGTCCGCTGATGCAGCATTAAATTTGCTTAAAAGGGGAAAACAACAACAGCAGACACCTTGCAGAGCCTAATTCCCTTGGTTCACACTCTCCTTGTAATCAGTGCCACCCTCTCCTTGGTACAGGATCTGGTCACTGTGCCAAGGCCACTTACACCACGACTTGTCTACCCAGGTTAGGGCAGCACATGAAGAAACTGTAAGTAACAAGTGCTGTCTGAACTGCTTAGAGCAGCAGCTCAGTAACGGTTCCCAAGGCCAAGCCAACCTGAAGCGATGCTTCTTTCCTGCTCTGGGAAGGGGACAAGGGCAGGCAGGGACTGAAAAACAAAGCCCAAGCTAAAGATCACTAGAATGGCACATGCACACATCTGCTACAGCAGGCAGGAAGTTCTTTACAAGTACAAATAAAGTATTAATTATTTCATTCTTCCTTAATTTCACTTGGAAGCAGAAAAAAGAAGAACGAAGTGTTCCCTTAATTCTCGTTTTTATCTCCTATTTCAGAGAAAGTGATAAAGTGAAAGACTATGTTACATAAAAAGCAGTAAAGGATGGAGGAAGCTATATGGGTAACTTCAGAATTCTTCTCATCTAGAGGCTCTTCTAGTAAAAAAGGAACACTTACACATGGAAATCCCAGTCCACATGAAAGAATATGCTGCACAGTGTTAATCACATTAATTGTCCCCTGACTTAGAAAGATTTTCACTTTTTCTTTGTATTCTTCAGTTTCAAATTTGTTTGATCTTTTTAAATAAGCAAAAAATTAATCAACTCCATCCTCACAGCATGTGTAGAAATGGATATTATTGCTGTCCAGAGGATCTGTGCTCTAGAAGTTGTCTCTGATTTCCCACACTTCATCCTGAGAAAGGAAAACCTCCCTTACAAACCGCCCCCCACCCCAACTATATTATCTGATGCCTTTTCCTCACTTGGCAACTATTAATATTTGGTAACTACAGTCTGAGGAGGAAGTATTTATATACAAAGATCTAGCCAAGTTTACTGAAAAAGGGATCCTATGTAAGGTGTATCTTCCAAATAAGTACAGAGCTTTACATCTTCACAAGTAATTTTCCCCAATCAGTATCACATTTAGGGTTCTGTAATATAAATAGTAGGGTAGTAAGGCAACTATTTTACTTAGAAAAAAAGACAACATGAAGTAAAAAAGGATTATGAGTGAAGCAGCGTATTTGCACAACTGTTTTGCACTAACCAAAATCATGAAGGACATCCTCTATTTTTTCCAGGTACTAAAAGGGACAAGTGCTTTGAGAAACTCAGAAAGTCATACAATGATACTTTTGCAATAAGCACTAGTTAGCTGCTACAACTCTCAGCCTCTAAGTGCATTCAAGGTAAGTACATTAGACATAAAAGAAGTTCACAGAGTAAGATTTTTAAAAGATGTAGCTTTATGAACAGGGGGTCCAACCAAACAGAAAAGAACATCATGTATTTCGAGGAAATGTATGCTTCCCGCTCTTTTTGCTCCAGCTCTGTGCTAATACTGACAAGGTACTTGCAGATCAATGCACCAAGCACTTCAGGAGATGCAACAGCTCTGCCAAGAATCCTGCCTTCAAAAGGACTTCCATTGCTATGGCAACAGCATGTTCTCCAGTCTCCAATTCGGAGACAACCTATGACACAGACAGGAGAGATGGCCAAACTCGGGCTCGTTCCTCGCTGCAGCACAAGGCACATTGTCACACACCTGCCCGTTATCACTTGCAGAATATAAGGTACTAAACAGGGGGGTTTTATGATAGTTAACAGGGCACTAAGTTTACCTGCCTGTAAACAGCTGTATCTAGGAAAAAAAAATACCAGTCACCTTATAAAACAAATATAGACTATTCAAAGGACAAAAGGAATATAATCATTGGCACAGAACATAAACTGCATTACACACCACCTCCTATACACAGGCATTTACCTCTTTTCTGATCCCAATTTCCCCATACAGGATAGGGAAAAAGGAAAACGGAAGTGTTAGTACATAGTGAATAAGCAGATTATTGAAGCCTTTATTCAGTACTCAACAAGTATCCTGGAACTAAAATGGGGTTAGTGAACATAACAGACATGCATGACTAAAAGTTCTGGTTTAACTACATCACTCTACAAACCAAAAAGTGGCCTCTTATAAGGCTTCTCCTTCTACCCAGAAGTGTATTCACAAACACACACCCTTGATGTCTTGAAATTTAACCACCGGATATGTCAAGTTTTAAGCATCCATGCCACATGTATCACTCTTATACTTGTAAGAGTTTCTATACTACTGCAAAGGGACCAGCCAGTAATTCAAACCATTAAATAGCATAAAAAGGAAATTTAAGTTACCTAAATTCATTCACCCCAGATGGTCAGATATATCTTTCCTATACACAATGAAAAATACAAGTGTGGTTGCTTCCTCTGCATTTCTGACAACCTTAAAATCATTTAGCAACTTTGAAGATTACTTCTGATTGTACTTGTATTGAAAACACAGCACTTGTATTGAAACTAACATAGGATGAGAGCCTTTTTATAAAGAGCCACAACCTTCTTTAAAATCTTGGGGGAATAAAGAGATACTAACTTTTACAGAAGTTGACTACTTCCCATTTTAAAGGGGTTGACTTGGAGGGAAAAACAAAAGGCCTTTTCACTGATTGATGAAGGCCTGTAAGATTGCTGGGTGTATGTTCTGGAGAAGATACGGTCTCCCATCCTTAAAAGCCTCTCTCTACTTCCTTTTGAAGTGTCAGGCATTATCTAGCTTGCTTTGTAAGTACTAATATTACAGACTGCTAAAAAATAATCCAAATAAACTAATAAAATGAACAACCAAAAGGGGAGAAATATGGGGGATTTGGTTTGTTTGTGTTTTTCTTGGGATCTGGGGTTTTGGGAGATTTTGCAGACTTTTCTATTGGGTTTTTTTGTGGGGAGTGGTATTTTTTTGGTTTTGTTTGGGTATTTTTTTACTTCTAGTTGAGGAGCTTTTTAAATCCAACATTTTTCTTGCAAGTATTTTAAGATACCTAATTCAGATGTCCCTGTCATAAGTACCATTGACAAAGCTCATGCTCCATTTTTTTGTGTGCTTATTACTGTCCTCTGGCAAGGGAATATGATATCAGAGATATTTTCAAGGTTACCAAAATAAAAGTATTACACAGAGTAGAGAACACATGCAAGATATTACATGCATTTATGCTGAGTGTCAGAAACGTGCATTTGTTTTCTAAAATCCAGCTAAGGGAAAATTTTTGCATTACAATTCCCTTCAATGCCTTTGCACCTCAGCATCGCGAGCACTAATCCTGCAAAGACACACTACAAGACACAGACATTTGAGCTCTGCAGTAGTAAGCACCAAGAGCATTTTTAGACATATACAAAAGCTTTTCATTACTCCAAAACTCGGTCATCTTCATTAAATCACCATCTCTCCATAAAAGCCTTGCCTTCATTTAGCATTCAGGGAGATGAAAGAGCAGCTACCCTCCTTATGGATTACTTCTCTATTACAGGAGAATGTTTTGCACGTCAAAAGCAAACAGAAAAGGATTAAATGATATTGTAGTTTCTGCTCTTATTTATTTGCAATGGGCAGTGAATAGAATTGCAAAGAAACAATCAGTGATTATTTTAAGCTGTGTTCTTTTGCAAGGATTATGACTCATGAAGTTGCTGCAGAAAGAACCGGAACAGGATAGGTGTCGCATTGAAAATGGTCACAACATCACAATATGAAAAATGTTTGTCCTACAAGCAAAGCTGTCTAGTTTAATCATTTCAGAGAGTAGCCACAATAGCTCTTGGGATAACACCAAGACAATAGTATCTTGCATTCAAGTAAACAAAAAAAAAAATNTTCTCCTACAGAAGACTAAAAATACTTCAGAATTTTTTGAGGTATATTTTCCTCCAGAGCATCCTACCAACACTAATGCAACACAATAGAAAATTCAAGAGATACTTGGTTACAAGACATCCCTGCAGCATGTGAAGTGTGAAACTCAGTGACTTTATCATGGATACATATTTTAGGCTTCAAACATGTTTTCCAACAGAACTTGAGAAAGCAAGTTTGCAAAGCAATGTTATTTCAAATTAGACTCTTTATATTCTCACACATTACATGCCAATAGGTATGAATCACAGTAAGTTTTATGTTTCCCTAAACCTGCTGTCTGGCTCCCTTCTTACTGCCTCTTTCAAGTGAAAAACTAGTTTATTTGGGACTTTGAGATAGATGTTAAAATGCAGTTAATACAAAAAAACCCAATGTGTATTCGGCTTTTATTTTAGATAAGACCTGCAACACTCAATACACTAAAGATTTAGTCTGTAAACCTGAACGTGGAAGAAGACAGGAGAACTAAAAATTGATTCACTCTCCAAAGACAATGACAAACAAAAACAGCAACATATTTTGGACGTACTCTAAACAAATTAAATATGGATATCAAGTAATGCTACAAACAAATTTTTTGTTTATACTGAATTAAGGCTAAACTGTGCTTTAAACTCAATTTAATTTAACACACAGAACAAGCAGGCAAATTCACAGTCTGAAAATCATTCCTATTTTACCTGCAAAATGTACACAACTAGAAATAACCGAATTTAGGTTCTGCTTAATTAGGTATGCTTTCTGAAAATTAGTTCTGCCCATTCACCTTTATATTTAAAAAGGGAGAAATAATACACCATCTAAAAAGTAATTTTCACAAATAGAACACACAAAACAACATAAAACTCCAACCCAGCCTAACTTCAGTTTTGCTGTGCTACCACTGCTTCAGCAACAGCAGAGCTCGTCCAGAGACAAGGCAAACACAAAATGATTCCTGCAGTTCTGTTCATGCAAAGGAAAGCAGAACAGCAAAAGCAAGAGGTTCATCTTCTTACTACAACTCCACGTAACCAACAACCTGCTCAAGACACAGAGACTGCTGTTTCTGCAACTGTAACTGACACAGAACAAAAAACCAAAGAACCTGCTACCAGAAAAAAAGCAGACTTGAAAAGTGTAACATAAGTATCCCACATGCTTATAAAAAACAATATAGACAATCTCCATAGAAGATCAGGAGCAAGAAATCAAGTCCACTGCAATTAAAGAAATTTACTTCAGAGAAAAATACAAAATTGTCAGTTCTACCTAAAAAAATACCCACCGATTTCCTACTTAGCAATAAATTGCTATACTATCAGAAATGTACACTTTTTAAGTTTCTTTTCAATGCAGTTCCATAGCACTAACATGGAAGTGTACAGCGTCCCTGTCCAAGTTAAACCTTCCTTAGTTTTATGAAGGTTTTAATACCACTCACAGAGCACCACTCTACTAACAGGGCTGGAAACACTGCCAGCCAAGGCTCTTTCCCCTTCCTCCCCACCATTCCAAGTACTTCTTTAAAACACCAGCAACAACTATTCTGATGTGATCAAGCAAGATTTTTCTACATGACACTGGTAAGAACATGAAGTTTATGAATTTTAAAGCAATTTCAACCCCCCCTTAAAAAAAAGCAGTAAATCACATCTCCAGCATACAAGAATCTAACAAAGTCCTGAAGATTGATTGGGTACATTTTAGACTGATTATCCTCTGGAAACAGTGAGATATTATAAATATAACAAAAGCTGCTCTTTCTGATCATTCTTGGTATTCAGTTAACATCTTCACCAAAGAAGTAGGTCCTTTATGTTTTTGAATGTTGTGTTTACAAACACAGTTTTGTTTTACAAATGAAAAAACAAGGCATTCATTCAAGACATTAAAAAAAATTATCATTATCTCATCTTAGACTCATAATAGGAAAAAAAAAAAAACCCTTTGCCCCTACAACCACTAGTAAATAATGGGTGGCAGTATTTGAAAAGTCCACAAGTACCTCCAAATCATCAGGTCGAGGTGAACAATAGAACTTCTAAACTTTCGTATTAATTAAAAAAAAAGAAAACCAACAACAACAAAAAACACCAAGGAAACAAAACCCACAAATTGAAGGAGTGGCTATTATTCTTTAAGATAAGGGGGAAAAAAGATATTAAAAATAGATTTCCTGTCCTTAGAATGATAATTTTGAACTGAACTCATATTCTTCCTCCCTTTTCCTATATTGTTTAATCAAAAGCAATTAAGATAAATATACAATTTTGAACTAGTTATGCATATTTACTAACAATCTCCAAATAATTCACATGCAGAAGAAAATAGTGCCTTTGCTTATTTCTTTATTTACTATTTAAATTTAGTGACTTTCTCACAGGAGAACATACAAAAGCAATCAAGTTTTGCTATATATTTCTGGGGTATTGGTAACTCACTAAATTAGACAATGCCTCTAAAAAGTTTTTTAGAGAACATACTTTATCTAATAAAGTGATTTACTGAAGTAAAGTATCCAAACTGATACTTATTTTTAAGTAAATTTGAGAGAGAAGACTTATAAAACTTCTGAAAATGCTCAATGCTATTTCCCCAGAAACATAACCCTTTAACATGAAGAGTAACAAAAAGAACTGCATCTCTGCAGCCAAGAGAAGTCAGCTCAAGAAGTCCAGCAAACTATTTCAGTTTATGCAGAGCCTTCCATTTTAAAAATAGTCTCCACAAACCTTAATGTTACTAAGTGATATGGCATTAAGTTGGTGCCTTAAACATCTTTCTTCTCATTAATACAATGGTCAACCGTGAAAAAAATTACACTATTTTAGCAACTTGAAGAACATGCAGTTCACCAAGTTTATAGAACAGCACACAGCGGGGTAACAGAAATTCACGTAACAGTGTCTATAGGCTCAACTATGGATAAAATAGAATTACCTGGGACAAACAGCTGTCATAGCAACTTGATAGCAAAATGACTAAGGGGTTAAATCCTCTTTGTGACAGCTGGAAAGAAGTGGGGGGAAGGGGAACTTGGGCAAGCACGTATGAATGGCAAGCTTTTAACATGAAATTCCCTTGCTCAAGGCCAAAAAAAGACCACAAACAAATAAAACTGAAAACACCCTAAATCTTTGCAAAAACTGCAGACATAAAAGTTTTACAGGGACAGAGTACAAGTTCAGCTGACATCAGAGGACACACAAATACGTAAGAATCTCATTTATACTTCTCTTCCTCCACTTTACCCAAACCTTTAGTCCTCATATTTACATTTATATCAGCACTGCTTCTGAGTAAATACAAAATTTCACATTATATTCCTTCCCACATGCCATTAAGCCCCTGCTCCAAAGCATCTGGATACGGTTCATCTCTTACAGAAGATCAGAAAAATTTGGCAGATCACAGAGCTACTGGCTGGGGTGGAGCCTGAGGGTGGAAGGTGCTCCACATCAGGAAAGGACAAGACACTACTGCAGTTCCAGACCTTCTGAAGCCACCCAGAAATAACATTGCAAAGATCTTTCCTTGCACCCTGAGACAGTAACATTTATACTGGGATTGGGGTTTGGACGCTGTGCTTCTAACACAGTGACCACATTGTTGCCCTTAGGAAAACTAATGGCTGGAAATACTGGATTAACTTTTTGAAAGAACACCTTCTACGCACCAATACAGCCAAAATCAGTTGCCCTTATTAAAGGTGTCAAATGTAACTCAAAACAGAAGACAGGCCAAACACTACTAAAAATGCTCAAATTAGCTATTTGGAAAACAGCAAACCATTTCTGACCAGTTGAGGAGGTTCACACCATCATCTTTCAAACCATAGTTAACAGCAATAAATAATGGACAAACATCTACTTATGTGCTCACCAAACCAGATTCAGAACACTGACCTGTTCTCGTAACTGTGCCTTTCTCCTTTTTTTTTAATCACAGAAAACACCAACATCTGCAAGACCACATACACCTTGCAAGAGACTGTTTGCTTTAAAGATGGGGTGTCAGTTCTCTCCATTTATCCAACATTTTTTCTCCCTTCTCTTAAACAGGAATATGGAAGCTGTATTAAACAGGAATACATGCTGCACTTTTCAAGACTGTTCCTGGAGTAAGTGCCTGATAATTTATCTTTCCAAAGGCTAGGGAAGGGGAGGAGGAAAAGAAACAGCAACAGGCAAGCTGCAGAGTCACAAATTTACTAGCTCTGTGTCACCCTTCAGGTTTCTAAATGTGAGAGGTGAAGGATCCAGACAAATCTTGATCTCACTTGTATTTCAAGAGTAATCCACAGGTCTCCTGGACAAACAACAGAAGGGGAAGAAGCTATGGGTACGTTTCTGCTTTCTAGACAAGGCTTCTACAGCTCTCCCCAGGCTCTTCAGAAGAGGACAGAGTTTATAGCACCCCTCAGACCCAAGATGAAATATCAGGTTACCAGGTCTGCTGGTTCACTTTTAATGAAGCTAGAGGACAAACTAGATTTTAAGAAACTAAATAAAAAGCCACACAGCTGCATGACCTAATGTTTACTTTAACAGGCCACTCCTCATTTCTAGCATTTAACACACAATAACATTATATTCTTTTGAACAGCAAATAAAAACACTCAGGATAACAACATATTTTAGATGACAAACCAGAAATACATATCAAATTCCTCAAATAAAGGCCTTCCACTGTTTCATTTATTTATTTATTTTAAAGCCTGCCATGACCTAACATACTGCAGAACCACACTATGTGACTACACAAGACCTCTTGTCAACTCCTTAATTCAGAGACTAAGAGCAGACAAGAGGAATTTCCTACATATCAATGGCAGACTGCACCAGAAACACACATAGAATAGTATCAGAGAACTGATTCTTATTAGGAACCACAGTTCTGACAAAAAATTAAATATAACGTGTTTTGAAAGTTAGGAGCACTAACTTGCATTCATAAAAAGTCTCATGTTTCTGCAGTTTTCTCCAAGACTGTCAGAATTAAGAGTGTCTTTTCTCTTCAACACTTGTGTAGATCAACAAACTGTGTTTAAAATATGGCCCATCCAGGGAACTCTCCCAATTGTTTTTTTATTTGGGACTTTTTGTTTGTATTACAAGAAATTGCTGATGCAAGATTAAAAAGGAAATAAAGAGTTTACAGGACTGACAAACATAATAAAGTCAGGTTTTGCTAATTTTGGAAACACTGGTAACTTAATAGACCTGCTAAAGAATTGCCATTGTGTCCACTGTCAAGACGGGGCCCTAATTTAGGGACACTCAGGTTAATGGCAGCTATCAACTTAAATGGTCTTTGCATCAAGCCACTAATTAGTGGCCTATCCCAATCCACTCCTTACAAACTCAGTACCTTAGTAGAGAGAAGAGGAAAGCCTCTTGAATTTGCAAAAAAGGGGACCAAACCCATACAAAGGGATACCTAAACAGGTACATTGAGAAGGGGTTTTTGCAGGTAGGTTTAGCACCAGTAATGTCACACAAGATCTGTGCCCAAAGCTGTGTACTTACTTTTCATGAATTTAAGAGGACTCTTACAGGCAAGAGGTGTTTATAATCCGACAACTTAGTTCTTACACTGTAGGTCTTACTTCAAACTCTTATCACTCTTTTCTGTTAAACATCCATATCATCTGATTTCATCTCTTTGACTGATACTTCACATATACATGTGCACAGCCACATGTAAAAATAATGCCATTGGTACATGAGGAAGCAACTCAATAGAAAACAGTTGGCCACACAGGAAAATATTGCCTCTGGTTTACTCTTTTTCAATATCTGAGATGTTCTTTGTAAAAGACAAAAAAAAAAAAGTACTTATTTTAGGGTATCAAGCTTGGTATTAAAAAAATTTCAATTCCAGGAAACATTGAGATCAAACCTACAGAAAATCATAGGAAAATTACACTATTTTTGCCTATAGCAGGCATATTGTGACTGGATGTTAATGGGGTTACTGTAATAAATAAAGGGCATTGGGCAAAATCAGTAACCATCCAGGTTTGTATTGGCATACATGTTGTGGCTTAGGCAAAAGCAAAACAACCCAAAATTTTCCTGTAAATCATAAACACTGATGCTAACCATACTAGCAACAGAAACCTTTGATTTTAAATAAAATCTGGAAAAAGCCTGACTAAAAAACCCAATAGAACATCTCTCTGACCTTTGCCTTCTCCTACTATAATTTTTAGGATAGAAATGGCTTTATCTTCACCAGTTGGGTTTGGAGCAGAAAAGAATGGCAAGTCCTGTTTTAAACAAGAATTAATTACAACAGGTATGACAAGGAATATTTTGTGGCTTAACTCACTGACTTACATATCAGGTTACTTTTCCAATGTGTTTATTTTCACCAGTAGTCTAACCAAGTTATTTGACTTTATCAGCAGCTTACACGACTTACTGTCATAATATACTATGATATATCAGATTAGTTCACTTATTTTATCTGCAGCTTTCATTCATAACTGATTGACCTGTAGAAAGCAAGCCTGCCCCAGCACCAGACTTCAGCTAGCTTTTAATCAAAACACAATGTTTATCTGTTAATCCATGACAGTAATTTCTGACAAATTATACATAAGTTGTATCAGCTGTTTTATACATGCAACCCAACTCCACATACATTTTTACAACATAGTCAGCAGAAATATTGCAGAATGATAGCAGATCAAGCTTGTTACATCAGAATTAATAACACACATCCTAGTATTTCCAACACTTCACAAAGCCACACCTGAAAAACAAACAGCAACTAATTTGTCCTTTTAGACTGGGGGCCTAGGGTGGTAAGGAAAATGCACCATGAGCATTCCTTCCTTCTAAATCAGATTACCCAGAAATATATATTCTTAAGAGCCACACAGAGAAACAATTGATTTTCACCTACTTAATGGTGGCCATTAGGCTGCATCTCAAATCGTTGATAGTTTGGGGGGAAAAGGGGGACAAGGAAGTTGTTTTCAGATGTTTATTTTAAGTTTAAATGAGAAATAGGGGTCTCTATAATAACAAACAATTAACACATTCTTATTTCAACTAAAAAAAGGAAAGTACTTTCCTTTAGTATGCTTGTAAAGACATCACAAAAATAAAACATCTGAGTTTAATGGGAAAGATAGAGAAGCAATCTTCACTTCTGTAATTGCCATCAAAATCAGAGAAAGTCTCTGTAAGAGGCAGCAAAATCCAAAATACATTACTTTTTAGCAATCTGCACATACTGTGCTTTTCAGTACTAGAGAGCTCAAAGGAATAAATACCTCCTCTTTTCATGTTTCTCTTTAAAAAGTGATCTCCAGCAGTAACCAAAAAAAAGTTTTTAAACATTGTTTGTCCTAGAAGTTACAAAACATTTAAAATTAAAGCAAGATTACAATTAAATCAGAGCACTAGAAATTAAATGCCTGTACTTGATCCATGATCTTGACATAATTTTTCTACAGCACTTAACACTGACTCATAACACAACTAATATAGAAGTTTGTCACCTCTCCCTCCTGCACAGTAATCCCCCTAGGTCAAGGCTTAGGTCATAACATTACAAGAATTAGGGCATATAATCCCACTAACCAGTAAATCTCTACAACTAGAAACGTTTTTAATGAAAATGCACAACTGTATATTATTACCTTGCTAAGGGGAACTCAGCTGGTTGTAATTTGTTTGACAGCTGCTCAGGATTGGTATTTATGGGATGATAGACCATGTTGGTAAAGAAATTTGAGGAGTCCCTAACACTGTTTCTCTCAAAGAACTAACTGTTCTGGCATTCTCTCTTTTAAGTCATCCAAGGAAAGAAAGGGAAACATTACCTACAAATAGGGTATGCCACATTACCTAACAGTACTCCAGGACCTAAACTAAAAATGAAAGCTCTATTATTCAACAGAAAGTTACTCTGCTCATTCAGGAAAAGCAAGGACTAAGTGGGATGAAATGCTCAGGTTTGCTCCACACAATTCAGTTTTAGATGCCCAAATGTCTTTTCAAACCAACTTCAGAGAAACAACTGTCTTGAATATTTGTATTTAAAAAAACCCAACTATTAACTACATCATATACAAATCTGATGTCTTAGTATTGCAAATTATATAAACTTGATGTAGTTTCAAAGAGCAAGAGAAAAGCAATCATTTATTTTAGGAAAAAATGTAAAAGACTTCTTCAAGTATGTAACAATTACAGCATTTTCTATATATTTTCATTTAATTAAAGGTGGGAGATAGACTCTGAAAAGTTTGAAAAATTACACAATTAGGAAGTTCCAAGATGCTTTCAAAAACAAAAATTCTGAAGTGTTACTAAAATGCAGAGGGCCATTTGGACTCTTAAAGAAGCAGCTCTGACAATGTAAGAAACAAGCAGGGGATGTTACCCCACAATTTCAAGCCACAAGTTCACTTCTCTACTGCGTTCTAAACATTTATTTTTGTTATCTAAAACACAAACATCACTTTGTTGTATTTATAACATCACTGTATCCAAACAAGATGAGCCTACATAAAAAGTTACTTTATCAAAAACTTAAGTAAGTTTCTCTTTTGGAGAAATTAATAAATATACCCTCTTAAGGGAATGATACAAAATAACTTTAAAATTTACCCTTATTTCCTATTACAGGCTTATCTTAAAAAGTCTCTGGAAGAGCTATTAGGAGGACCTCATGAAAATACATTGAAGCCACAAACCACATGCAACATGTAAATACAGTTACATGTTTTCCAGATGCACTGATTAAGTTTCGACACAAGAGAATTCTATTTGTCAAGTCTTTGATAACTACACAGTACTAGAAGATTGTATTGACCTTCTATTTTGCTTAATAACTGCATTTAAAAATACATTTTAAAATATAACATATCCTTGAGTCAGGAATATTCAATTATCTGGCATTTTACTCAAGTGTATTCTCCTTTCATACAGAGGACTAGGAAATCCTCCAATTGAACATGCAGGTTTGATTTTCTCCAACAAAAACAAGACAGTCATTCATTTTTACCATAACAAACAGACAACTTCCATGTCAGTATGGCAACAGATATTCAACACTTTGCTGTACTTGGACAAATAGTCTAAGACATATAGAAGAAAACTGTGGTTAAAGTTGGCAAAATCCATTATTAAGATCAAAACAGCACATCTCTAACTGATCTGAGGATCTTATGGGAGTATGCACAAATGAAAGATCACAATAGTTTGAGCACATGAAGACTAGGCTGAAACACCAAGACCTCATTAGGTGAACATTTTCTATCTCGGATGCATCCTACCTGATCCACTGAACTGGCTGCTTCCCAGCGTAGTTGGTCTGGTTTTTCCACTATTAACAGGTGGAGAAAACATCTGCAAAACAAGAAAAAAAATATGTGTTTTAATTGGTTTTGAAAGTCCGTGATGAATTTTTAATGTCAATTGAAAGAAAGGTCAATATGAAACAATTTTTTTTTAATCTTCTGCTTGAAAATAAACAGAATGCAAAATGCCTGTTTAGACCCATAAAACCAATAAGCTGAAGTACTCCTCGCAATTTATTAACACCACTGAAATCCCCCTTCTCCGTGAACACAAACAACTTAAAAAATTAAAAGGACATCCACCACTAATATGACAATTTTACTTAGTTACATGTCTTAAATTTTGCTACTCAAATTACATTTCTTACTGATCTGCAATTATAAAGTCACTGGATAAAGGCAGCATTTAAGAGGCAGTAGTTTTCTACAGTGTTTATAAATCAAGAACATTTTTGTAATGTGTTAAAAGTATCACACAGAAAATACCCGTAATTTTCAAGCCAAAACCATCGATAAATCTGTTATTTGCGGGCAATAAATTTTCTTTTGTTTAAACAGGAAAAAAAAAAAAAAAGCCAAAGTACCAGCGCCACACGCCAGCTTAACAAACGTTAATTATTAGATTATGCCACCACTGGGTCAGCCTGATTTTAACCAGTTAAACCAATTGACCCAGCTGGTATTACGGTATTAAATCTGGAAGTCTAGACATTACATCAAAGTTCAGGTGTCCAGCTCGGCTGAGGCAGACCCAGCCGAGCCCCGCACGCTGCTGCCCCTACTCCTCACTCCGCATGACCGCGGGGGAGCCGCGAGGGGACCTCGGGAATATCCTACCGCACTGAAGTCCAGCAAGTCGCTCAGCTCCTTGTCAGTTCCTATAGCGGCCATCCTCTGCTGCTGGGAATTCATCTTGCTGCGCAGCTCCGATCACCTTCTGGGGCACAGGAGAGAGGCAGGGCAGCACTCGCCGCGGCGGGGAGAGCCCCGGGCCGGGCGCTCCCGGGGGAGCCTCGCGGGGCCGGCCCGGGCGGGCGGCGGCGGCTTCGCCCAACTAAGCAACTCTCCTCAAGTTTCCTCAGGCTCCCTTTTCTCCCTCATTCCACTTCTCCCCCAACCCCGCGCGAGGGACGGCCGCGCCGCCGCCAGGAATTAGGTCCCCCCCAGGCAAGCGAAAGCAAACAAACAGCCGCGGCGGCGGCGAGGTCCGGAGAATTAGCGAGAGATTAAGTGACTCACTGTCCCCGCAACAATGGGGCCG
>VXBX01003474.1:1421860-1457768 GCA_013400415.1 Scytalopus superciliaris
TTAGCAGCTTCCTGTTAAATACATAGCAGTAAGCCCATAGCGTCTCAAAGCACAAGAACATGGCTGTTAGTGCCAGAACACGCATTCAAATAAACTCTGCAGCTCTCTGAGACAGGTGATGCCAAGGGTAAACGGGAACCGGCGTGCGAGGAACCTGAGCCCTCGTTTGGGTCCTGCCCCTGCTACGGGCAAATCACTCTTTTGTGCTCCGTCTCCTCCCCATCAAACGGCGCCGCCGGCCTGTCCTGCCGGGAAGTTTATTGGGTGCCTGGGGCGCTGGACCCGCCGCGCAGCGGCCCGAGCCGGCGCGGCTGTGCCCGGCCCCGAGCCGAGCCGTGCCGTGCCGTGCCGGTGCCCCTGCTCCGCTCCATGCCCGTCTCCCGAGCCTGCAGAGCCCCCAGGTGGCACCTACTTGCCACCACCTGGGGCTGGGCCTGCTCCTTTCCGACCCCGAGGGCCACCCACCTCTCCCTCTGCCAGGGAGAATTATAAAGTAATAATCTATGCGGATATTGGCGTGTTATTCTTTTGGAGCGAGGTGACATACAAAACAGGAGGACAATGAAACGAGGGTGCTTAAAATCGAGGAGAACCTGAAAGGCTCGGGGGAGGCAGAAAGCACAGCGAGGAAAGGCGTGCTGTGTGGAGCAGCGTGCATCCCTCACAGGATGCTGCTTGGCAGTCCCCCAGCTCTGGAAGCAGCAGGCTGTACGCAAAGGCTCTCCAGACACACACCCATCCCTTCCAAAGCAACTCTTCCCACCCCAGGCCCTCACTGTGACATCTTCCGGAGGAACGGGAATGTGGTAACAAACTTACCACCCCCAGGCAAAGACAAACTGGAGATTCTCCTCCATTTTTCTCCCATATATGCCGAGTGCTGGATGATCATTTGGCCTCGTGATTCTATGAATATTCATATATTTGTCACTTAGAAAAGCAGGAAGCAATTTGTATTAAAATATCAACACAATGACTTCCATTCTCTGTGCCCCTGAGGGATGTAAGTATGTACTTTTTCTCTTTGATGTATAAATAACACTTCACTTTAAAGGAAAGTACCCAGTGACAGAGATCATTATACATTTCATGAGGAACATTCTTTAACATATTTCTGTTACAAGGAAGATCCCTTATTTACATACTGTGAAGATATTGTTTCTCTGGAAGTGTTACTTTTTAACCTGTAGTGGTACTCGGTGCCAGTTAGTACAGCTGGAACGTTGATTTGAAAACTGACTAAATGTAAAGAAGGTGAAAGCAACAATGCTAACAATTATTTCTACTGATGTTTCATTGCATTAAAATTGTAACTTAATTTCAAATAGAATACTTTGTATTTGTCCTCTGACATCAGATTTTAAGGTTCACACTTGTAGGCTTTTATTTGCCTCTAGAACCTTTGAGGGGAAGATGATATATCCACATAATCCATGGCACAGGGTTTAAAGTTACACAAAATACCACAAGATGTTCCATTTGTTCCACAATGACATGTCACTTTCTTGTGCAGATGCTGAGTAAACAGCTCATTGACAGAAGTCACATTGTAGCAGCCGTTCTTCTGCATTACACCTCCAGGGGTTCTTGGTCGTCTTAGGGAAACTTCATTTCCAGGCACCTATAGAAAAATTATCAGAACATAAATGAACTTTCCAGAAATTATGCCAGACAGCTTAGCGAGGACACAAGACCTCAGGGAAGGTATGTTTTGGCCCAAAATACACTGTGAGTCTAACCTAAAGGACTTTGCTCTGGGGAACCAAAATTGGAATGAGTTGGCCAACTCAGAAATTTCAGAACATGCTCCTGCAGGTAGCTTGACTAAAGTAACCATCACATCCTCTATTACATTAAAATTCAAAAGAAATTTAACCTAATGTTTCCTGGGTACCAAAAATATTCTGCCACATTGGTGCAATTTGGAATCTTTAACCTACTCAGTTTTCACCCCTGTTCATGTAACAGTGATTAGAACTAACATGTACACTCAAAACATCAAGGCAGAATGTCCTGCATCCATGAAATACTTTCACCTATTCTCAGAATCTCCACCCCTTTCTCAGGGTGTTACTTAGAATCCTTTCAGCTCCGCCACTCCCTATAAATTATTCCTGTTCACCACGAAGATAGGAGTTTAAAAAAAAATGCATTTCACATCCTTATCCTGTCATAGTCATCCACTGGAAGTGAAACAGAAACCAATGTGGTCAACATTCAATGAAAAAAAAAAAAAGCAGCAAAACAAAACCAACCCTCCCCAAACAAACAAACCCTCTGCTTTTAGCTTTCCAAAGGCTTTATAAACACTTCAAAATATTTGAAAAAATCAGTGCCTGAAACCTGGTTCAGACAGGTACAACGGTTTCCCATTTGCCCTAAAGAAAATACTTCTGGTCTGATTCCTGCTGCAATTCCTAGATATGATTCTTTCTTCGAACATGTGTAAATACAGCAAAATTACTACACAAATAATACGAAAATTTAAAACTTCCAACTTTTCCATGGCACAACAGGACCTTCTTTGTACATTACACACCAGGCTAAAATGCTACCACCTTCTGCAACTGTCACACCTTTCTTTCTTTCACTTCTTTAAAAATAAAAGGCCTTTACTTTGTGAGGAGCAACAGATCAGATGGACAGCACAGAGATATAGGAACAATCACAAACACGAATTGTTTTGCTAGTGATTTTATGAATCAGGACTCCAGCTATCAGGGTTGAATTGCTGAAGATACTTATCCAAATATATTACCATTGGTGATATTTCTACCAAGATAAATGAATTTATCAGTCTTGTGTTTAAATATCCTTTTCTGAGAGAAGTCTTTGGATTGCAATGGAGTAGTGCAAGTAGTAGGCAGGTAAACCCATGCACACAGTCATGAGTGAACTCCAGACGCTGACAGAACACACAATACAACTGTAAATCTTTCTGGTAACTGCCCTGACAGCTGATCTACCAACATCAATATGGTCAGCAACCAACCAGAGCAATCAGGGAATTGCTAGTTGCCAGATGGCGATGGCAACATTCTTCCACATGCTTCAACGTGACCATGAAAATGAGGAATTGCATACAGGACATAAAAAAATTAAGAGGAATATAAAACCCAAATCACTTGAGCACAACTCCCTGAAAATAATCACACTCACACACGGTTTTCACAGCCTTCATGAATTGCTTTCCACCCACTCCTTAAAGGAAAAATATTTGATACAGTAGACAGCTGTTGTGCATTCAGGGATGTGAGAAAATGTATTCTGTATTACTATTTAATGTATCATGCCTGTGTGAATAGAATCATTAAGCTTGCGTGTCTCCTTTTGGTTTATTTATTCTTAAATTTACACATGCTGAATTAATTCCCACCACCACCCAATCTGTATGAACTCCTGGGGTGTTCCCCGACAGAGCACTTGACCGAGGATGGAGTTTTCACTGCAATGGCTCCTTTAAGTCAATTTGTATGTGCTCAGCCTGCATTCACAGCCAGCAATTTTTCCGTGATAAATGCTATTGCTCAGCAAATCCATAGCCCTGGAGAAAAGTCAGCAAACCCTCTTTCCTACTCCGGTTCGTTGTTGTGCTTGTTTGGTTTCTTACAACAAATTCCCACCCTCACCTAAACCACTGAATCCTTTCTACTGCTTCCAGCAGACTTCCCAGCACAGACAGCAATGCTCATTTGGAGTCAGTAATAAGGACAAGGCAACCCTGTTTCCTGCAACTGGCACGGACAAGACAATTCTGTTTTCTCACTGGAGTCACCTGAAATCTGACTCAAGCCAGTAAAACATTGATTTTTTTTTTTTCTTATGATGCATGAAACTTTTGGATGAAACTCTTGGGGAGGCATTTTGTTCTTCCTACAGTTCTTCCATCCAAACCAGACTTTAGAAAAGTATCCTGCGTAGAACACACAGCCGTGCTCTGTGCCCAAGCCGCGTGATTGCACAGTGCTTGCTGTTATCAGTACAGCCCATCTTACAGATAACTGAATTTGCTGCCTGCTATATTTACCTCGCGGTAATTAAAATTATATAACATATATATTATGTAACATATTCTACGACAGGAACGCTTGCAGGAGGCTACAGTGGTGAAACTCGTCACCGAAGCGTAGTACTTAGTAGGTGACCAGAGAGCACATGCAGGGGACTCCGGTGAAGTCAAACCCTGTTTCTGTGGGGCACTGACAGCTGCACTTCACTCGTTCCGGCTGCTGGCAAAGCGCTCGCCAAGTGCCCATGGCTGAGCAGGGAGTGAGCGGGTAACAGCTTTGGCTCGCCGCAAGGGACCTCCCCACAGGAGGAATTCCTACAAAAGTTGGCGGGGGGAAGGAGGGAGAGGAAAAAAGGCGGCGACGGAAAGGAGAAATCGCGGCGGGAGGGCCCTATGGGAGCCGGCCCCGCTCCCCTCGGCAGGGCAGGGCAGGGCCGGGCCGGGCACAGCGGGGCCGCCCGCGGGCCGTGACCGCACCCGGAGCNAAATGCGGGGGGAGCCCGACCCCGGCCCGGCCCCAGCCCGGCCCCAGCCCCGCACGGGGGCTGCCCGGGCGCTGCGGCGGCTCCGGCTCCGGCTCCGGCTCCGGGCCCGGCCATGGGAATGGGAGGGGGCACAACCCACGGGGCTGGCGGGGCAGCAGCGTTCGGAGCGGCCCCGAGCGGGGGGAAAAGTCTCATTTCTCGTAGTGCCGCTCCAAGCCCTGCCGGAGTTACTCACCAGAACAAGCGCGGCGCTGCTCGTGGCCATGTGCGCCTGGAACACTTCTCATCTTCCCCTGGCTCAGGAAATGAACCTGAACATCAGCAATGGCGAAGGAAACTGGCTAAATAAAAAAGTGACTTTAAATTCACAGAGGAGTTGGTTTGGGTACTCGCTTGAGCCCGTATTGCTTAAATTAGCTAAAAACAATTAATAGGTTAATGCTAACAGCAACATAATGTTTTCTTGCTTTTACAGTACCTTGCTACTTACACAGAAATATGTAGTCACAGAAGATGTGCACTAGCTTAATAAAATTAATCTGAAATTATACTGTCTTTAAAGGTGGCTTAAAAAAAAAATCAGTGTGACATAAAGCTTAATAGAAACATATTTAGATGTTTAATTAAAGCATTCATTAAATCAAAAGGAGATTGATATCCCTGGAGAGAGAAAGGATGAAAAAAGGCCTAATTTCAACCTTTCTGTTCAGGAGTCCTCCGCATGGCCATGTCACCTGCTCCGAGGAGGTCACCACCACCACGGTGTGAGGGGCTGCTGGACAGAGCCAGTCCCTGCGGGCACAGCACAGCCCGGTGCTGGAGGGACACACTGCTGGCAAGAGCAGTCCCCGTGCTGGGCAGCTGCACCGCTCTGAACTACTTCATTATAGGAGAACTCATTTATAAACTCAGAAGACACAGATTACAACAAACTGAGATTGTAAAAGGGGCGTATTTTCAGTGAGGAAATAATACAGTAATAGTAATAATAAATAAGTTTTAAGTCTCCTATGTAAACTGTATGCCCTTCACTACACAACTCTACGATCGATTGCATCATGCAGCTCAGCATGAGGCAGTTTTGAAATGTTCCTAGGATAAGCATTACTGCTGAAAGCCATTGGGGCAAAGCATCTTTCACCAAAAAGGTCTCACCGTGAAGGATATTGGCTAGGTAGGCAGAATAGAGTCAATCTGCAGAAAGGCTAAAGGACAAGTATCACCACTCCTAGCCTGCTTTCCTTGGGAAATCACTTGCAGGCAACAACCTTCATGGAGAAGGATGAGTTTCCTTAATGAATCACAAACTTATGTGCTGATTTCAACCAAGGAAAATGAGATCACATTCACACATTTATTGGAACAAGGAATAAAGCAGAGAAAAATAGAGAGACTGTTAGCACACCTTACTGAAGCAGAAACTGTTTAAGGCCAATTCTTGTCAGTGGCCAGAGAACTCAGACACAGGATGCAAAGCCAGGGGAAGGTAACTTCAGGTAGTTCCCTTTTGTCAGAGCAATTTCTTGTGCTCTGCCTGTCACCAGAAGCTGGAATCAACAATCTGTTTTGTGCAGACCTTTTTGAACATTTCATCATCTCCAAAGTTTCACAGGAGCCAGAAAATAATTGCTTTAATGTAATCAAAAGCCATATAACCCATAGATAATGTTTACCATTCTAAAATAACTTGAAAGAATTCAACTGAAGTCTGACTGCAGCCATTCATCAGCCAGTCCCAGATGGGCCTCTCACGCATGAGATTCCTACTGAACACTAATTCCCTGCTTGGCACTGAAGGGAATGGGTTCTGTCCTTCACACAGCTAATGGACCATTGGATGATGCATTTTGGGGAACTCAGGGATGACAGAAAAGACCAACTTTACAGAGGAAAATCACAGCTTTGAAGAATAGTAGGAACTGTTTATCCCGAGCATATAGAGAACTACACTTTGAATTATACTGAAAAAAAAATGCAGTTCTTAAATCAGTGGAGTGATAATACAGGTTTTTTAAGGTTGTAGGAAGAAAAAAAGATCTCAGAGTTGAAGTTCTATTTTGAATACTGTTGCAGCCTCACTGTAGGTGGACTCTTATATGAAGACAATGGTGAATACTTAAGTATTTCCCTCCTCCTATGTTATCATTATTATTTTCTCCAACAATAACTGCAGAGCACATCAGATTAATTTTCATTTGGGAATACAATTGTGGGCAGTCTCTTTGTCATATGTATTTATAACTTCATTGCAATTAACATAAATATTTCTGTTAGAAATAAGAGACAGTCTTGCAAGTGCTCTGTTCATAGAACTACTGACTGGCTACATTTAATGTTCTTTTTACATGAGTCATTTAGGATTAAGCTCCACAAAATACATCTCATCCCCTATAATTTGCCCTTATGTGTCTCTTAACACAGGAAAATCTGGGGGAGTTGATTCAATTACTGAAGATACTTGATTATCCTGGTTATTCTTTCTCAGAAAAAAACAAACCAGTGTCAGAAATAATAATGTGATTGTATTACTGTATATAGCATATTGCTGTTTTGACCACAGAGTGTTTCCAGGACAGACATGCAAATATAGAACGCCAGATGACTTCAAGAATGGTCCCCATGCTTTTAATGAACTAGTTTGCATTATCTCATCTGATCCCTTCTTTTATCATGCTTAGATGAGCTGTCTTATGCATTCACATGGTTTTGACATAGTCACATACAGATACTTATTGCAACTACATAACTTCCAGATGCTACACAACAGTATAGCATCACATTCAAGATTAGGTCCAACAGCTATTTTATGACTCTGCACTCAAAATAGAAACTAAGAGAAAAATGTGCATGTTATACCATGTACAAGGTAGTTCTATAGAGGTCTTGAGTCTAGAACTAATGTACAGTTCAAAGAAAATTTTTTAGGTTTAAGGTTTAACTTTCTATTTTGAAGAGGGGTTTATTTTCTAGACAGCATACTTACACTTTCAGTTCTTCTGTGCTTATACAGCACTAGATATAACCTACAGAGCCTTACTTCTACTGTAGCTGCAGGTCCTGGAGAGCTGGCTTCTGGAAAACAGAGGCCTCTGAATGAAATACGACCTTAAATCAAGTCTCACCAGCTTATGAGAACAGAGAACATAAGAAAGGCCATGCTGCTCAGAGCAAAGGTCCACCTATCCCACTAGCCTATTTCCAAAATAACAGCCCAGTATAGTGTCTGCTCTTTTCAGTTTAATCTCTCATATGTTCTCAATGTAGTGACTATTCTGTGGGATTCTGGAGAGTGGAAATGGGGTTGGCCCTGTGCCTGTTCCTGGCATTGCATCGTTTCCAGACTAATGAGGAAGATCAATCATCAGCCAGCACAGGACACTGAGGGAAGTATGTAAGAACCAGACACGAGCAGACTCATCTGACATATTCACCCTTCTGCCAATAAGAGAATTAATAACTTCTCAAGCAAGTTGTGTTTGATTATTGTCCTTAATGGCTGTTCAGGGCTTACCCTTTATGAATTTCTTTGGTTCATATTGAGCTACTTTAACTACTCAGCAACTGTACTTGTAGAGATCATGACAACAGAGCATCCAGTAGTGAAAAACTTTTAAATACTGTCAGTGAGGTAAATATCCTCTATGAGGGACACTCTTTGAAAGTCAGTAAACAAGACCCAAGTTTTGACTTGTGTTTATTCTCCATCAAATACAGGATAAATATACTGCCATTAAAAACACTAAGGACCAAGCTCAGTCTCTGTAAAATACGAGGTTTTAGTCAGTCACGTTACATTGCCTACATCACCCTATGTCCAGTTATAAAATTCAGGTTTTACAGTATGGAACATACTGTAATTAACCCATGGTTTCATTGTTAGTTTGCTGCTATATGCAGGCTGTTGCCTTTTGGTTGTTGGGCAGACCACACAGAATAGTTAAAGGTCAGTGAATCTCTGCATCCACCTTAGCAGGACTTGGGGTCTTCTACCCAGAATCTTCTGTTCATGAAACTTACAGTGATTTACTATCTCTGAGACAAGTATTCTCTGGTAAATTGAATTAAAATTGGAAAATACATTTAAAAGTTATTGGAAAGACAAGCAGATGAACTGGTAGTGCAACTACAGAGACTTACCCTCTATAAACTAACACCAGAATAAAAGCAGTTACAAAAGGTTCTTGCCATAATATTGTCCTGATTGAAGTCAGTGGATATGGAGCTACTGGCTTCACAGGAGACCAAAGTACAGCCCATCCAGAACTATTTCCAGCAGAAATGTCACAGCCTGTCAAAATAATTCATATTACATGTGGAAATTTTTCATTATGTTCTCTAAGAAAAATGGTTATTTCAAAGTTGAGAGATTTCTCTTCTAATATTGTTTTGTATTAATCCCCTCTTTTTCAAACTGCACAAAAAATTTAAATTAGTCATATAGCCCAAGGCACTTGCAAAGTTTACATTCATTGTTGATGGTGATTGAAGTGATGGTTATTAGAGACCTGAGCAGCTGCATTGCCATCAGGGTCCTGCCTCAGAACTGAAAATTGAAGGGTTGCTGAGCCCAAGCTGAAGTTCAGAACATACTTTTATCTCTGCGAGGCAAGAATTATTGTACAGTTTGCAAATTTTTTTCCAGTGTCAGACTCAGTTTAAGGTTTCTGAAAGGCCACTGTTGTACAAATAGTTCTGAATGCTGCCTTCCACTTCATAGCTTTAAATATTACAATCTCTGCTTTCATTTTTAAAAGTTAAGGAAACATTTTAGCAGCACAAATAGAAAACTTGCAGCAGAATCCTGCCCTCCTGAACCATCTCAAAGTTGTAGGTTTCTCTTCAGTGGAGCCATGATTTTGTTTCCAGGCTTTCAACTCAGTCAGTAATCAAGTAACTTCGTATAAGTCACTTTAATTTTCTTTATCTCAGTTGCCTAACGTGTAAAACAAGCATAGACAACCTCACTTAAAGGCTTGCCAGAAGAACTAAACTATAAGATCTTCAAATGAAACACATAATAAAAAAGATTTTAAGTAACTTCACATTTGAAACTAGAACTGGGTAATATTCTGCATACCTATTTGAATGTATTTTAATTTTGGCTTATAGGATAGATGTACATTGGAAAAAAAACTTGGATAATTTACACAAGTTATCACTAGGGATATACTACCTTAACTTAAAAGAGCTAATAATATTAATCTAAAATCCCCTCAATATTGTTATTTGATACACAAAGATTTAAAGAGACTCTGTCCTACAACTTACTTAAATATATTTTCAAGCTTTATGAGAAATATATTTTAAAATTGCTGCCTGTAGATACATTATTAGAATATGTACCTATTACCTGCATTTCCTAACAGCTTTATAATACCTGAAAACATCTTCAGTTTCTATTACCTGTGAAAACAAAGATTTTCTAAATTTTTGTTATGCACAGACCATAAATTTAAGTTTCTTCTTCTATGTGAAATTCCACTCATCCAATTTCGCTGTTTGTCTGATCATGTTTTAAAATAAGTATTCATTTCAATAGGAAAGTTTCTATATTTCAACTTTCTACCTGATATTATAAAAACACTATAAAACATGTTGCAACTTTTCGTCAATATTGCCTTTAAACTCCCCTTAAATCAGGTAACAAAAGATGAACTATTTTAGAATATCAGTTCAGTGGGACCTGCTTGCTGGAGAGAAATGGTGTTTGTTGGGTGGGTTTGGTTTTATGCTGCAGCTCTGTAAGTTTATATTGCATTTAGGATGGTTAAACTGAAATTATAAAATAGCATGAGGGATGTATATCTAAAAATAAAAATGTTTTACTCCACAGTCTGTCAGACAACGCTATGTCTTGAGTAACCTTAAACAAGCAGGAAATTCTTTTCATAGCACATTGTACAGTTACTTGGGCATTTGTAGCTTATAAATAAAATAAACCATAGCTCTTTACTATGAGTTATTACTTACTTGCTTTTGCACCTCTCTACTACAGAACACACAATACCTAAACAGCTTTTACCTGTTAAAAAGAGGAATCCAGCCTTTTATTTACTTTTTCCATAGGAAATTGATAAGAATACAGTTTTAAGAAACCTGAAAGAGCTTTCTTGAGACAAGAAACATTTCCTGTGCTATTGCTTTTCAGACTACCAGTTAATGATGGATAGTGATACTTTGGTGTATAAGGAGCTCTAAGTGCCATGACACAAAATAACACCTTTATATCACAATATTCATAATGCTGGTCTTGTGATCTGCCTGGTGCCACCTGCTTGGTGTGACTGAGCTCTGCTGTATCTGCATAGCTGGTCATCCCCACGTATCTTTTGATTTGTTGACCTTCTGAGGTCCCTTCCAATGTGAATTATCCTATGATCCCGTGACCCTTAGGTTCTTTATGTTAGTTGGTTTAACAGTCCCTTAAGCCCTTACACCAGCAGGGAAATTGCACATGAAAAACTGGGGTAGGTACACAGATCTGCATCCCAGGGGATGGAGTGGTGATGCCTCTGACCTGCAGTCAGCCTTTAGAAAGGTTAGCTACGAAATATCAGAGAGTCTCTCAAACGTAGAAAAAAAAAATCAAAACAATTTGTTTAGCATGATGTAAAGTCAAATTAAAAGTAGGACAGAGAGCTTTTGGGGGAATAGACACATGCTAAATAAAAGTGGCTGCTGCCACTGCCACCCTGCAGGGCCTTACAAGATATCATGGAATGTGTCAATGTGATTTATTTTTATGAATTATTCCTATGGGCATGATGTATGTATTCTGTGAAGATTAAAAGGAGTTGTTTCTTTAGAGACACTACATTAAGAATCACCATAATGATATAGTTTAATTCTGTAAAACAGAAGATCCCACTCACTGAACATAAATCAGTATAACAGAATAAATACTGTATACAAATTTCATCACAGAACAATTCACAAGGCTGAACACATTTTAAAAAGTCAATGAAGTTTGAAATGAAACAGATGAGGCACGGAGCAAAAATATTTCCCAGGTTTGAAGCCATATATTCAGAGACATATTTCCTGTATTGTAGGATTTAATTTTCTTAATGATATCTGTTAGCACTTCAAGAACTGACAAAGCAATTCCTACAGCTGCCCACATTTTTTTTTTTTAAGGTTACCTGTCTGTCAGTTGCCTGTAGAGGCACCAATTTCAAAATAATTTTTAATTTCAACCCACATTGAACAAGACTATGATTATCTCAGAACAAAATTTCCAGTGGGTTTTGTTTCTTTCTAGTATACGTACAGAAAGTCATATTACACTTCATAGAGGGCTACTATGTCAGTTTCTATAATAATTCATCACAGTAGAGTATTTTTCTGTGCAGTGCAGAAGCTTCCATAAGCACAAGGCCCAGCTGTCTCAGCACCAGCAAACGTTGGATGAGCAGTCTCGGAGCCCGCCCGGGTTGCCCCGGCTCCGACTGCGATTCCCAGGTTTCCTCCGGAGCACATTCCCGTCTAACAGGTGCCCATTTGGATGCAGACAGGGCTCCCCCCTGCCAGCCACAGCTCTCACTGTGTGCAGGAAGGCTGTCAGAATTCACAGC
This sequence comes from Scytalopus superciliaris, assembly GCA_013400415.1. Taxonomy (NCBI): domain Eukaryota; kingdom Metazoa; phylum Chordata; class Aves; order Passeriformes; family Rhinocryptidae; genus Scytalopus; species Scytalopus superciliaris. Next base: position 1,433,929 of record VXBX01003474.1, read on the forward strand.
TTCAGTATGTTTGAAGCTTTAGGCAATATAGAAGATTTCACTTCTGTGCATGAGAGGACATGAAAATTATCCGCGTTTCCACTTTATACATAAAGTAAATACCTAGTTCTAAATAACAGAATCTCATAATTTATTTTGAAGATTATTTGTTCATTTAATTTTGTGTATATGTAGATAACTACTGTCATCTTCTCACACATATATTAAGGTTTTTTTTTCCTTCCTCTGTCAGTGTGTTGTGATTAGGGTAGAATTTTGGTTCTTAGAATTGGTTGGTGTTCATCATCAAATAAATTTTTTTGCAGCAGACCACTTTTGAATCAGAATGTAACTGCACTTGTCCATTATTTAAATACATATTTATTTTACACATGTATTTATGCATATATATGTTAACTACAGCACAAGGTACTTGAAAAGGCCTATTGTATTAAACCAAAATTTGTTTTTAACAGATATCTCAAGTACTTTTTTGATTATAGAGTCTATTTACTATAGATTTAGTTCTAGTTTAATGAGCTTCCTAAAGACATCCATGGACACCAAAGCAAGAGAAATCAGGGGAATTGATTCCATCGCCTTCTGGAGGCAGTTAGAAGGCAATTTATCAGTTATGAAGGGACTTCAAAAGCTCAGGAGCATTTGGAGCACCACGTATCAGAAAGGAAGGAAAGCTAACTCACCAAATGCTACAGAAGGAAGAGAACGATCCTGGGCATCTTAAAGAACAGTGATGCATGTTCAGAAGCAGTTCCAGAGTAACAATGAATCTAGGAACTAGAAATAATGTGTAAATATTCTTCTCTACATGTTCCTTTGCTTTATATCATATAATGGTAAAATAAAACTGGCTTAGAAATCATGTCACAAAACCTGCATGTTCTGTGTCAGGACCCTGAGTGCTCTCCCAGTGATTGCCCTGACCAGCCTCAGCTGAGGCCGCTCCACATCTTTGACCAGGAACTCCATTTAAGCTCTAGTTGGGTATTTCAGTCCTTTCCTGAGCACTGTCTCAGGTGTGCCTGCTGCTGGCCCCCTTCCTGCATTCCTTCATGGACCTGGTACCTGAGGACCAGTGGACTGCTGAGGGGACCTGATGCCATCCTGCTCTGCTTGCCTCTGGTGCTGTGGGACTGTCCTTTGGGTAAGATCCTTGCCCAGTGTGCCCTGTGAGCTGCCAGCCCAGCTCCCCTTGGGGAGGAACCTGCTGCTGCTGTCCTCTGACACTGTGCTTAATCTGCATTCCTTGAGAGGCAACGTGAAAAGGATTCCTGCGGTGTTACAACTGTGGAAAGCTCGTGCTTCACTGACTGAAGTTTACACAGATCTTGTGCTGGAAAGGTAAGCTGCAGCTGGACTGATGGTCTCTGTCTGGGCTTGCAGTTTGTAGCCAGTTCCTCAGGAACTCAGCTTTAGAGTTTACACAAAGCAGTACAAAATAGCCAGTGTGTGATACCCCACTCAGGTAGTTACTCTTCTACTAAATAGTAAGGTATAACTTTTATATATGAGACAACTGTTGCAGTAAATACACACTTCTATTTTGTCACACATTAGAATATAAGCAATGGGACAATTACTGGAAAACAATTACTGAAAGAAATGTCTTTTATGACTGAGACCCTTCCTGGCCATTGATTAAGTCTTGACTATTGCACTTCTATTTTGCTGTGAGAGAACAGAGCAAACATTGTGATTTTCATAAAAAACAAAACTCTCTGTGCTACCTTTCAGAGATCTTTAAGCATAGTAGTAACTTACCTTGCTGATCCATTGCTCAATTTCAACTTCTACATGTTTTAAAAAGTTAAGTATTACTGAAGACTTTTGCATTCATACAAAGTCAGACTCAGCGAGTCATTTATCAGTGAAGTGTTAGGAATGACTCATAATTTTATGAGGTATTCATTTAGTATATTAAATGCAACAGTATCTCAAACATATTGCTAATAAAGTTTATTGTTAAGTCTACCGAGAGCATTTTGTTCAAAACAATGTTTTCTGTATCTCATATAGCTTGAAGATGAAACTAAATTAACTTCTTTGTGGCAGTTAACAGAAGAAAAGAATTATTTCCATGCCTCAACCCTCAGTCATGAGCAGCAATGTTGTAGGTACTCAACTGTGCCACAAACATCAGTGGTGTTAATTTGCAACTACACCTTGAACAACTGTAGAGTTTCCTTGCCACTACACTCTTATCCCTAATGCAAGAGTGGTGAACAACAATGCTCTTCTCTAGTGGTCTCAGTCTCTCATTTACTGATATTAAAGCAACTACATTCTCTTTTATGGTCTAAAAGGTTTCAGTGTCTACCTGAATTTGTAGTCTATTCTAGGTATGTATTTGATTAGGCAAGATGGTGCTGTATCTCATATATGTGTGGTTGTGTATAGAATTAGTAACTGAACTATTACTGGGGGAAAAAAACCCCACAGTAGCTAACATGGATATGAAAATATGACTAATCAGTGTTGTGTTTCAGTTACTTTAATCCAGAAGGCTCTGTGAGGATCTGTGCATTGCTAAAATCCTACTGCATAATTTGAACTCTTTCACCTAGACATTAAGCAACACAAGAACATTTATTCACACAGAGAGTCTCATGGTCTGTCACTGTGGTCTGGGTACTTACAAGAACACAAGGAGCCTCTCATTCATGTAAGTGATGAGAACATTACAAGGCATTCCTTTAGGTTTGACCTTCATGCTCTGAAGCATGCAGGGTTGGTAAGAGTGGCGGTGCAACCATTACTTTTTCAGGGTTAATTTGACATTGCCCAGTACCCAGATCACATTGAAAGATCATGAGTCTCTACGTGAATATTATTGATAACTGAAAACCAACTACAAACCTTTTCATGCACCCTTCTGCAGCCCTCCCCAGTGGTGATTCATGAGGTTCAATATAAGTTGTGCTTTCTAGAAGAGAGGACTTGAGGACTTGATTCTAAATGTGGTGTGTCTTTATCTAAGCCATAAAAGTACTATGGAAGGAAAGGCCCAAGGCTAAAAGAGCAGGTGTTTGTCAAGCTAGAATTGAAATCAATTGTCAGCACTGCATGGGGGAAGCTCACATGGTAACTTTCTGATCTCTGCTTGATTTAAGCAGTCCTTATTTTCATGACGTTATCACTATTTATCCTTTTTTGTTTTTCAATAAATTATAAAAAATATCACTTCTAATCTGGCTTTTTCAGGTAAAAAATATTTCTGGGTTTCCTAACAGTTAGAAAAATCCAATAATTACTTGGATACAAGCAGGAGTTAATATAAACTTGCAGATCTTTTTGAAGTGTTTTGAGCAGTGTCGTTAAGATTACAAAGTCTGTCAGCTCTGTTTAATGGTTCATATTTCAGTATCAGAGCTATGGGTGGCATTACGTGTCTAGGTTTCGCACCATTTAAACCTGGCAGCTGCTTAATTTACCTTTGTTGCATAATAAAACCTTCTTGGGATAAAAAGAGAAATTTCCAGTGAGATTAGTTAGAGCAAGATCACTAGATGCCACTTCAGCTGCATTAGTTCTTCATAGTGTTTCACTGAGCGTAGGTTCAAAGTGACAGATTCTTTAGGCTTTTGAATTCTTTATGCTTCTCACTCAGTGAGGAAAGGCAAGGATAGAAAGAGTGAAACAGGACACAACAGCTCACCAACTACAACTGCCAGTCTTAAGGGGAGAAAAGACTACAGCACCCTCACGGAGAAAGGTGGTGGTGACTCTTGTCCTCTGGGTCACTGGTGAGTAGGAAGGATTAGTGTTTCCCAGACTGTTGGCATCTGGTACAGTCAGAACATAACTACAACAGCAGAGAAGTTACAGTACTCCTCCAATTCCTTGTCTCCCTACCTAACAGATATTTGCTATAGCAAATAATTATGTATCCATTGAACAGGATTTCTGGCAGTTCTTGCACTAAGGAATGCCTTTATCCTGGCCATGAACAAGGCTGCTGCCTGGGCTCACCACTGTTGTTGATTTACTAGAGGCACTACTAAGCAGTGCTCAGGATGGTCACCATGAAGATTTTTCCTGTAATCATGACTGAAGGTTTACCACATTATTTCCTAACTATGTTGATATAATTTTGAAGGTAGATTGTACCTTCAGGTGCTACCAAACAATTGCACTTCAGAAGCATCAGGAATGTATTTTTCCTTTTTTTCAAGCAGAGTCTCCTCAGTGGTGCTCAGTGACAGGACAACACACAGTGGACATAAACTGAAACACATCAAGTTCCATCTAAATGTAAGAAAACACTTTGAGCGTGATTGAATGCTGGAATAGGTTGTTGAGAGTGATTGTGGAGTCTTCTTAGAGATGTGGCCCTGGACAACCTGCTGTAGCTGTTCCTGCTTGAGCAGGGGTGTTGGACTCTAGAATTTAGGTGTAACTCTCTACACTATTTAGGTGTAGCCTCAACTCTTCTGTGATTCTACAATTAGATCACCTTCCTTAGTTTGGTCTTTATGCCTTTGAGACTGGAATACTGTAATTGATTCCACAGGACAAGGCCTCATGACCACTGAGAGTATGAAGCTGTTAGAGCCCAATGGTGAAAATGAGAAACCTAAAATCAAACAAATGACATCAGTCACTGGTGTGAAGACAGAAACATTCCCGTGCCTCGCAGGGTTCTTTAACGCTCAGCTTGTAGCCTGAGGTATCAGGTGTGGCCTGGGCAGCTGCTGCAAAGGGTCCATTATTAACAGTTCATCAGAAATGACATAGTTTTGGTTATACCCACACAGTGATAAACTGGTCCTAGCCCCTGTAACTAGGACACAAACTTTCACAAGTTGCTGTGTCCATTATTCCCCTTGAGGAGTCTTCACAGTTGACTCAAGTTGATGGCCATGGTTCCACTGACTGCTGTAGAGGAACTGCCAAAGCTATTTCCTACTGTAAGTCTGGTGGTCCCTGTAACTCCTTGTGAATTTGCTCTTACTAAGTACATAATTTCATTATATATATGCTGTTGTGGAAATTATGTGTCCAGTGTGGAAAGAAAACAAAGCTTTGTTTTCTTTTTCGCTCTTTTGCTGAAGTAGCCAAATATTTGAGCTAATGCACAGTAGAACTCTGTTGCACAGCATGGCTAAAACAGGTGAAAAAGAGCATGTTTTAAAAGTAAACTTTCCTAATACAAAACCCCCAAAAAACCAGACAAAAAAAACCCCAAAAATCAAAAGAGGAAAAATGAGTTGAGGATGCTAATTAAGTAGTAGAAAAAGCCCTTAAGGAGTATGATGGTGTTGAATGTGTGATACAGGCTAGTTTTTTACTGAGGAAAGAAGGGACATGTTAGTTAAAACACACAAGGTATGGGCCCAGAAGGAAAGATTCTTGGCAGTAGTTACTGTGTTTTACAGACAATAGGAAGCAGGGTGTGTGCCTGGCCATCTGCTCTGCACGCTCCAGCTCCAGCTGTGCTCGCCAGCTTAAAGGAGGGGCTGCAGCTGTGTGAGGAATATTTACAGCATAGGAGGGTGTGATTTATGGCAAAGATAAGGAAAAAGTAGGACTGGTCATGCTTTAGGTTTAAGATGTCATTTCAAATCCTGTTGTCTGTCATTCAGTGCTGGACGTTTCCCTAAAATATTCAGAGACTTGAAAGAAGAGACTTGATTTATAAATTTATTTAGTGTGTGTAAACACAATGCTAGCAATTAGTATACAGTTGCCCAAGTCCAATTGTTATAAACATAGTTATACAAGGACAGAGTTTTCCTGCCAAGTAGGATGATCAGAAGGCTTTGATAGCTTAATATCCAAGAACTAGGAATTTCTTTTAGAGAGCTCAGAACCGTGAACACCTTAATTAATTTTATATTGTACATGCTAATATATCAAACTCAGAGATGGTCTGTGTGGAACAACAAATTATCACAAGGTATCTTCAATGATGTAACTTGTTGGCATTTATAGTTCAGTAGAAAAAAACTGCATTTTTTAGATGGTATTCTTTTATATTTGCATAAATATATATATGTATAGCAGATGTTTAAATACATTCTGCCTATTGTCCTTTCTAAAGAGATGGTGAATAAATAATTTGAACATAACTGTCTAGGGACACACCTTGCCCTAGAGGACATTGTTTAGCTGCCACAGGTAAAGCTCTTTGTGATGGCCCATGTACTGGTAGGGAAGTACCAACCTGCCCCCCAGTTACAAGCAGGCAGGAACTGAAGTGCAGTTGCCACAGCACACGGTACCAGCAAGAATTTAAGCTCTAACTGGGTAGAAAAAGAATTGCCAGCAAGATTTCCTCATTTTTGCCTTATTAAGGAAGTGTACCTTGGATGGTAGGTCCTGGCTTGGAAGAAATATTCAGCTAGAAGCCCTTAAATGGGAATTAATCACAGTCCTGGTTGCTTTTCCTGTGCCCAGGAGAGTTAGTGACAAGCACAGACAAGTGTGAAAAGCTTTGACATTAAATCTAGAGATAGCATTCATCTGAAGAGCTGGTGTCCCTGGAGCAGGAAGGGAAAGTGTTATTCTCTAGTATTCCTTAAAACTCGCAAAGCAAACATGTATTATCCTATCTATGAAGACATTTTCAGAAATCTAATTCTATTAAGTGCTACTGCCTTAAGAAGCATTTGTTCTGTGAAAAAAAACGTGGCACAGGAAATCCTTGGATATAAGGGTGGAGGTAAGTAGATGGCATTTGTTTCTAATTTGTGTTTATCTTATTTCATTGCAAATTCTAATTCATCTCTTCCAAACGAATATGGAACATTTCATTTGCTGATCTTTTGCATTAATGTGGTCAATATAATTGGAGCTGAAGTGAGCTGTTTGCCAGACTTTCTAACTGCTGCCAAGAAAAACTTGGGTGTCATTTTAGAAAAATCCATGGGTGGAGGAGGACGAGATCATGACCATCTGTCTATGCATCAAAGGCTAAATCATTTTAGGGGAAAAATAACTCCTCTGTTGTGTTTGCCAGCCATGTTCGCCTTCAAAGTAAGTTCAGTTAGTAACTTTGGAAGACAAACATTTTCAAAATTGTCCTGTGGGCTCAAACATTTCTTGGAAGGAAGTTGGGGGAAAATTTAAAGGTCAAAATTGCACAACTTGGAAGTGAATGAGATAGCATGAGGATACATCAGAGGAAAATTATACAGTCTCCTTGGAATCTTCCCAAATGCTTTCTGTTGCATCCTTTTTAGTTCCAGAATCTAACAGGTATAGAGAAAAAGAAGTACGTAGTCTTTTTTTTTTGTCCTGCAGACAACTTCTACATGTCCCATGTCCTACAGCATTTGCAGAGTTGCTGACTTAACATTTACCAGAAAGAGAGTAGACTAATAGCATTTGAGAGATGTGACAGTAAACATGCACCTGGACTTACCTGAGCCTTAGAATTTCTGTTGTTGGTCAAGATAAGAGTCTGAAAAGTAAACACTCAGCAAAAAAAAAACCTGCATAGAGAAGAGAGACATTATCTGTAGTATAGCTAATACTTTGCTCTTTTTATTTGGTTGGGTTTTTATTTAATGCACTGCAAAATTAGTCTTGGCATCGTGCCGAGATCCATCATAAGGAGCTAAACTAGGAATGTCTCTGAAAAGCCATCAGTCCTTCAAACCTGAAGTCACTGTTGCAGGCTCTTTTATCAGTAGTCACTGTGACATAAATGTCTCTGTGATGAGAGTGAAATGACAACAAATGGAAAATGCCAGTAACCATGGGAGCTCTGTTTAGGCTGCCACTTCTAGGATGCTCCTGTTCTAGTTCAGTCTGCTACAGTACCCATTTTAGTTCCTCTAAGTTCCACCTCCTGGCATACTCCCTCATCAAAATATTTGCATTTTGTAGGGTATGACATCTAAGTCCAGACATTGTTACTTAAAAATATCGCTCTGGCTTCTCTGAACAGGAATCCTTCATAGTGTCAGTCTTCAAAGGAGACAGTTGCAGTTCTTATCAGGAGCATGGGGGTTTTCTTTGCACTGACATTCTGAATTCTCTCCTTCTTTGAAGATAAGAAATCCCTGCTATCACAGCCTTTATCTGAATATGAATAGGTTCCTGGATTTGATAAACTGTTTAGGACTACTAGGATCAAACTCTGAGTATGTGTACATTGAGAGTTCAAAAGGTGAATTAATTTCACCTTTCAATGCTTGCTATTCTTGATTTCTATCTTTCCTTATAATAGTAAAATTTAAAAACCTGATTTGAAAAAAAATATGACTTTTTGGAGTTATATTTCATGTTTTAACATTTTAAAATTTAGAAAAAGAAGGTGACCTTTAGAAGAATAGTCTATGGCTCATTTCTAATAAATGCAAAACTCAGCACAAGTGCACGAGTGAATTTTCATACTTGAAATGTAACACGCTCAGTTTAATTTGCAGTATATTCTGAACAGAGAGCCACAGTATTCCACAACATCTGGAATCTTTGAAGATATGTATGTGTTACGAGTTTCTTTCTAATAGTAACTACTAAGTATTACCTTAGCCTCATGTAATAAACTGCTGGCTTGAAGATAAATGTAAAAAATATAACTGCTGAAGGAAGATTTTTAAGAGGTATTGACAATTCAGAGAAGTTGTATTTTTATGTTATCCAAGTTGAATGATATCCTGAAAAAGAACTCAAGTTCTGTAAGTTCTCTTCAAAACCAAAATTAGTTCATTGCAATGACATGGCTGAGTTTGCTAAAATGTTTGTTTGCATCAGGCTTCTTGAATCTTAATCATATTTTTAAGCCTTTAGCCTTGAATTTTAACAGGATTTGTGTATGAAAAAAAACCCCAAACCGAAGTATAAAAGAGTAAAACCTAGTAACCAAGGAGTCCTGTGACAGTTGCAGAAGCCTGGGGATAAAGAATGGATTTGTTTCATTATCATGAAATTGTACATATACATGCTATTTAAGGACATTCTCCTAAGGCTTTTAAGAGAAAAAAAGAGTAGAGACCTTTCTGCCCCAACGCACTGTCTCACAGTCCAACACATAGTTGACCATGAGTAGTCAAACTTACTGTGTGAGATGAATAAGAGGTATCCTGTAAAGTGGGAGCATTAGAAATCTGCGTGGATCGAAATAGGAAATTGCCAGAAGTTCAAGGGCCACATCCATTTTGCATTAAAGGGAGCAGATGGGAGCTGACTGTATCTTTGATACCATGGTAGAGTCCACAGAGATGATAAATCCCAGCACGAAATATTCCATTTCCTTCTTGCATTGAGAAGGTGATAAAGGAAGATACAACATATCTTGCAGATACTTGAAACACCCACTTTAAAAAAAGGTTCTATGATCCATTATTGTTTCTCATCTACATTTTTCTAGCAGGAGTTCTGTTTTTAGCACCTACAAGTAGCACCATACAGTTGATTAGCAACAACAACTAATTGGCAGCTTCTTGGCCATGTTATTGGAGCTTTGCCTGTGCTGGCCCAGAGACTCCCTGTTTCTCAGGAAGCCTTTTTGCTGTGTTACACAAGCATTCATACATCTTCTAACTTTATATTTGGTCTGTCTGATGCCATTCACAGGCATGACCAGATCAACCAATAGATCAAATGCTGAGAATCCATATTTTAAATTCTTGCACTACTCAAAAGCTGGTGGGACATTAACATATTGCTAAGGAGGGGGATGTCTTAGGTTGTCCCTGAGGATCATCACCTAACAGGTATTTTACATGCTGTGAGTGATCAAGGCTATCAGCATTTTTGATTGAGAGTGTAAGAGATTTAGAGTCTAATTCAGTAAATCTTAAATTTAAAAATATTTCCTCTCACATTAAGCAAAGCAAGTAAACATTTTAAAAATTACTCTAAATAGAAATCTTAATGTGTACATCAAAATTTCAGGAAATATACACCACTCACACAGGCAGGCTAAGGAAGCAATATGATAAAAAAAACGTGTTATGGATAGTATTCAGTAAGTCACTCCTTGTAGACTTCTTTGTGCTGCATCATATCAAATTATCACTAGGTATGATTTGAGATTTAATTTAAAGGACCTTAACTGGTTTTAGTTCTACTGCTAATGTTCAGATACAAAATACTAATCTTAAAATACTAATATTCCAGACTGAAGAAGGCTAAAGTCTGAAGTCAAAGTATAGACTAATTTTCTTAACTGTCCACTGCTTGTTAATACAGTGTAAAATCCATTGGACACCTGATAATAAAAATTGTATTGTCCTTTGGAAAGGCTTACGTATTTTCTGTAATAAGATTTAAAATATAGGTGATAGCATATTTTTAAACCTTTAATATATCCAACTATATTTGGATATACTTTGCTTTCATCTACTTTGTAAATCCCTACAAAGGCATGTAAGGGCTGTGACAGACTTTTGGTGCAACTACTTTGTGAGGAAATAGTTCAAACTTGATTACTGATGACTGAGCTTTTAGCAGAAAGATGACTGGAATGTAGTTAAAACATGAGTGGGTTTACATCTCTTTGCTCCACGAAAATGGACAATTTTTTGCCATCCAAAGCTATAACCAGTGCAGTTCAGCCCTTGTAAAGCCCAGCCTTAGCCTGTCTGCTCTGCTCTGACGGCACAGAGCGAACGGCAGTCTGTGTGGGGTTCCAGGATGGAGAGTTCCCTGGCAGTGCTGCACGAGGTCGGCATCCTGCTGCCCTCCTCCCACCGAGGTGCTGCCCGACAGGGGACAGGCTTTGTAGCTCTGTATCGCTTGTCAGGACCTCTGGCTAAACCTTCAGGCCCTCTCTGAGAGCTGAGGGAGGCTCAAATACTTTCTTTGTCGGGACCTGCTGGGGGTGTAGCTCTCCCTGTTAGCGCTTTCCAATTTTTCATGAATAGTTCCAAACTCATGATGTGGTAACAGCTACAGAGCCAAAGAGTTGTATCCATTTCTTCAACTGAAATAGCATTAGACCTGCTATGATTTATGTCAGAGTCTGACTCAGTGCAAAACTTAAGGGGCATCACTATAAGACTTTCCACTTCTTACAAGAGCTGCCCTGAGCCTATATAAGCAGTAATATTTCAATTTTACAGATGAGAGATACTGAATTTTTTATTTATTTCAGTATTACAGTCAGCATAGCATCTAGGAATTTCTGCTCTTACCCTAATACTGCAACAGGAAAGCAAGAAATCAGGGAGGAAAACAGTTAGAAGTTATTGTTACTGCATTGTTTCTCTCCCTTTGGAGGTTTTGTTTTCAAGCAGTGGCTTCCTCTCACAGCTTTTAATACTTAATTAGTCATTTTCATCAGCAAGGAGTTGTTCTAATTTGTTGCTTCTCTGTTCCAATTATGAAATATGACAGAATCCTAAATATTTAATGGGAATGGGATTATTAGCAATGTGCCCTTGTTGCATGATGCATTGTTACCCTCTTTAGTATTGTAAAATATATGATGTACCTGTAGAAAAGAGACCTTAGCAGAGCATACAGATGGAATTGAATTCCTAAAGCAGTCATAGGTCTGCAAGTGTTGCTCTCAGGATCTCAATACAGTCTTTTTAGATTATTATACATGAACACTAGTGAAAAAAGTCTTTCCCCATCTTCCTTTTAATACGTTAAGTCCACATATTATTCAAAGATACACAACATGTTCTGTTTGATTACACCCTCAAATTGAAAAGACCATTTAGGTTTTGATTGGTGTTCAACAAAAAGTCCGTTTAGTTTTTCCCTACACGATACATTTCTTGCAGATTATAATGCCCCTCAGATTATTCTGGTTCTTTGCTCACATTTTAAACTAATTCTAATATTCTTTGAGGAGGGTCAGATTCAGCCAAAGGTGCACAGAGAAATATTGTCATTTGAATGGAATAGTACAAAGCATTATGGTTTAACATTTTGACAATCATGTAGTGAGACCTTTCCTTCGTGTGTTAAGCCACTGAATGAAGATTATTATGATGTCTGGTAGTCAGTGCAGGAACACGGGGGTGGAAAGTCTCCTAGACTGTTCACTTGGCTTTGGTTCTTCTGCTGAGAGAAATCCATGGTGTGAGAGAAACCAATTTTTGTTGACATGCTGACAGAAGGAAAAAGAAGGGCAAGTGCTTTATGGCTCCCAAGGTAAGCTTTTCCCAGTGAAAGAGCTAATGCTAGGTTGGCAGGATATGCAATTGAAATTTTACTGGCCACTTCAAAAAATGTAGCAAATCAGTGTGGGATTTTGATATAAGTGAGATAGATGATTACACAGCAGACTAAGCCATTCACTGCTCATAGGAAGATATGCAGAGAAAAGCTTGCACCATACTTTGGGTTCTGCTGCAGGTCAAGCTCTGCCAACGTTAAATCAGCTGTGGGAAGGGGAAAATCATAACAAACATTTCCTTTATAGAACATTTGGTGAGATCCACAAAGTTGTTCATAAGGCAGAGCAACCACAGAGGCAGGCTGCATTAAGGATAACTAAATTTTTTTTGTATAGCAGTCAAAAAGAACATGAAATGAGGTTATTTCTGAGTTGCTGGAGCAAAGTGAAATATGTCATGTAGCAAAAGCAAGAGCTCTGCCAAAACAATAGACTACCACCTTCTTTTCTGCTGCCAGTGGTTCTCAGCTCCCCCAGGCAAAGATCAGGTCAGTGTCAGTCACTGGGTCCTGCAGTCTGGATTGCTCTGTGAGTCACAACAGCCTGGCTGGGTCTGCTGATGCAAAAGCCCATTTTCATCTCACATGGCTCTTCTCTCACTTCTGTTGGGCTGCCTCACAGAAAAGTTACTGCTGTGCTCCAGCTTCCATTCAACCATCCCCTACTCTTCTGGATCATGCCTACTGAAGTTACAAAGCTTTTTAAAGCTTTTTTCCTCATTAAGTGAGGCCCTTCTTCCTCACCATATTCTTCAGTCTCATGTCTAGGTGACAGCTATACAGCCAGGACAGCATCTATGCCTTCCACTAGTCAAAAAGAGGACTTATTTCAGAGTATTCCTTAAAATTCTCATAATATCCACTTTCCCACTATACCTTATAAAAAAGTCCAACAAGAGTAATCAGCAATCAAACATAATGTTTGCATTGGAGAGGTGGTTTCCTTGAAAATGGTAAAAGAATTAGAGTATTTTTCAAATTGTGAACATGAATTAATTAAGATCTTGCTTTTCATAAAAACATGGAAATAAGGTGCAGGGTGTTCTTAGCATTGATTGCAACTACTGGGAATTAGGAGATGGAATTAAGTTGCAATATGCTACATATGGATGATTGACTTCTCAAGGACTGATGGAAAGAAGAGTAGTTACCCAGAAAGAATATCAGATAAATGGGTTTCTTCACTATGAAAAAATTCTGAAAATGCTGTGTTCTATATCTATATCAAATAGTTCATAGAAGAAAATCATAACTCAAGACTGACATAATCATAACTATTGCTGTTCTGCATCTGTCTTAATTTGTAGTTGCTTAATTTAGTTGCTTCACTTTTCTTCTAACACGATTTTAATTTATGTCATCTGTTGTCCTTTTCTTGGTATCCTCTAAAATTAGTGAGAAATGTAACCAAAACAATAAATATCTGGGTAAAGACATTGCAGAAACCATTCCAACCTAAATGCATCTAATTTTAATATGCTACAGTAGAAATTAGTAAAATGAAATATTTTTTATTCAAATCAGTGAATATTGTATTTCTGTATGGTGAGCAAGATATGCTCTGTTAATAGACAGAGTATCTGACTTCTGATGTTTAAAACTATAAGTTTATCAGGTGGGTATGTTTTATTCCTCTCCAAAATAATACCCTAAAGGAATTAGATATATGATTCCACAAGAAGAGTGGAATCTTATAGACCATTAGGTGGTTAACAATGTGAATGAACGTGGCTGCTCCTGCAAATGGTTTTCAATTAGCTGTTGAAATAGAAAACTCATCTGAGAAACTGCTCTAAAATTATATCACAAGTTTCCCAAGTGAGCACTTTGCTACTGAACTAGAAGAGCAGTCCTGCAGCTTAAGCCACTAGAGACAGTTTATAATTAATGCCTAATTTTTCACAGGTGCATTTTTTGTATACTTTATCAGGGTATTGACATTTTGTAGCTAACTGAGATTTTTTCAAACTGAAAATTGCAGCTTTAGCCCACACAGCATGTATTGATAGAAGCAAGGTGTGGTGTTAAATTTGAGTCAATTTCACTTGGATAACTTCTGAAAAGATTATCTTATTTAAAAATTAACTTCTGTCAATGCTGGTAAGTTTTCCCTTGAATAACAGCTTGGAACAGAAAGCTGCCCTGAAGTACCACTGCTTTATATATACACCACTTCTTGATATTTCATACTTCTCCTTCCTACAAAGTAAAGTATCAGACTGTCTCACACCATTTTCACTACATTGTATACAGCCTTTTAAAACACTGATTTTGGGGACTGACGGACCCGGTGAGTGATTCTGGCTTGTAGTAAAGGATACACACAATGTTCACAGTAGTTCAGAAAACATGCAGAAATACAAATTTTGTCAATTATGTCAAATTCAGGTAAGTGTTTTCTTTGTTGTGGAAGTTTAATATTTGTACTCCACCTGTCACAATAGAAGCAGAGCATTTGACAGATTCACTGTTAATGATTCCCAAGGAAACCATATACTAGGAGTGGGACACTGGAGAAAACTACTAGTCTGACATGTTTTGTTTGTGACAATGAAATTAACTGCAAACCACAAATTGTTTAGGGCTTCAGTGTGTTGATAGATACTTAAGGTCTAGAAAAAACATTTTTTACTGCACATAGACTTGTACTAACACAGTAGCATAATTAAGGAAATCACCCTGCAAATGTCTACTGCAGGCACATGAAAAAACATTTGTTATGAATATGTGGGATGGAGAATGTTATGATCAAGATCCCTGAAAGAATCCTGTGCAGTCTCTGCTCACCTGTATTTTTTGTTGGATGGATTTTATTGCCATAGTGCTGTTATTGGTGATTTAATACTGCTTGTTCATATAATGAAGATGTAATTTTTAGCTGTTTTAACACTGGAATGGTATTTCTGTTGTCCCAGGCCACAAGAATTTTCAGCTGGTACCAATGCAATACTATCAAATGCAATGGCATATGAAATTCCAGTTTCTCTCCGCAAATCATCAGTCGAAGATCAAAAAAGCATCTGTCAAACTCTGCTTTCCTTGAACTCTGTTGTTTAAGATTTAGGTCTACAATCCTTTACTGCTCCAGGCTCTGATGCTGTGTTGGTCTCCATTGCTACCAGCCCATTGTGTGAGCCTACAACACACAACTATTCTCTTTACTGTAGCTGGGATGAAAAGTAACATTGGCCAGACAAGGAAATTAAACAGAGAAATTAAAGGATATTTTTACTAGTTTTATGCACTTATGCAACTCTGGAAACAGGGATAATAATGGGGCATATTGAGAGGAAATGGAGCACTATGGGGTGTTGAGAAAAAGGAAATAAAACAAAGATACTCAACTTGAAGTGAGGTTAGCACAGAAATTGTCTTCTCTCCCTCTTCCATATGCTGTGTAATGCAAAAAGAAAAGGTCTAAGTTCTAGTTTGAGACTTAAGACTATAATTATTTTAAGAATACTTTTAAGACTCAGAAAAACAATACAGAAGTCAGCAGAATAATCCTGTTTGTGAAAAACAGCTAATAAATGTTAGAGGCGATAGAATGAAAGAGTGTCATTTGGACTCTTGCTGTTCTTTGGGAGCCACCTCAAGGTCTGACTGCTCATGGGCCATCCTTGCCATCAGAGTTCAGGAGTCACTGGGATAGTAACGGTGCTTTCCCTTTGTTAACTCAGGTCTGTGAGAATCACAGCAAATTAAACTTGGCTCTTGACTGCAAACTGATGGAAGCCACAGTTGTGGCATTTCTCAGATCTCTCTCCTGCAGAGAACGAGGGTCTCTTCATTCTAAGTCTCATCCTGGGTACTCTCGACCCAGCAGTTATTACTTCTACAGAAATTTGAAGCTTCTAATTACTTTAAAGGAGTATCTACCCCTTTATCACATTTTTCTCAAATTAGGCTATGTGTTCAAAACCTGTTAGTGGGGCATGTGTGCTATGATTGCACAAATCTCCTTTCCTTAGTAAACTAAGCTAAGTACCTCTAAGAATCCAAATGAAAGTTTAATCTTTTAGAAACAATATTTTAAAAATAAACTTTCTTGTAGTCATTCCTACCAAATTTAATGTAATATTAATACTACTATTCAAATGTAAAGGAGTAAGTAAGAAATTATATTCTTTACATGAACTTTTGACCCCTTCTTCACATTTCTACATGACAAGTATGATTTTCAGTCAAGTTCTTTAGAACACCTGAGATGTTTCACAGCAAATGACTGCCTTGTGTGCTTCAGAGATAAGTCAATACTAACACCAATGAGGTGTGCATCACCATGGCATTCACATGGATTTTGATGGAAGTACAAGCTACTCCAGGCTGCCAGATGCATGTAGTCCAGGTAAGAAGCATGTATTCTGCTTTGAAAATATTTGGCAAGGGAACTATAGACTGGTTAAATTTTAGTTAAGGATCAAATATTCAAGAATCTGGAGAAGAAGAGCCTCTGTTTTAGAGCTGCTACTCACAGCTTTGCTTCCTAAGTTTTGTTGAAGGAGTACAACAATTCCTGCTAAGAACAGTGTATGCTCAACATGAGGGAGCCTGAAGGAAAGATAAACAAGTTGACTGCTGAACATTGAAGCAAAAAGGAAATAGTTGTGTAGATATGAGGCCTGTTGGACAGTGTCAGACTTCCTAAATAGCAGTCAGTGGATCAGAAAACTTCTGACAGAAAACCCCAAAACAACAAAACCCAGCGCAACTTTCTTTTTTTAAGCAGGGTTTTTAAAGATATATAATTCTACTGTTTTAAGGTTATCATTGATACGCTACAGAGGAACTTCCTAAAACTGAGGAGAAAATGTTAACTCGTAGGGACTGTTTTCAATAGAACTGGACAGAAAGAGCAGTTCAAAAGAAGGCAACGATACAATAGTCACATGAAATAAGCAAAATGTTTAAGAGGGCAACACTTCCTTTTGCTGGTTCCTAAACTTCATAAAGCAGTGTGAATGCAAAACCCTAGGACGTGACTGGCTAGATTCATAAGTAAGAAAAGGAAACTGGAAGTGATACTGCCTTTCATCCAGGAGTCCAGCCTGGATCCACTAGGGCATTCATGTGGGACAAAGCACTAGACAGAGACCTGTGCTTACTTCCCTCTCTTGTCTGAGGAGGTTTTTAGTCAGGATTTTGGAAGAAACCTCTGTATTTTGTTTCATGTAAGCGTTTGCTGAGTCAGAATGACTCAAGCGTGATATGTAAACCAGGAACTTGGGAGGTGGGACATGTTAGGCTTTTAATCCCTGTTCAGATAGACATTTCACATTCTTAAAGTGGAACAGCTAAATTTGAGAAGAGCACCCCAAATACTCTGCAAAACTGTGATTAGATCAGACCCATGGGAAGTGTTGAGCCTGGGACTAATAAGAGCTCTCCCCTCACAAACTGTTACTATTTGAAGAGTGGATAAGACAGCAATCCCTGTTGTTTTCTATTTTGTTATCCTAATACTTTCTTTTATTTCAGTTTGGCAGGTAATCTGATAAATGGAGATCAGTTATTGGCACAGACTTTCTCAAAATTCATGGACAAATTTTACAGATGTGATGATAGTGCCAAGAAATCAGTTTCAGTTCTAGTTTTTTGAGGAGAAACTGCCAGGCAAATAGATGATTACTTTTTAAAGAATATAAAGAAATCTAATGATCTAAAAGTGTGCCACATTCTCCTTACAGTGATTGGTCCAGAGTTGCTGATATCTCAGCAGAAATTCTGAATAATATTCAAATAAAGAAATATTACATTTAACAGATCAATTTCTTAAATAAAACCTAAATTATTGCAAGGCTTATTTATTTTATGTTAATCTACTAAATTTATTTTAACTTAATGTCACCATGAAAAGCTTCTAGAAACAGGATTTTTTAAAGAAATGTTTTTCTTTTGCTTCTGAATAAACAAACTGTATTTGTTATGGCTTTGTAGCCACTTTAACACTGATACAGCTTGTCCAATTCAAACCTTTCTTGTAACTTCAAGCAATTTAGAATCTGTTCTCATCTGATGAGTTTGAGTAATGTTGACAGGAGAAATACATACACACTGACGAGACTGACTCTCCTAGGTGCTAATTTTTTATTATTATTCTACATAATTAGATGTTGGAAGTGTTTAGAAAGACAATTTATGGTTTGGGTTGGTTTTTTTCCCCTTCATTTACAAAAGCATTCCTTTAAAGTTTAAAAGGCTGGAAGCCTATGCTTTCTTCAAGGTTGCATGTTTGAGACTTTTCATATTGTCTCCATAAGGATACTATAAACATGTTATGTGCCTAACAAACATTATGAAATAATGTTATAAACAGATTAGATCACCCCTTAGTGTCTATACTTGTGCCAAATTCCTGAAGGTATGATACTGTAACAACAAACCACAGCAGACTGAATGCAATCACTTTTACAAGCATACCTTATGGAATACTTCAGTAAACCACACATGTGTTGGGTAGTGTTTGTTTTGCAGATGTTCATTTAGTGTCTGTTTGTGCACTCCTAGTTACAGGCTTCCCATCTGAACATATCCATTCTAATAAAGCTTTGGCAGCAGCTCCAGTTGCAGTCACACGGGTTGGTACTTGCTGTATGTGTGCAGCGCCTCGAAGAATAACAAACAATACTTAACAAGCCCACAATTTCAGTGCTAATGAGAAAGACCTCCCCACCGTCACAGGCTTTTTATTGACGTGCAAGATCAGAACTAGACAATTGCACTCTGATTCCAGGATCACGTTCTGGTAGTGACCAGGCACAACATGGAGTACTCATTCAGTAGAGTTTAAAATAAAAATAAATTAAAAAATCATCATTATGTATATTTGTCACAGTAGTTCAGTAGTGCTACCCCCAGGTGTTTCTTAACCTGCAGCAAGCAATAGAAGCAGTTTGGATCACTAGGGATACTGCAATCATTGATTCCTCTGGCACACACTGTGCTTTTGAGACAAAAAGCCAGGAACTCATGAGAGATTGCTGTCAATAACTCGCTGAAGGGAAAGGAATGTCTCATTAGTAATTAAGTCACAGGCCATCAGATCTAGGATGAAGTAATTCAGACTGGTTAACTTTCCAGCTTAGCTGCACTGCCACAGCCAACAGGGCATGCCTGCTGCCCAACTGCAGGGAATACAATTGTTCTCTCAGATCAGCTGCTGCTACATTTCTCTTGGATTTCTCTTTAGAGTGTATCATATGCTTGCAGTTTTCTCTGTAAGTTTTTTGTAATTACAGTGACTGTTTGTTATCCCTCAGTAATCTGTGTTTCACAGTTATGAATGCTTATGAATTCTCACTTGGTAAACTTTGATTTGCTCCTATGGCTTTATTGGATTGTGCAAAAAAATTATATTCAAACCAATTTGCCCAAGGACTTAGGGACTTTTCTAAGTCATTGTGCACCTTTGGAATGCCCAAATTTAATAAAATCAATGTGCAGAGTTGATCTTAGTTTTGTTATTTCACACTTTTTCAATGTTTTACCTTGTAATCTTAATATTGTCTTTATATTTATCTTGCTTTAGAAGGAACATAAACACCTGCAATGATTTCTCAGTAGGTAAATTAGTAGTTGAAAATACGTGTTTCAAATCCCAGTTACTTCTCTCTAAAGTAAGTGTCACTCTCTGGTTTCTATCCTTTTGCTCCTTTTCCCATCAAATACCAAGAATAATTCTTTCTTTTCTTCTTTTTTCTTCCTTTGGCAGAAGGGCACAGTTTAATAATTATTAAACTACTAAATTGTAATAACCAGATTATTTAATGTTAAAATCACTAAGCAGCAATTATTTAATTAGTAATGCTAGGGTTTTTTCTTCACTTTTCTGAGGTTCCAAAGTATTCTGGAAGCATCTCAAGGCTAAACATATTAGTTAAAGTGAGCAGAATCTTTTTTCCAGGCTAAACACAGCAGTTAAATCTTTAGAGCTTCAGTTCACAAGGAGAAGGACACTTCACTTATTCATCTAAAAAAAACCCCTCTATTTGAGAGAGAACTTACACTAAATCGTGTATTTCTGAAGGCAACTATGGCAGACAGTACAGTTAGTTGTGAGAAGTATGGGCTGACAAAGTTGAGATACAGATGACATAACTTTATATACTTTTCCACTATGTATGTTCAAAATTAATGAGAAATATTTTCATTTTTTACTAAAGGAAGAATCCTACTTTGGTCTTGTTTTTTGGTTTTTTGTGGGGTTTTTCTGTGGGTTTTGTTGTTGTTGTGGTTTTGGTTTTGTTTTTTTAAATTAGGGTAGAATGGACAGCAAAACTGAGGAAAAAAACCAATTAAACGTGGGAGCATTCTTACATTTTGGCTAAGGTGAGACAGGACTATAGACAAAAAGGCATGAGAAAAACTGAATTTCTTAGTCACCTTTTGGTTCAGAGATTTTCATGTGCAAGTTCTGAGGTGAGTGAAATTCCAGCTCCTGGCAGTACTGTGCTCCAGGGCTGTTTTCTCCAGCAGCTGTGGCTCCATCATCCAGGTAAGGCCGTGTCCAGCCATTCTGCAACCTCCCACTGAAAGCAATGGGAATGTTTTACTCAGTAAGGCTTTGGAACAGTGAATCACAGAGTTAATCAGCAGATAAATGAGAACAGAGGTGCCCCATGCACCTCCAGTCTGAACAGTGCTCAGTTTGTCATCTCCTGCTCCAGTGATTCCAGCAGCACACTGTGCGTTACATTCTCTGATGTTTGTACTTCATGTTAACTCTGGGTCCAGCTGTCCCTGGCTCTGTTTGGCCACGTGGCTGTGGGTAGTTACTGGTGCTGGGGAGAGATTGCACCCCGAGGGAAAGGCCTGGCCCCCCAACCCAGGCTGTGCAGCAGCACTGACCACTCAGCAAGCATGGTCAGCTCTCTCTGCTGAGGAGAACTGTGCTGGCCCTGGGGCTACTGTGGACTGGGAATGTTGTTGAGGAATCCACTCAGTGCAGGCAGCTCAGGGTGCAGCTGCAGTCTAGCTCTCAGGGAAGAAGGCCCAGGTAAGAGACCATGAACTGCCACTCCTTTGCACAACAAAGGGCCCAAGGACTTGTGAGGGAAACTCCAGACAAAGCAGGAGCCAGTGACCTCCAGACTTTCACACCCTTGGACTGTGAGAGGATAAAAGGGCAGTGTGCCTTTTTTCAGCATTCCTCCTCAAAGGCACTAGCTAGAGCTGCTATTTTATTATTTAGTTACTGCACTATGATTAAATTATCTTAAGGACTGGGACATCTGAACCTCTGCTATGGGAAACCTGAGGCCAAGGCAGTAAGTAGACGTGGTCTGCCTGTGATTGTGGGGGGTGCAGCTGTGAAGCGGCTTCGGTCCCAGCTCAGGTGGTGCAAGTGTGACTGCAGGAGTGCCTCCTGGATGCTTGAGGAGGGAAGTTTTATAAAATTGTAGAATGGTTTGGGTTGGAAGGGGATCTTGAAGATCAGCTAGTTCCAGCCCTGCTGCCATGGGCAGAGACACCTTCTACTAGACCAGGTTGCTCAGAGCCCCATCCAACCTGGTCTTGGAACACCACCAGGGATGGGGCATCCACAACTTCCCTCGGCAACCTGTCCCAGTGCCTGACCACCCTCACACTTTAGAATTTTTTCCTAATATCTGATCTAAACCTACTCTTTCAATTTGAACCCATTCCCCCTTGTCCTGTACTTACATGCTCTTGTAAATACTCTTGCCCCATCTTTCATGTAAGTTCCCTTCAGGTACCGGAAGGCCACAATTATATGTCTCTGAAGCCTTCTCTTTTCCAGGCTGAATAATTTCAATTCTCTCAGCCTTTTCTCATAGGAATGGTGCTTGGTGGCCTCCTCTGGACTTGCTCCAACAGGTCAATATCCTTCCTGTGCTGAGGACCCCAGAGCTAGACACAGGACTGGAGGTGGGGTCACACCAGAGCAGAGTCAAGGGGCGCAATCCTCTCTCTNCAGGAGTGCCTCCTGGATGCTTGAGGAGGGAAGTTTTATAAAATTGTAGAATGGTTTGGGTTGGAAGGGGATCTTGAAGATCAGCTAGTTCCAGCCCTGCTGCCATGGGCAGAGACACCTTCTACTAGACCAGGTTGCTCAGAGCCCCATCCAACCTGGTCTTGGAACACCACCAGGGATGGGGCATCCACAACTTCCCTCGGCAACCTGTCCCAGTGCCTGACCACCCTCACACTTTAGAATTTTTTCCTAATATCTGATCTAAACCTACTCTTTCAATTTGAACCCATTCCCCCTTGTCCTGTACTTACATGCTCTTGTAAATACTCTTGCCCCATCTTTCATGTAAGTTCCCTTCAGGTACCGGAAGGCCACAATTATATGTCTCTGAAGCCTTCTCTTTTCCAGGCTGAATAATTTCAATTCTCTCAGCCTTTTCTCATAGGAATGGTGCTTGGTGGCCTCCTCTGGACTTGCTCCAACAGGTCAATATCCTTCCTGTGCTGAGGACCCCAGAGCTAGACACAGGACTGGAGGTGGGGTCACACCAGAGCAGAGTCAAGGGGCGCAATCCTCTCTCTTGATCTGCTGGTAACGCTGCTTGTGATGCAACCAGGACACGATTAGCTTTGCAGGCTGCAAGTGCACACCACTGCAGGGTTGTGTCCAGTCTCTCATCCACCAGCACTCTGAGTCCTTCTGGGCAGGGCCGCTCTCTACCTGTCTGTTCCCCAGCCTGTAATGACACTGTTTCACAGTTTCCTTAACAGTCTGGCAGTGACCCTGTGTGCCCTCACTGGGACGGTGTGGGGTAAGCTGAGCCTGCTGTGTGGCTGCTGGGCATGAGGCTGGCACATGGCAGTGGTGCTGTTGCCTGGTACCAGGGCTGTGAGGCTGGCACAAGGTGGCGATGCGGTACTGGGGTGTGCGTCACGGCGCGGTACAGAGGTAAGAGGCCGGCACACAGCGATGCTGTATGGGGTGTGCTGCTGGCACACGGCAGTGGTGATGCACACGGGTGTGAGGCCCAGCACGTGGTGGTGGTGCCTTATACTGGGGTGTGAGGCCAGCACATGGCGGTGTTGTACAGGGTGTGCCTTTGGCACGTGATGGTGTGACACTGGGGTGTGAGACCTGGCACGTGGCAGTGTGGTACCGTACTGCGGTGTGAGGCTGGCACGTGGTGGTCGTGCTCTGTCCCAGGGTGTGAAGCCTGCACGTGGTGGTGCCGTACAGGGAGGTGAGGCTGGAACACGGCAGTGCTTACCAGGTGTGAGGCTGGAACATGGCAGAGCAGTCCCCCATGTGAGGCCCTGCACAGGTCAGCAGTGCAGTCCCGGCTGTGAGCCCAGAACACGGTGGTACTGTAAGTGGAGGTGAGGTCGGAACATGGCAGTGCAGCCCTGGGTGTGAGGCCCAGTACAGGTCAGCAGTGCACTCCTGGGTGTGAGGCTGGAACATGGTGGTGCACTCCTGGGTGTGAGGTGGTAACATGGTGGAGCAGCCCCGGGTGTGAGGCGATAACATGGCAGCACAGCCCTGGGTGTGAGGCCCAGCACACGGCAGCACTGTCCCCACTGTGAGGTGGTAACATGGTGGCACGGCCCCGAGTGTGAGGCCCAGCACACGGCAATGCTGTCCCGGTGTGAGACGGTAACATGGCGGCACAGGGCCAGGTGTGAGGTGATAACATGGCGGCACGGCCACGGGTGTGAGGCCCAGCACACGGCAATGCTGTCCCGGTGTGAGACGGTAACATGGCGGCACAGGGCCAGGTGTGAGGTGATAACATGGC
This sequence comes from Scytalopus superciliaris, assembly GCA_013400415.1. NCBI lineage: Eukaryota > Metazoa > Chordata > Aves > Passeriformes > Rhinocryptidae > Scytalopus > Scytalopus superciliaris. Next base: position 1,457,736 of record VXBX01003474.1, read on the forward strand.
GGCACGGCCACGGGTGTGAGGCCCAGCACACGG
>VXBX01003474.1:1458617-1578994 GCA_013400415.1 Scytalopus superciliaris
GCCCTTCCCGAGGCGGGGCTTGTGCCTGCTCGTGGCAGGGAGGACAGCGCTGGCTGTGGAGGTTTGGGTTTGAGCGAAGCTGGTTTACGCTTATGGGTGGTGGGGTTTTTTTACGTCTCGCAGCAGCAGTTTCAGCTTGGTCATTGTTTCCTCGCTGCTGAAACAAATGCAGCGCTCAGTAAAAGCCCGGTTGTTCGCAGACCTCGTGGTGCTGTGGATTGCACGGCCTTCGACAGCTAAGGTGGTGCAAAGTTATGTGGCTGTGCGGGGAGCCATCTGAGAAATACAAGGTGGTGCCCAGCGCATGACCAGTGTTGTAAATAAAGATAACTGCCCCGGGCATTTGAAGTGCAGTTATTAAAGTGAAGTGGAAGATAATTTTTTGAGTAATTCACAGATAAGGTTTGGCTGAGGTCACTTGGTATGGTCGGCCTGAAGAGGAGGGTGAGGGAGGACCTTATTGCCCTCTACAGCATCCTTTTAAGAGGAAGAGGAGGGGCAGACACTGATGTCCCTGGTGACCAGGGATAGGACCCGAGGGAATGGCATGAAGTTGGGTCAGAGAAGGTTTGGGTTGGATGTTAGGAGAGGTTGCTTCCCCCAACGAGCTGGTCAGGCATTGAACAGGCTCCCCATGGCAATGGGCACAGCACCAAGGCTGACAGAATTCCAGGAGAGTTTGGACATGCTCTCAGGCACATGATGATTCTTTGGGCTGTCCTGTGCAGGGCTGAGAGTTGAAATTGATGATCCTTGTAGGTCCCTTCTCACTCAGAATATTCTATGACTCCATAATACTACTACGGAAGGATGACAAGGCTAGTCTGAAAACTTCCAGGTTAATGTAAATATCTTCACTCTCTAAGCTTACTACCAATTTCATACCAGTTAGTTGATCTTTGTTTTTTTAAGCCAATCCAGAGAAACTGGAAGGCTCACCTGAGCTTAGCAGTGAAACAGGTGAATTGCATCTGAAGTAATACATGGGTTTTCAGTAACCCTAAATCTTAGTGCAGCTGTGTTTGCTGTAATTTTCTACAGTGGTGATTTCTGTCCATCTTGAAGGTGCTCTTCTACAGATCAGTCTTGCTGTTTTCACTGCAGCTGTTTCAGTCTTATTACATTTATTAATCTTTGTATCATTTTTGTTGATATTATGTAAGTACTTCTAAATCCTAACTAAAAAAACCCGGAAGTGATAAATATCACTGGCTTCTAATAAAGTTTGGTATTTTCAAACCTAATTGCCATGATAAGGATGTCCAAACTAGTGCTTTTCAAACAGTTATTTCATCAGAAGTCTATTGCTGTTTTGTGCAACGAGTTCAAATTTTTTCTCTGTTTTGTATCAGGTTTTTAGTTCGTCCTTTTCTAGTAACTAAAATAGTGTACCAGGGACTTGTGTTTTTACAGGTTATTGATTATTGGTGCCTGCCTATTGAAATTTCATGGCTACCCTTAGCTTTTGGTAGGAAGTTGCCCTTTAAAGTAGTATCTTGGTATAATCTAATGATGTTTTTAAAATGTTTTAAAGAACTTGTTCACAATTTTGACACTTCAGTCTATAGTAATGGTTCAGACACTTGCTTTGAGTGTATACACACAGCTTTTCATTGGGGTTTTGAACCTCTCAGATCCATGGACTACCTTTAAAGAAATGTGTTGATGTACATCTGTATGTTTCTACATATTGAAAATAAGGAAGAGAAGGTCTATTTTCAGTAGGTTTACTTTTCTTATACTGGTGTTTGCACCTCCACTGGGAAGTATCTGAGGAGAGTGGGGGGGATTCGCTGTTGGGTTTGTCTTTGAGAGCAACTGCTTGCAGGATTCCTAGAATGCATTTTCTATGTTCATGTAGTTAACTAAGCTAAAAATTTGCAAGCTACTGGTACCCTAAAAATGAATGTAGATATTTCCTTTGGCAGGGGAGACCATTTGCAGGAGCTGTTCCTGCACACCTCCCCTACTCAAATCCTTTCCTCTCACTGCAGTTTTGGTTGTTCAGGCCATGGATTTTTTGACCTCAGATGTTAGATAGAACTGCTAGTGGGCCAGGTTATTTTTAACCTGCCCTAGTTCATGTGAGAGTCCTGTGCAAAGTTGTGCTAGCACAACTGAGGAAGCAGGGAAGAAGCAGGGTGGGAACTCATGAGGCTGGCTTGCTTCCCAGGAAAAAAGTCAGTGGAAGCTTGGCTTCAAATTATAGCATTGAAATAATAATTTTAAAAAAGGTTAAAAGATATGAAATTAATCTTGATACTTGCCTTTTAAATGCTGCCCTGCATTTTGAATCATCTTTGAGAATACCTTAATGTGTACCTCCTGATTCATAAAACGAAATGTGAGGTGTCACCAGTTGGTGTCGCTTTCTAAAAGTCCATGACTTTTTTATCAAATTACTCTTTACTGTATTTAAGGAAAAAATTAGCTATGTTATAGCGTAGATGAGGTTATCACATGTGTCTTGTTAGGATTCTGCTAACATACAGATGGTGCCTATTTTGTGTTTTAATATGAATTGCAGAGTTCTTTGAGCACGTTTTGTGATTTATTACCTTTTTTCCCCCTGAAGTCAAGTAAAACTAAATTTTTAAAAGAAAAACACAGCTCATTTATGTTGTCAGTTCCATAAAAGAAGTCTCTGAAGTAGTCCTTCGTTAGGGTTAACTTCATGTGCTTAACTGCTCATTAATTACAAGTTCTTATGTTGACTGGAGTAACTATTGGAGTCCTTGTGCAGAACTGTATTGTTTCCCTCTGACTTAGGAAGAAATGGAGGCTTTGAATTTTGTGAAGCTCCATGTCTTAGACAAAGGTCCTGGTTGTTGCTGAGACAGTCCTGTGGTTTTATGAAATTACTGGTCTTACTAGAAATTAGATTATTGATACTATATGTAAAGAAATAACAAAGTTTCCTATTTATTGTATTGTTCAGAAATACTTTCAAGATTATGTTAAAAGAACGTGAAAAGGACCATCACAGTTTATTAAAAAAACAAATCTAGTTATGATAAGAGATGCTGACATTAATTTGGTTAATTCCAAAAGCTGCATATTTTTCATAGCTATTTTTGTACTTGGCCTTTTTTTACTGCAAGAGGCAGTCTAGAAGCATGAGGGACTCAGTTTAATGAGATCCATGCAAAATTTTTATCAAGTCCTAGTTGATAATGAAAACACTGTGCAATGCATTGTGGGTATGGCTTGAGGTTTTTGCTGGTGTGGAGGGTTTTTTGTGGTTTGTTGTTGTTAATGTTGTTTCTTGAGTTTGGGGGAATTTTGTGTAGGTTTTGTTGAGTTTTAAAGAAAATGTGACTGTGTGGGAAGTCCTGGCAAAATCTTGCAAAATTTGGGAGGTTGTGGGTTTGGGTGGGGTTTTGGCTTTTTGTGTTGTGTTTTTTAAGATGCAAGGAGAATAAAGCTGGTATTTCAGTAATTCAGTTGTGCCTGGTGAATTCTGTGCTCTGTAGTAGGCCCTTCAGGTTTCTTGTGAATCACTTACCTGGGATAGGAGTGTGTTTTTAAAAGGTCCGGACACTGCTGTGCTATACAAAATTAGCTTGCGTTATGTGGAGGGTGGTTTTGGTCTTTTCTCTTTAATAGCAAAGATAAGAATTCAAGTAGTTATCAGAATGGTGATGTGGCATCAATCCTTGAAAATGTCCTGTATCCAATCAGGCTCAGCCTGTACAGAACATGGAGAGGGAGGGAGACCACTGTATGGGAATTATTGATCAGGGCAGTATTCTGTCCTGAACAGTGAAACATTTCATGAAAGTACTGAATGTTTTGGTATATGTGTTTTTATTATTTAATTTTTTTTACTGTCTAGTCTCAAGATGGCAGAATTATTTATGGAATGTGAAGAAGAGGAGCTGGAACCATGGCAAAAGAGAGTGAGAGAAGTGGAGGAGGATGACGATGACGACGATGATGATGATGAGCCAATCTTTGTTGGGGAAATCTCAAGCTCGAAGCCAGCTACATGTAAGACAACTTTTTCCATAATTTAAAATATATTCCAAGGTATAGAAAGCTAAACTTAGTTTGAAAAGATAGAATTTTTAACAGTAAGACTTAAGAAATTCTACATCTTAAAGCTGTACATCTCTGTCATAGTGAAAATCCTAAAACCCAGGCTATGCACAGTTCTATTTACCTCTAACCTTAAATCTTTTGCATCAAAACTAGGAGATTAGAAGGTTTTAGCATGAACAACATAGTTTAAAAGTCAATATATACAAAGCTGAAACCATGCATGCAGTTCCTCTCAGTATAGTTGTTGTAAGTAACATACTTCAGAGTGTCTCCCTACTAAGGGAATGTGCATGAATTTAAATCTTTGTGTTACAGTCCCTTTTTTTTCCCCTCCATCTCACATTTTGTTTATTTGTGAACATCATTGTAAAAAACCTACGTAACTCTCTTGAGTGTCTATAATAAAAGCACCATCCAGGAAAATGAATAATGGGAAAATACTTGAAGCCTGTTGGTGAAGTAGGAGATCTTTATTGATCACCTTACTCATCCCTTGGAAAATAGAGAGATTTTTTTCATGAAGTTCTGTAGTTTTCTCCTAATGCAGGCAGTGCAGGGAGTAAGGTTAGGTGGTTGTCATGACAGCAGATATATCAGGATTCCATGTTTGTCCTATACTTGGGCTTTGGCAGGTAAGTGAAGAACTTCCTTTTTCTTACTTTAAGTAATTTTAGTAATGAAACTCAGATTTCCATGTGCATCCATCCTGTAGTCAATTGTTAGGAGGTTTGACTTAAGGTTTCTCTAGCAGTCAAATACACTAGACTTGGCCTAGTGAGGTTTACTGCTCTGAGTTGGTGCCTCATCTTTCCTATGGTTGTATCCAAGATATCCATAGTAGTTTCTTGAAGGTGCACAGTTTGCAGTGGGGAATCTCAAGACACGGTGTTAAACTAGGGTGTCAGTTGCACTCTGCTGGGTAGTTTTTGGTGCTACTAGTAACTTTTCAGTCATTTTAGTTCACAAGACTTTTATCTTGGAAATTTTTTTTACTTTGTCGCTCACTGGGATAATTTGTCTCTTCTTACATGGGTTAAAAAGGTGAAAAATTACTTTTTAAATATTAAAGAAATACTGAGGCTGATACTATGTTCTCTTACCTGAAAACAGTTTTCAAGGGTGAATATTTAAAAAGTATTCTGCATACTCTTAAAATTCTAAAGAATATTTTAGTAAGTTTCCTGCGGTTACAAACTTCAAAGACTGAACAATACCCTTAGTGTTTTCTGGAAGGTCCAGAGACCCCTGGGTTGCTGTTTGTCACTGGCAGTAGATCATGACATAGAACAACTATTAAGGCACTAGGCATGTGTTGGATCAACAAATATGCCAAGATTGATTGAAGTTGTTTTAGTCTCAAGATATTGTAGTCAAGGGACAGAAATAGTTTAGGTGAAAATTATAATTTTGGTATAATGCTGTGAACTTGAAGGACTTTGGTAAAAGGTAGAGACTTGAAATGTTTGCATCTTACTCTAGTGCTGTCCATGCTCGGTCCTGACACAAGTAAAATCACTTATGGTATAACTTTTTACTTATCTCTTTTCCTTCCCTTTCCTCAACTTTTTTCTCTTTGTAATCTTCTACTTCACTATCAAAAACAGCTATGGAAGAATGACCTCAGTTCTTCTCTGGCTTGTAAGTAGTACCACCTGGCAGCAGTCAGGCTTCAGTCTGTTACCGGCGATAGGCAAGACACTGCGAACTCCACTTGGCTTATCACTGCTTAGTTTGTATCTGAGAAAGCTCCTGTCTGATCAGATGAAAAACTCATGACAAATGGAAACTCACATGTAGTTCATAAGTTTTTTGAAAGGTATAGTTTCTGCAATGCATTGCATTTTCTTAATATTTTCCTGACAGTGTGGTTACCAGTTTTTGTACAGACTGGTGTGGATAACCTGAAAGAAATAGTTAAAAACCTGACTCTGACCTACTGGCACAGTGTCATGTAAAATCAAGTGCCCCCTCTGATGTACTGGAGGATTATATTGACTGAGACGTAAAGTAATTCATACTTTGTTCCCTTTACCATTTCCTGCAACTGCTCATTCTTCCTACTGTTACCACTCATTCTTGCTTTCTTTTTCATGATGATACAAACCTGTAATTTGTTAGTACTTTATCATGTTACTCTCTTACATTTCCTCTTGCTTCCGTGCTGTTTTACCTAAGCAGGACAAGTAACACTGACAGAAGAGGGGAAGTGGCATACCAGATCTGAGAAATCCGTTGAATCATGTAAATGTAGTTTATAATATCAAATAACTGACTTCTGAAATGTTCTTTTTATTAAAAGCAGTAAAATCTGCCTTTGTGTTTTAGGATGTGAATTGTGTGCATTGCTGTCTCAAGCTGGCTATGCTTTGTGAGACATAACTTTTAGGACAGCTTTTCTTTTGTAGGTAGATGATGCTTTGATTTCATTTTGCTCTGGAATTCAAATGTGAGGTATAGATTTATTTGCAATCACAATGTGAGTGTTGAGCTAAATCCTGAACTAATTTAATCGTTGTTTGTAGTTACTGCTGTGTTGAAGTAAAAATAGTATTACTATTAGAGGAAGAAATTTTGTCTCATCTTAAAGCATGCATCTGTTAGTTGCAGCCACTTTGTTGTTAATATGATCTAAATGCAGGTGGCAGGTTGAAACTGTGATCTTTGGAGCTCTACTGTTAGATTTATGTATCAACTTGAGAAATGTACAATAATGAGCCATTACTGGTGGAAACAGCCTTAAGGTTGTTAAACACAATATGTATATACTCTTGAGATTTATTGTTTGAGAACCTGATGTAATTTGACCCGGGTTTGAGAAGTTAACTTCAAACCTTGGTGGTTAGATATTGGAGAATCAATCTAATTTCATATGCATATTTTCACAGGTCAGAGCAAGAAACTTGTCAGCGACACTAATGGAGAATCTGGGAGTAGAAAAATACTGTGATTTGATGAATATTTTTATAACTTTCTGGGACGATTGGAACCCCAGACTAAGACATAAGAAATCGGGGAATGTTGGTGGTATTGGTTAGGGAGTATACATCAAATTTGAAAAATTCCCTGTGTTTCTGAAGAGCTAGAGTTCTGGACATAGACTGCCATGTAGGATACTTCAGAAAGTTAGTTCTCTTGTAATGCAATTCCAGCATGACTCCTTTGGTTGCTGATCTGTTGATTTTCCTTTCGCACTGGAAAATGGATATCATGACATATAAAACCAAGTTTGTAAGTGCTGTATTTCCTTGTTAATACAGAAGCAGATTGTGTCATTGCTGGTTTAGAGAAAATACTTCCTTTAGCGTAGCAGTTCTAGTATTTGGGGAACTTATTATGTATATGAGAAAGAGAAGTAAATAAATGCACTATAATCAGTAGAGTTAAATGTTAGTGTTTTTTTTTTTTATTTGTTTGCACTCGTATTTGTGTGTTAATTTGTCTCCCAGAAAATAAAAACTGAGATTCCTAAGTGCACTAGCTTAACTGAAGAAGAGTGGAAGAACATGTCTTAATTTGTATAAATTATACTTTGTTTTGCCAGGTATTTGTTTTAGAAATAGTAGTCTAATTTGTAAGTCAAATCCTGATTGGCTTAATTACTGGATATGAATGCTACTTTTAATTTGAAAAGCAATGAAGCTATTAATTTATTTGCAATTAAGATAAATGTAACTTTTGACAGATATATTGAACAGAGTCAACCTCAGCTCATCACGAAGGGGGATACAGAATGGTGCACCCAGTAGAGGTACTTTATTGCCCTAATATGGTAATTAAAACAAAAAAAATCCACAACACTTCTGAAACATTTGACTGCCAAATTACAGAAAGATAACTTTGGAATCCTTTGCAACAGGTATACTTACTACATTCAAGACTGAGAGTCAGCATTATGTGACACCTGCCTCCAGCCCCAGTGCCGTGCCTGTCCCGTCAGTCTTTCAGGCTGCATCCTCGGTAGCAGTTCAGCCACTGCCTATACCAGTGAATGTTTCAGGACCTTCACAAACACTGCAGAGACCAGTTCCTGGATGTTTATCAACACAGCAGATGCCTGGTTCAAGTTCTGGAATAACACAGCCTGTAACCATTCCAGTGACGACACAGCCAGTATCAAGAAATATCACGGTTCCTGCAGTGGCTCAGCCTGTATCCAGGCCAGAGACTGGAACAGCACAGCCTGTGATGCTCAACCAGGTAAATCTTTATTCACTTAAACTGTAAAAGGTATGATTACTTTTGAGTAAATTAGTGAAGAACATGCTGACTCAGTCTGGTGGTTTGAAAACCTGGACTAGGTTATAGACCAGCATTATGTAAGCCTTAAAGGTTCTAGGACCATAACCTTGCATTAGGAAATTAAAATATACATTTGGAAGAACTGATTTGCAAGACTCAGATGATAGCTTTAGTAACAGTACAATGATATTAAATGAAAATCCTCAACATTAGAAAAATTAGTACTGTTTAGGTTCTCTATGTTGTGTGGAGAAATGGTGGAAATTCATTCTCTAAATTCTACAGATTTCTTTGCTCAGAGATGGATCCTCTGTATTGATAAATTAATTTAATTTTTAAATTGCTTCTATTTGGTGTGTAAAGTAATTGTGGGTTTTCCACCTGTTTTTTACACTGCCTTGCTTGAGATTTTTGCTTCTTAAGAGAATGCTGGAGTTGACAGCTCCTCAAGGGTTCTTAGTTTTCACTAATGTGGCCGTTGTAGTTAAACACTAGGATGGTAGTGAGGCTTTAAACAACCAAAAGTTGCAGGATCAGCAGGTGAAACAGTTTGGCAACATATTTGTTTTGCTTAAAAAGCCCAAGGGAGTTATGCACATGGATCATGTATCATTGATCTACCTGGGTTGTCACAGAACCTCAGAATGTTGCTTTGAGGGAATCAAGTTAGGTGCTGTTTTTGTTGCCTTATCTGTTGAACATATATGAGTAAAAAAATATTAAACCTCAAATTTCTTTTCCCCTCTTGAAAATATCTTATTAGGATTATATTATGGATTCTCCACCAGATGCACCAGATAATACATCTGGTATACTGTTTGGTGTGAGACAGAACTCGGGAGTTTCACAGTACCAGACTGGGCCAGCAGTGAATGTAACAGGTGGGTATATCTTGCAAGTAGTTGGTAAGAGAAAAAACAACCTTATGTCATTTAATTGTAGTGCGGATCTTTGGGTTATAATTTTAAATAGAATTTCTAGAACACAGCACAATAGCTACTTTTTTCGTCTCACTGTATAATGTTGGATGAAATAAACTTTGGAGCCTTGTGTTGTCTTTGCTTTTTGGTGCATTAGACTGATGGTAATATCAAGTGATGTCATCTTACAATGCTTATTTAGATGAGAAAAGGCATTATCAGATCAGCTATAATTTTATTCACAGGTAAAGGTTTGTTTCATCACTCTTTGGCTGGTGGGAATAGGAGTGACTGTTAGCAAGAGAGGGGCTGTGAACAGCACCTGAAGAACTGAGTCTGCTGGGTGGATTCCCTGTGATGGTGACCTGGGTTTCCTGACTGCTATATGCAGAAGGTGGAGTAGATAGGATCAAAAGGATCTTTCCTGTAGAGGAGGGGAAGGGAAAGAGTATGTAGTTTGACAGCTGAAATACTTGTATTTCAGCAGTAAAGATTTAACCTACTTAAAAACCAACCAAAAAGCACCTTTCTGTGTGTGTGTGTGTGTCACAGCAGGAGAAGCAGATTCGAAGCATGCATTGTTTGGAGTCTTAATCAGGCTGTAACCTGGGACTTCCTCCTTTGTTTTGAAGGATTGTACTTCTGTAGTAACTGACCAGAGTCCTGTTATTCTGTCTGTATGTTATGGATGACAATCCCTTCTGATTGGACAAATTAGTCTGGAATGTGGGTGATTTAAGGAATTCTTGTGTCGACACCCCAACTGAGAGAGGCACCTTGATGATAAGAGATGACAATCTGATTTATATCAGCTAGATATTAAATAACACTTGGAGTTGGTGTGATTAGTTTTCAGAATAGGCCTAATTTATTTTTTTACATGAACAAGCAGCAGAATTAAAATGTAAACCTTTATATATTTTCCTAGTATTATTACAGTTCTTCTGAAAGAGGGAATTTACTAATCAGAGTTGTATAAACAATTATGACTACTCACCTTTATAAATATATAGAAGAGTCTTCCAAATTTTTATCACAAATATGTCAAGCTTTTAAAATTGAAATTATTAATATTTTTGTTAACATAGGAGAATAGTCCTTTTTTTCCAAATAGTGTTTTCTACAGTCAAATAAAATACTTTGCTGAAGATTCTTATAAAATCAGTGTGTAGACTGGCTGGATGCTCAAATAACCTCAGTGATAGAGAAGAGTGCTGCACTCATACCAGCTCTAGGGAAGCCTTTGCTGACCAAGACATATGTCAGTGTAAGCGGCTCATACGCCTAGCAGTATAAGTAAATTAAACTAAAACCCTCTAGGAAACAGTTGTATCTAATGAATAACCTGTTCATTTTGTGTATTTATGAATGAATGAACATTAGGCAAACAATGCATAGAGTGAGACACTTGAGCGTAATATGTGTATGTTGCAAAGAGGACGAGGTGTGCTACAAAGGAGAATGTTAGGATATTTAAATATGTATATAACAAGTGAATTATGTTCTCCCATGTATGAGGCACAGTGTGGCAAATTCTCCTAGATGCTCATCAGCATTCCCTTCTGGGATTCTGCTTCTGTGCATTGAATGGGGAGACTCTCCAGATTGTTTGCTAGGTTTAGATAGTTCCCACTGAGTAAACACAGCTATGGGTGGGAGAGGGCTGTTTTGTTTCTTCTCAGAAGTCTGAATAATTTTATGTGACACAAGGTATTTCTGCTTGTTGAGAAGACGTTAAAGATACTGATTCAGCTGCTTATTATACCCAAAAAGTCATTGAAGCAGCTGTACCACTGGGAGGGGAATGTGGAAGAATGTCCTTAGCTCAGATCCATTGTGTCCAGAACTGAAGGCCAGTCCTTGTCATAGTTTATATGAAGACTATTTGCAGCCTGTTGTTATGAGAGGTTTGCAAGACCTGTGCTGGCACTTCAGGCTTGTTGCTATGTAGCTGTGGTCTTTCAGGTCTACTTGATCACTGATCTCTTTGTGGAGATTGTATTGTCAAGAGTAACCTTCAAGTGACAGAGACATGGATTTCTGACAAGGTGGAGCCAAGTATGGATGGACATGTTAATCAGCCTTTGAACCTCTGAATTTCTAAGTTATTTTTTAAGTGATTTTCTTCAGAGGAAATACTGCAAGCAATAAGGAAACCAACTGTTCTTTCAGAAGAGAGTAAATAGATGTGCTGTGTTTGGTCATTAGAAGTTACAACACTGTGTTTTGCATACAAACTGAAATTTACAGAGTTAAATAACAAACTAAACCAGCATTAACATAGAACCAGAAAAAAAGAGATGTTTCTGATTAGAAGGGCAGAGCTTGTTCCAAATAGTGGGCATTGCAGAAAACAGCTGCTCAGCTTAACTTTATTACTGTGAACTCACCTTGTCTCAGAGTGGGTCAAGGTGTGAAAAGTAGGGCAGATAAATTCAGGTGGTCGTAGTATGAATTACTGGGTTTCAGGGATGGATGTGTATTGCTTTGCACTTGCCCTTTTCTGCTTCACTGACCTTGGAATAGTGAGTTTGAGTTGGATATTGTTTTAACTTCTGTATGGCCTGTTAGTTTAGGGAAATCTTAACTGCTTTATGTGGACTTGTTCATCCTTCAAAGTATAGGCATCACTAATGTGTTCTAACACACTATGGAAAAAACCTGAGTCGAAACTTTAACAACCAACCAGAAAATCAAGATGAGAAGAAGGGAGAATGGAGTCCTCCAGATCTTGAATGACTTGAGAATGCAAGAGGACATAATCTCAAAAGTAGCTCTTGCTCTGATGTTTTTTGGCAGTTTGGAGAAAAGTTGAAGCTTGGGTTTATTCATTAAAGTTTTAAGCTAATGCAAAGTTTTAATACCTCAAAAGGTGTTAATCATTTATGTTGATACAAGAAACAGTATTTCCTTTCATTACTGGGAGTAATTATTAATTTAGAAGATTTATTCTCTAGGTTTTCCAAAGATACCTTTGCTCAGCAGGAATGGTGCATTTGAATAAGCCTAGATTCCAACAACTCTCCAGAAAGAAATGGTCTCATCATTGAGAACCAAATGGTGAAATTCCTTTCCAAAATGAGTTATCTGAAGTGGTTTATCAGTGTATATCAAACAGAAAAAACTCCAAGACTGAGGAAAGGAAGGGTAGTTAAAAGGTGATTGTAAAACCTTCCTTATGGTTACTACAGCTACATGGTGGAATAGTTTTCATTTGAAATAGAATATTTTGCTATAATAATGATAAATTGAGTATTCTGTTTGTGAGTTCTGAATTTTCACGTTTTAAATTTTACAGGGACAAATGCTGCCTCAAGCACCATTAAAAATGGAGGACCTTTTCCACGGGCTTGTCCAAAGTGTAATATTCATTTCAATCTTATGGATCCTCTAAAAAATCATATGAAGGTAAAATATTTTGGGACTTTGAAACATTAAAACAAACTTACATGGACTTCTTTTGGTTACGAAAGAGTGCCATGTTTTGATATCCAGATTGTTTGGTTTCCCTGTGGGATCAATCAGAGCCAAATGCTCAGTGTCTTGCAGTTGTGGAGGGAAAGATTGGAGTCAGAAAGCTCTAAATCCTGCTCCTTTTTGCCTCATTTTTCCTGTGTCATGGAGGTGTCTGTGGTCACAGGCAGCCAGGTGACCAACAGTTGTGCTAGATCACTACTGACACAAAGATGACATGCAAACTCACCTTTTTATCTTGATGTGTCACTTAATACATCAAGATAAAACTGTCTTGATAAGTCAAAAAGTTGTTAAGCTTAGGGGAAGAATTTCATTTGTAGTTCATAGTTAAGCACTGTGAGAAACAAAACTTGGAGAAACTGACCATCACTTAGTCTCATTATGCAACTTCTTGTTATTGTTTCTGGAAACATTGTTTCCTGGGAAATATTTATTATCATTTAGCAAGGATCTGTGCATTTCTCAGGTGTATGTATTCCATTTCAGGGGGCAGAGAAAAGGCCTTGCAGTCTATATACAATATGAATATCCTACACAAAAGAATATGAACTACTGTGTAATAGAAATATGTGAAGATCTGAGTTACTGTTACCACAGATGGTTCTGATTTACAGGGTTATGATACCCTAAATGGTCCTTGCTGTTCTCTTCAGCTCTGAAACACAATTAAGAAATACAGATAAATGGGAAAAAGCCCAAGGGTTTTATCTTTTTCTAATCATTATTTATACAGAATAGCTTTTGCATTGACTACATCAATGGAATGAAAGGACCACTGAAGAAGTATTTTTACTTATTATTGTTTAGTTAAATTTTTAGTTGAACTATATGGGATAAATATACTGAGCTCTGCTTCCATGGTAGGAAATTAACTCCTAATTAGTAGGCCTCTAGACAGTAGTCCTGCACAATAAGAACTATTATTCAGCAGAAGAAAAATCTGTCCTCTGAAACATTCTAATTTCGTTCACTGTTGGTAACTTCACAGTATCTTCTTTATGAAGTATTTCATACATTTTAAATGTTAAGTTTCATAGTATGACTATTGGGCCAGGCATTGCTTATGTATAATTTCACATAAAGAATCTTGAACAATGTGTATTGTGTGACTGAGGATTTTTGAATGATATATATGTTGAAAATAGTTGAAAATAATGATAAACATGTTGAAACTTTTGCAGGTTTCAACGTATGTTCTTCCCTAAGAAATAAAAGATAGAACTTTATGTAAAGTTCTCAATAAACTTATGCTTGTCAGCAAAATGCATGCATGAAAACTGCTTTTCTCTTTCTTGTTGATGAAGTAGAGATTTTTCTCATGAGTAAGGCAGCACTCGTATTCTGGGTCCTTGATGAAATTTATCTTACATGTACCTATGAGAATCATCTTTTTCCAGTTTTTATTATATGTAGTGTTTTATTACTTGAACACTACCTAATGATCCATTACAAAATCATATGACTAAGAATTGAGCTTTGCATCTAAGTCTAGTGAGTACCTTCAGTTTTTAAAATGCTGTTGTCCTTGACACAGTTTGGTAAGAGACTGATACTTTTGTCTCTTTCTGTCTCTTCTCTCCCTGTTTGCATCCAGTATTGCTGTCCAGATATGGTAAATAACTTCTTCCCAGCAACGATCAAAACAGAATGTTTAAGCACAAGTAAGACTGCTGAATCTGAGAAAGGAAAATTGATTATGTTAGTTAATGACTTTTATTATGGCAAGGATGAAGGTGACACCCAGCAGGTGCAACAGGAGCAGAAGACTCATACAACGTTTAAGTGTATCAGTTGTCTCAAAGTTCTTAAAAATAACATAAGGTATTTGAGCTCACTTCCTTAATTGTTATTTAATCACAGCCAATAGCAATTTCATGTATTAAAAATTTGTTTCTCTGGAGTAGAGTTTTCTTCTTACTGAAGACTGATAATATTGGGTGACTGAACAGAAGTTGAATTAATTTTTACTTTGCATGTATGGCCATAACTTGAAACTCTTTACAGATTAGAGTACAAATTTTAGTGGTGTCTAACATAAACGTAGAGTTTTAATGAGAGCAGTTGTAGGACTTTGAGGTTAGAAGGGGCAACACAAAGTATTTTACAATTTGCCATCTGGATTGATGGTGATACTGGTGGATGTGAGTGTTAATTCCCTCTAGGGATGCACAATGACTAATAGTCGGTGGTTTACTTATGTAACATCTGTTATTTTGATGGAATAATTTTACTTCCAAATGCTGAAAAAAAACTTCAGTAAGCTGTTTTAGTAGGTAGACAAGTTTATGTCATCGTTCCTTTGGAAGTTAAGGTCACTGAACTTTTTTACATGCATTCTTCAGGGGAAGCTGAAGTAGCAGAATGTAAAATTGAAAAATGGACTATTGCTTCAAAGGGCACAGTCTGCAAGTTAAAATGAACAGGTTTATGCTAACATTAGACCCATATTATTGAACAAAACAGAAGTTTTGTGTAATTAAAACAATGAAATTTGCTATTAATCATTAAGTAGGCACTATTTTCTACTCAGCATTATATTGTAAGCTATTGCTGCTATGGTGCCTCTGTGTTCCACAGCAAGTCATTAAAAAATGTATGAGCACTTTTTTTTAAAATTTCTCTAGAGTTGACTTTAACCCTAGTAATTTTTGCTGTAACTTTGTAGATGTTCTCCATAGTTCTGTAACTTCAGAATTTTTATTCCAAGGAATATTTTGCACCTTTAACTATTTATAATGGACAAAATAAAAAATATCTTTCTACTTAAAATATAATTTTTTGGACCTTCATTCAGAAAAGGAAAAAGTGATTCATCATGGTAATCCCCTGCTTCTTTTAAAAGATGTGTGGTTGAACATACCATTGCAATACTTTTCTGTTAAGGTAATATGCAGTAGTAGTGTTTCTTTTGTTTGCTTAAGTACCTGCATAGCTTCAGTTGGCTTTTTCTTTTTCCTTATTTCTTTTTTTTAACCAACTGTATGGTATTAGAAGCTTGAGCGCAAGAGACTACTCTCCTTGCTCATTTGTTTTTTCCAGTTCCAAGGTCTACATTCCTTTTGTGAGTGTGACCTGTGTTTCAAAGTTCCTCTGGCTGTACTGAAATAAAGCACGTTGGAAATAGAAGAGTTTGGGAAGTTGACCAGTAGTGGGTTGTGCAGCAAACCTGTCCTTGTGCAGTTCCACCAGTCATGGTGACCTGCCAGGGCTCTCATGGGTGCTGGACCTCTCAGCCAGAGTAGGTTCCTGCTGCAGACAGGTGGACAAATGAAATTACTGGGGAAAAGGTGCTAATTTGAAGCAGAAACATAGCAGTTTCTCATGCTCTTTTGACATCAGCTACACAGTGACATTCTTTGGTAACTGTCCTTCATAACTCAAGTTCAGTGCTAAATGCTTTAAACAAGGCTCCTGGAACCTGGTCAGTTTTGAATGGATGTGATTTCACATAAAGCTGTCATGTCCAAATTGCAGATACCTTCTTTCTACTAAATAGTTATTAGCAGAGCTGAAGTTACACTGGTTTCAGAATGTGGCTTTGAGACTGGTGATGGTGAATAAAGTGTGAACAGCTGACACGTTGTGTTCTTGTTGTCTTTGCTTATTTCGCTTTATTTTAAGGCAAACATTTTGTCTGAGAAAACATGAAAAATGGTAATAGATTGTTTTGCCTTTGAACACGTTTCACATATTTTGTATGTTCCTTAAAGTCAAGATTTCTAGTCAGCTTTGTTTGCCTTTTTTTTTTTTAAGATGAACAGTTGTTGCTTAGATATTTTTTCTTTTAAACTCAGAAGTCCTTATAGAGAAAAATTTCTAAAGAATCTTGCTTGTGATATATGTACCGAACATTAAAATGTAGTTTTTGCACCTGTTCACTGTAATTTAAAGGTTTATGAACCACATGAAACATCACTTGGAGCTTGAGAAGCAGAGCAATGAAAGTTGGGAAAGCCACACCACCTGCCAACACTGTTACCGGCAGTTTCCCACCCCGTTCCAGCTGCAGTGCCACATTGAGAGCACACACACGCCTTACGAGTCATCTAGTAAGTTGGATCATATCCCATTGACATTCTTCCTAAGCCTAAAGTTTTAGGAATTTTCTGATTTTCATTTGCTGGTTTGTAAGTTCAGAATAAAGCTGTTGTACTTAAAGCAAGAATCTTGAGATTTATTATGGGAACTGAGCACTCGTTCAAAATTTTTTTTAGGCTGGTGTGTGTGCAAAAAATGTCTTTAAAAAAGCTTTTCAGGTTTTTTTCCTTGGATATTTGTTTGTTGGGGGGATTTTTTGTTTGTGTTGGTTTGGTTTGGGTTTTTTTGATTGAGAGCCTTACTGCAAGATCTCACATTGTTTAGGACCCTTGCCCTCCTGGCTTTCTGAAATTATACAGAGAATCTCTTCTTGAGAGTAATCACTGGATTGCTTTACCTTTAGAAATGTATACAGTTCACATATACATATGCATTATAATTTTGTCTATTTATGACCCCAGTCAAATTTTCACTGTTTTCTTGTTTTTCACTTTTTCTAGCAATTTGTAAGATCTGTGAATTATCCTTTGAAACAGAGCAAGTTCTTTTGCAACATATGAAGGACAATCATAAGCCAGGTGAAATGCCGTATGTTTGCCAGGTATCTGAGTGATTGTTTTCTATTTAGATTGAACCTCTCCCCTGTCTTCACTGTCAATGAACTTCTAACAAAAAAAAGTCAATCTTTTTATCTTAGGTGTGCAACTACAGATCCTCAGCCTTTTCAGATGTAGAAACACATTTTAGAACAGTTCATGAAAACACAAAACATTTGCTATGCCCATTTTGCCTCAAAGTAATTAAAATTGGAGCACCATATATGCATCATTACATGAGGCATCAGGTAAGCAAATATTTTCAATCCTTAATGCTAGAAAAATGCTAAATACATGTAAGGAATCTCCCTCTGAAAAAAGAAACTGAGTTGATTTAGTATGGTTGTTACTGGACAAGCATAGTTAATGAAATAGGCTAGAAGTTGACAAGTCTTTAAGGGAAGTTTTAGACTTTGTCATGTTTTTGTGTGGCAGCATCTCTGAATGTCTTTTTGCCATTTGGTTTCTGCATTACATTGTAGTGATTTGTTCTGCTGCTCTTGGGGTTACCAGCAAGCTTATCACTAGTTCAAATAAAGAAAAAGATCATGAAGTACTGTGTCTTCTTGTAACTGGGAATCTGATTCCTCCTCCTCTTAGTAGTTGTGCTGCCTTGTGTTTTCAAGTATTTAGATATTCTCTCTAGTTCCTACACAGTATCATGTCTTTGTACAGTATTAGAAGTTTGTTCATTGATGTTTTAGACACTGGATGAACATTGCTTGAGACAAGCTAGTGCTAGGGTTTTGTTTATTATGTCATCCCTGCTTACCATAGATTGTCTTTTGTTTTTAAAAGAAAAAGGGAATATACCGCTGCACTAAATGCAGACTGCAGTTTTTAACATGCAAAGAAAAAATGGATCACAAGACTCAACATCACCGAACATTTAGGAAACCCAAACAGTTAGAAGGCTTGCCTCCTGGAACTAAGGTAGGTGCTCATACAGGAAAGTTTGAGGGATCAAAGGGAAAAAATGTCTTGGTAGAGAAAAGGGTGGAATAGAAAGAAATGCTTTTCTCCTTTGTTTTCCAAAGCAAAGTGTTTGGGGTTGTTTTTTGGGGGTTTTTCCTCACCTCCAAAATTAAAACTCCAAAAAATACTCCTGTTGCAAGAATTGCCAGGCACAATTTATGATCTCTTCGTGGTGATTCATGGTGTTCCTTTCTGTCCTATTGTTCCATACATGTATATGGCAGAAGTCCAGTTAGAGCTGCAGCTTTCTTGAGCCGTTGGTTGATTTGTCCCCTGCCATTTTTCCTTTCTTGTGCCAGGAGATGCTTCTGCATCATTTCTGTGAAAGATTTTCAACCTGTCGAAGGTGGTGGCAAAAAATGCAAGACCTACTTCTGCACAGCCAGTGTATGCTTGAAACAGAGTTCACCAGGTGTTCAGCATTTGAGGGGGTAGGGGGAAAGCTTGGGTCCCTTCAGTGTACTTAGGCTGTATTTAAATTGTTCCTCCATTTCTCAAGGAGGAACTACTTAGACTATGATTTTCTTGTTGATTTTGAGTCTTTTTCCTGCAGTATTTTAATGAGGTGTTAAAATATATGTCCTTTCAGTTGCAAGGAAGAAGAAAATTAACATTTTGATCAGCTCTTCATAGTTCATTTGCTGTAGAGTCAGGAAGGGAAAATGACTGCAGCTGATGTTGATTGTGTTGCTTGGCAGAATGAATGCAAAGCACTGATTCCCTACTCTGTGACAAAACCTCAATTTCCTAAAGATTTCAGAGTCTTCGTGATCTAGTAGAAGCTTAAACTATGTTAAAAGTTTGGAGTTGGTAGACCTTGAGAGGATGTAGATGATGAGAGCAAAGAGTGTGGGACCAGGTTTGGAGGATGGGGCGCTTCTGAACTCTGAGTATGGTCAGGAATACACGAATTAGCAGTCGTGAGTGAAAACTCGGGAACCAAATTTAAGGGCAAAACAAGGGGGTTTGATAATGCCAGATGAGAGGCCAGAAACCAGAATTAGTTTTTGGAGTTCTGGGATGAGAAGCAAAAATACCTGAAGGGAGTAAAGTGGCTAATCCTAAGGCAACGAGACACAGGATTTTTGTTAAATCCTGACATGATGGGATTGCTTAATATTCTTCTTACAGGGCTAATTGACCTGACTCTTCTGCTACACTTTTTTGTTTTAAGAAAGCAGGATGTAGCCAGTTGGATGTCTGAAAAGAAAGCAGTTTTGTCATGGCTATTTCCTCCACCAAAAGAAGCTTTTTAAGTATCCAGTAGGCCATTGAGTTAACTCTAGTCCAACAGTATTTTCAGTATTTTGTGTTTTCCAAGTAATTTGAGGAGACTTGCTTATGCTGTGATTTGGTTCTCCAGTGTCTTAAGCTTTGAGACAAGTAGAAATGGGAACTTAGCTTAAATCTAAATGGATTTTTTTTATTTCATACTTGCCAGGTGACTATTCGAGCATCTCTTGGATCTCATCAGTCAGGATCATCAGCTACATCTTCTGTTAGTACGAGCAGTTCCACGTTTCAATTATCACCTAAAGCTAAAAATACAACCACTAAAAATCATAACAAATCTAATACAAATAAGTCAAGAGGAAAATCAAAACAAACTACATCGAAGAAACAAAATGCATGGACCAACAGCAAAAAAAAAAAGGAAGTTACAAATACAACATTTCATAATCTGAGGTAAAATGTTAGCATTAAAATTATATTTAAGTGTACTTTGCATATAAATGGTCATTTAATTGTCTTTTGATAATTTCCAGTACTGTAATACAGAAGATATGACACCTCAGGTTTTCAGAAAAAGCATAAACTTCCCACATACTGGTACTGTGATTATTGTTCTGTATCTTTATTCACCAGTTTTGGTGGTGACAGACTGCTTTGTTAGGGGAGAACAGATGTTCTAGAAACTTCTCTGTGCTACATTTAGAATTTTTCTCTACATGGAGTCACAGACTCTTGAAATCCTGAGTGTTCTCTGGAAGTTTTCTTATGGGGGGAAAAATATTTTTCTTTTTCTGTTTTTTGTTTGTTTGTTTTTTGATTTTTGTGGGGGGTTTTTTGTTTGTTTTTGTTTTGGGGGTTTTTTTTTTAACCTGTTAGTTCAAAGACTAAATCCAGTCTGTTCTAGAAGAAAACTTAATTTTGGAGAGCTAAGTAATCAAGAAAGTGAAAACAAGCTATTAGGAGAATGCTGCCTTATCTTTGCAATTTATTGGGGTTTGCTCTCCTTAGGTTAATAATTTCATGGGTGTTTTATGGAATATAATTTCAGTGGCTAAGTTAGCAGTTTTCTTTGTCAAAGATTTTTGAGGCCTGCCAGTTGTGAACTTTCACAGTGTGTAGCTCTAGGAGACACCCAAAACCAGCCAGCAACACTGGGGAAGAGCAGGACTGCATTGTTGCTTTGTAGATACTTCAGGGCTTGTGGGGAATATTGGGGTGACAGAAAAACCAAAGGCTTTTTCTGTGCATTGTGATGGATGGAAACAGTTCTTATAAATACTTCTCAAGTGCACAGAGGCAATAGCAGCAGCTGAAGTTGGAGGTTCTCATCTGGTGCATTATCCTTTTTCCTGAAGTGGCCAATAATGGATGCTTACATTAACTTTAACTTTTTTATTGGGTCATAAGGACACTAAGTTTCAAGTAAAGGCAAAGGTTTTTTTCATATGTGCAAGTGTAACCTGTAAGTATTTAGCTGAAACATTTTTCCCTGATATAGGCAAGCTTACTACTGACTAAAAGTAAAAAGTTTGAAGTAGTTATCTCTTCTTGAAGTGTTGCTATTCACTGGTAACTCTTTCATATCCCTGCCAGGTGTCGTTCGGGACCTCACAAGTGCATTGAGTGTTACTCGGAAATCAAAGATTTCGCCAGCCATTTTCCTGCTTATGTCCACTGTAGTTTGTGCAGATACAACACTAACTGTAGCAAAGCCTATGTGAATCACATGATGAAGTAAGAACTCTTCAAAGTTTTTACTGGCTTAGGAAATGCTTCCTAAATTCATGTAAGGTGTGCTAAGTGTTTGTTTGCTGAATTTTGAACTGGGTCATCAGACAGGGAAATGGGTAAGGTTGGATTTTTTACTTTCCAATGAAGGCCTAAATGCCATGTTCTTGTTTTGCTTTAAAAATCCAGTGGTTTGTGCAGGGCTTTATCTTTGCTTCAGAGTTTCTGTGGGATCTTCCATGGTCATTTCAGCCTGACTTAGGAAAAAATGACTAATTATTGCATGTTCTCCGGGTTTCAGATTGAATGCCTCATCTGATTTTACAAGTGCTGAATGCATGCAGAGCACAGCTATTGCTAGTGAGATCTGTGCTCACATGTAAAGGATGTCTCATAGTATGCTGAAGTGGATACTTTTTCTTGTATTACTTCTGGTCATCCTTAGAAAGACCATCTCATCTTGCAGGAGGTTTGTCACCAGTCATGCAGCAGCATAGGGTATTAGTGATGACAGCTGTAAAAAAGCCTGTTAAGGAAACAAATGCATTAGTTTTCAGAGCCATAGAATTATACTATGCAATGATTAGACACAGATCACATAAGTGACAGTAAAACAAAATTTTGAAAACCTACTTGTTAATCCTGTGCCCTGAACAAGCTAGCTGCATTGTGGAGAAAACATTGAGTGCAGCTGTCTCTCTAAATACATGTGTGTATAGAATGCCTTGGCATTTGTGAATGCCGGAATTCTTGGATCTGTGACCTAAGTTATAGTAATTTCAATGCTCATGTAAGTACAAGGCTGAAATAGTATCCATTATGTAGTTTACTTTTATGCATATAATCTATTATTTGCATGCTTGAAAAAATAACAATTAATGTGCTTAATTCAAATTGTACAAGAAAAAGTGCACTCAGAAGGGGAAAGAGGAATCTAAGGTAAATTGTCTCTGTTGTTGCCACTGTTCTGAGTGTTTGGTCAAATTCAATTATGCTTTAAAAATAGCCAGTCTTTAGTCCCTTGTCCCCCTGATGCACTAATGCTTCTCCTACTTTGACCCTTTGCAGCCCCTATCATCACCTTTTTGGTGAGGAAAAGGGGATGGTGAGAAAACTCTTAGAGGGAGGGTGTTCCTGCAGCAGCTCCCGTACTCAGCTGCTTGAATGTTGTTTCATGGGGGAGAAAGGTTGGCACGTACTTATTAACCTGCAGAAGAGACAACTTACAGGTTGTCTAAAAATTTCATTTCTCATTTAAAGCCGTCTCTTCAGGAAGCCCAGGTTTGGCAAAGCCTCACTTCTTTTGTGGTGCACTCTCTAGCTGCAGCTAAACTGCTGATGGAAGCAATAAGCTGTTCTTGCAGGTCTGTGCCAGTGAAATGAAGCCTTTCCTCTCCCAAACTTGTTATTTACATGAGAGACACTGTTTTAAACTAGAGCTGAGATTTCACAGGCATGTAAGCTTTAACCAATTTAATGTTTAGCAATAACGCTGGACAGTAATTCAGCTTTCTATTTTCATGCCTTGTCATAAGCACATTGCAGCACCATGTTTAGTGTAGGGAATAATGTGGAGTAATTCACTCAAGAAACCCAGTTGAAGTAGTAATGTTGTCATACATTTAGTTTTCACAGTGCTCGTCCAAGTAAAAGATTCTGGATCTATAAGAAGCATTCAGAAGAGCTACGGTAATTCAGCTTTTTTAATTACAGATCACAATGGTTTTGCTTTCTGATGTTGAACTGATAACTTAATTGAGATGATAGCCTCTTGAATGTCTAGGTTTCCACAATTTACAAAGAGCAGAGAAATGCAACCGTTAGCTCTTCCAATAGCAGTGTTCTGGTCAGTGACAAATACGTAGTATTTGTCCATATTTATTAATTTCTTTCTTAACTCTGAGCAGTTTTTAATAATACTTGCATTTCTTTATTTTTCAATTATTTACAATGGGGAGGAGGTGATGGAAAATAAAAAAAACTCATCTAAGCAAAACCCATCAAAACAGAGAAACTCATGCTTTACAGATAAATTTCTGTTTAAAGTCATATTCTTTGTACTATATCCAGCATGGAGATGCCTTGGTCATTGATGGGGATTTCCTGATACTAGTGGCAATAGAAAAAGTAAGAATATGTTTTTGTGACTCATCTCATCTGAAGTTGAATTAATTATTTTTATAGTCTGTCCAGTTGCTGTAAGTTGAGAAAACTGTTTCCACAGCCATGCTGTATTTATACTTCCTTTTTATCTTTGCTTCTCTAGAGGTGTGACTGTAGTGTGTCTTAACTGCAATTTCCTGGCTGGGGTTTCTGGCTTAGATAGCATGGCCACACATCTAAGTGAGAGCCACACTCATACCTGTCAAGTTATTATAGAGAAAGGTGAGTACATGTAGTGTCTTTTTTTTATGCAGTGTATAAATACCTACATATGGATATCTCTGTTATTGCAGTCCTGTTTTCAATGGCATTGTTTCTGTGTATTTGGATTTGACAGTGAGTTATTTCTACATTTCTAAGCAATTTTAATTAAATCCTTTGTTTTTATTTTCAGTTTCTGTAGATATCCCAACTGCTGCACAAGTATCTGAGTAAGTTTTATTTTACTGCTTTATGTTCTTTATGTAATAGTAGTACAAATAGCAAAAGAAATGTCCTTTACTGAAGTAGGACAAATTTAATCTTAATATTTTATGTATATTTAGAAATTATTTTCAAAATTAGGTTTGTTATATGACTAAGGCATACTGGTGTGTTTTAACTTTTTTATTCTGACTTCCAAAGAAAAATCAGTGTAAATTAATCAGGGTTTTTCTAAGGATTTGAAAAAGAACCTGCAGTGTTGTTGAGATTGTATTGCAGGGCATTTTCCTTAATTGAAGGTTCAGAGGTGTGTCAGTGAAATCAAACATCGGTGTTTTCTTCAAACCATTTCGGAACACAGAAATTAAATGAAACTGTCAATTAACACTGCAAAGGGCATTTTAAAAGATGGAGGAAAATGGTTTAACCCTTACTGAGTCCATCTAGCCTATAGCAGGCTTCTAAAAGATTAGTCTCAAAGACAGTCTCCTGCATGGTGAGAACTCTTCCAACAGAGCAAGAATTTCTTAGGCCTCTAAGCATAAATCAGCTTTCACTAAGTATTGGAAATACCCCAAATAGATTATTTCATAATTACTAAGTATTTCCTTTCTTAGTTTCCATGAAGCGGCTAGTAAGAGGAGGTCTCCTAACAATGTAGCTTTCAGTGAAACTCAAACAATGGAAAAACAGTGTTGAGCTGTGATACCTGTGAAAATCTTAGCTCTTCTGCTTGGGGCTGGAATTAGGTGTTGGGAATTCATACTTGCTGGAACATATGTAAGGAAAGGTTAGACATGTGTGAGCGGTGACAGCCTGTTAAGTACTGCAAAAGGATCTTTCTGTCTTGAATGCATCACAGAGATATATGGAAATATTTAAGCATGTGGGATATATAGTATGTATTACTCAGAAACAGAGAGGTGAGCATGAAAAGATTTAAAATCAAGTCAAGGTTTGTTTCTGCAAGCTGTTAGATTAGGACACATACAGATAACCATTATTTTTGAGAGCTCTGATGCTGGCATAAGATTAGTTAGTGGTACTACATGAAATGACATAAAATCTGTGATGGTGCTTTTTGAAACTGTCATGCTCAGAGACTTCAGTAATTTCAGTAAGTCTTGTCCTGTTCCATATGCTAATTCTCTGATACTTTGGACAAGAATATGTCATTGCTAAACCGAAGAGCATGAATACACCTGTGTAGTTTATTTTTTAATCCATTATTTTCAGTACAGAGTACATACAGAAATGTTCATCTTTTTGTGGGATGGTTCTTAACAGTACTCTGTAGCTTGCTTTGGAAGAAGAGGAACTTGCAGACAATATTCATAACTTTTGCTGTGTAGTTTCTCAGTGATCTGTCAGTGTTTCTTCCCGTTCTTTGACCTATAATTCGATGAGGTTTGACTTGTTTGTGGGGCTCTTCAGAATCACTTCATCGTTGGAAACAATGACTCACAATTACAATCTTGAACCCTTTGGGATCTTCTCTTGCAACTCTCAGATGGTATCTTGTGGTGTCTTTTATTATATATCAGATTGTCTGTATGTGTTTTAAGACTCATCTTTATTGCTAATGACCAGACATGTTCCATGAGCTCTGTGTACTGTTAAAGAGACTCTCTTTGGACCAGAATCCTGCCATTAGTAATACAGATAATCTAGCTGGGGATGTTCCAGCAGAAATTGCTTCTTAAATTTTTTTTTAAAATCACCCTGTTTATTTGGTGATCCACCTGGTGCTGAGGGAATAAGGCTTATTAACTATGCCAGTACTCTTCTAATGCTCAACTCTCTGCTTTGCGCAACCATTAACATATTTTTAAATGAACTGACAGAAGACATTTTTGTTGCAGGGGAGTTGAAAGTGAGCAGGTATCCTATACTGCCTTGGCTCACTGATACATCATTGTGGACCAGAAAATTGAATCCTGTCCAGCTTGGGATTATTTTGGTATGTAAGCGAACAAGGATCTGACCAGACCTTTTCCTTTTCCTTCATGCGTTGAAGCTGTGGTGTTCTCTTCTTGCACCTTTTAGACAATAGGTCTGGTCTTCTCTCCCCATACTGTAGTCTGGCAAAGGCCCTTCTGTGATAATGTTCTCTGCTTTGCAGCATTAACTGGCAGCTTTCTGGGGGCTGTACTCCTTTGAAGAGAGGCCTACCAGGAGTTTCACTTGTGGTGCAGTTTCTTTGCTGCTCATTTGCAGTATTTCTTTCCTGCTCCAGTCTATGAAATGTCATCCCAAGCTGGAGTAGTGTGTAAATGGTGACATGTATGGGTTGACATCAAAACCCATTTTGATCTGAACTTGATTCCAGCTTCTAGAACTAAAGGGATTTGTCATTCTTTTTGGGTGTTCACTAAAACGTATAAGTCCTGATCTATTTAATATTCAAATAAGTTGTGTTTTTGTCTGCCAGTGACTTTATGGTATAGAGTGGCAAAATATGCTTTGAATGACTTCTGTCACATGTAACTACATAAACTGGATCTTGGTCAAAGGAATTTATTAGCTGCTTTGCTCTCCGGTAGCTTCTTTTTGCTCCTAAATACTGTGGGAGAAAGAAAGCCTGTAATGGAAGTAGATACGTTTATTGAGCCTTGATTCTGAGGGTGGAGCAGCTACAGTTCCAGTTCATTCTCACCTTGTTCTTTTGGTATCATCTCTCATCTTCAAGGATGCTCTGCTCAAGCTGCTGAAACATCTGCTTTTGATTTCACTGCTTCTGACTTCATCTTCAATTCTAGATTATCTATGGCAAATTTATCCATCAACAGGTTGTCTGGATATGTGATGAGCTTTCCTTTTGCCATGGTGAACATCTAATGTTCCTCCAAACTCAGCCTCCTGCTTACAGTGGATATGTCTTGGTTGGATCTCTCATTTCCTAGCCTCCCAGCAACCTAATAGACAAAGCTAATCTTGCTCTGAGATCAGTCACCATTATAACCTCCTACCTATAAGACATTATTTTTGGTGAATGCAAACTGTTCTTGATTTGCAGCACTTTCTTTTCCTACATAATCAAATTTTCTGAGATTAACTCGTTTTTACCAGTGTTTTTGTCCTCTTCACTTTTAGTGTTCAAGCAGTCACAGTTTGGGTGATAGTGAGCTTCTGCAGCCACTGTGGTATTGCTAATAATGGCAAGGCTCCTGTCATCCATTGTCTCTTACGCATAGTTTGTGATGGAGCATCAGCACATTTACTCAGTACCCTAAAGTCTCATTCTTTTTGCTACTTTTTTTCCTTCTGACAGAAGCTCTGTTCCATCTTGAATGCTGCTGTTCAGCTTCAAGCATCACTTACCTACTACAGGTTTTTCTTGCAGGGCTTATTTCTGGTTTGACACAGCAGCATTCAAAAAAGCATACTGCGTTTGTGTTTTCATTGTGAACATGCTGTTGCATTTCAGAGGAAGTTGAGTCTGTGATATTTCACTTTCATTCAGGTTTCCAGCAACAACAAAAATGGAATGTGGTTGCAGGTTTTTGTGGCTTTCAGAAAAGTTCTATAAGAATTTCCCAGAAATTACACTAGATAGACACTTTGATTTCAAGTTATGTGAATTATACTTCTTCGGAATGCTCATTTGGAATATTATCCTTTGGTTCTTTTGCAGCTTTACTACAAAAATTTAAGTTTATCTTGCATTTAAGACGCTTGCAAGCTACATACAGATTTGACAGCTTTGTGGAAGTAGTTCATGTAGAATCAACTGGCATTTTGGCATCCTGTTTCCATTTGTGAGGATCTTGGAAAAGTTACTCATGTGGAAAACTCATAAACCCACTCCTAAACCATGCAAGTAAACCTGCCTGCTTAGTATGAAATCTCTCTTATGGTCCCAGTGACTTACATGGATAATGCAGCATACTGGACCACATCTGCAGGGACAGAGCATGAGTATAACAACTTTAGCTTAGGGTCAAAGAATTAAGTTTTCATTTGTATGTACCTTAACCTGTCTCTCTTTTGTTATTTTTAGGACATTCAGTGTCACTGCTTGATTAGGCAGTTATGTCTTACCTTTTTTTGAAAGCCTTTTCCACAAAGTAAATGTTTGTTTCTGTTACTCTGTTAAATGTAACTGGATCTTTGTGAGCAGTAACATTTCACTGCTTGTGATACTATTGGCAGGTTATTGTGTACTGTCTGCATTGCTAACCCTATTTTACAGGTGAGAAACTGGAGACAGTATCGAGTCACATTAACTGTCTTTCCTTTCTCCTTCAGTTGTTAACAGTGTAAAACACTTCAGCGTAGAAGCAGCTTTTTCTTCTCTCTAACTTTGCATTCACCTGTACCTTTCCAGGAAATGCCCACACAATCAGATACTTGGGGGAGAATTGTGCTTTGTGAATCATAAGCTCTGCTTAGAGGTACATCTTTTAAAATAGGAAATTTTTGCTAAAAGGTGGGATTCATTAAAAAAAAAAGAAGGCAACACCCAAAAAAGCCCAAACTCAATGACATTTCTGTTCTTTTGGTGGTAAATAGATTTATATTTAAAATGTTTGGTATTGTTCAGTTTAGTGACTGGAACGTACATTGAGCCACTCAAATAACAAAGCTGTTTTCTAGAAGTCCTTTGAGCTACAGTCATCCCAGGAGAGGTTACTTTTGGTTAGAGGTGGATAAAAAAGGAATGTTTGGCAAAAGATTCCAGCTGAGTTTGTGCTGCTTACCCAACAAACCTTGGGTTGTAAGAAAACAGGAGAGATTGATGGGAAGGCAGTTGCTCGTGATTTGAACTCTGTTTGTGTGTGTAAATATATACAATATTATTATGTAAATAACAGGGCAAACAATGAGACTCTGAATTTCTGAAATGAGAATACTTCTGTCTGTGCTCAAACTGCATTTTAGAGTTGAGCTTTTGTCACTGACTCCAAATCTCTTCCATTAGTCCCTCAGTGACTCCTCATCTATCAAATGAAGTTTCAGATCAAACTGAATTTAGACTTCAAGCTGTCTAAATTAATGTTCTTACTTACCTGACTTTTGCTCTGAGTCTCTTTGGTTTTATGGCTAATCCATTCCATTCCATTGAGTATCAAGCTGAAATTTTGTGCTCAACTGCTACGTTTTGGTGGCATTTTTTTAAGGGATTGACAATTAAAGGGCATTCTTTCATTGTTCTTAACTCAAAGTTTATTTTTATGTAGACTAAAGAATCTTTGGAGAGTTCTAGAATGGTTTCAGAATTTCTCAAAATTGTTGGACCAACAGGTTGTACCTACTGAAGATGGTCAAAATCTTTGTTTTATTTTCATAATGTTCTTTTTGGAAGCACTGTAATTTAAAAGATGTAAGAAAGTATATTGCCCTTGTTGATGTTTGAAAATGGTGGGATTTAAGATTTCTTATAGAAATGTTGAAAACATCACAAGGTGATGATTTTCTGTGGTTTAGTGTCCATTCATGCAACATCTGCCAATTACAAATCAGAAAGAACTGCTTTCTAAAACCTTTTCCTAAACAGAATTAAGGTTGAGACTATACATTGGGATTCCAACGTAAACCATATTAACACAGATGTGGTTATCACAAAATGTTATAAACTCAACCTGTTTCCAAAACAGTATAAGTCAGCCAGTTTGAATCTATTCTGTAAGCTATAAAACATGAATACAGAAATCCATCAGAATTTGATCATGTAAAGTAACTTCTATAGGGGATTTAAAGTAATCTAAAGATAATGGATCTAATTCACACCCATTTATTTTGGTGGCAAAACTTATCAGACAAGAACAACGGTGAGTTTTGTCCTTGGAATTACAATATCTGGTCTGTTTGTGTCTAAATTTTTCTGCTCTTTCAAGAGTGACTGTTTTTTGACAAATTGCTGTTTAATTTAAGTTCTTGCACAGAAATCATTAAAGCAGTGAAGCTCAGCTAAATATTTGGTGTTGCATCATCTTTTACCAGTGTTGGTACTCATGATTAAATACTTCAGAGTATTTAAAGTCCCTGACCCAAAAATGTGTGTTCTCATTTGATTTACCCTGGTAATTTCTCTTACTGTTAATTAGAAGAGCATTATTACAGTACTGTTGTAGAAATGTTCTTCTAAAACAATCCCTTTTATGTAGTTATTTCTGCCATCTATTGTTGCTAATGAAAATGTAGTAATTAAAGTAGTTATAATTATTATTTGTGCTACAATTCAGGATGCAGGTTAGCTGCTAGAACATCAGTGTGAGATGGTGTTCATGGTGTGCTGAAACTGTGCTAGAATTCTTTAAAAGGTCTGGGTTTAGCACTGCTTTCTTGGGTGTAGGAAAATACATGCAGTTGATGTAGTATCCAGCTTTCATAAAATTTAAGTGGTAAAGGTGTTTTTATGTCAAGTATTTTGTACCCTGTAGACGACCATTAAGACTCGCTGAGGCTGTGAATAATTTAATTTATGATTAATAACATTATTTAAATATAACAGAGGCAGCACCATACTTCAGCACATTGAATTTGCCTTTAGTGCAGCATCGACAAAGAAGATACAGGCATAAGCAGTTTTGAGGGGTTTGTTTTTTTTTTTGTTTTTTTTTTTTTTTTTTTTTATACAAGAAACCTTTGAAAGGTTAGATTTTATTAGAACTGATGACTTAACAAGGTTTTTTAGGAGACATACTTCTTGCTATCTCTGTGATAACATTTTCTTAGAGAAAGCAAGAAAATCAATTTTAGCGATGTTGCGATAAGCTGTTTAATTAATGTGGTTTTCAAAGTCAATAAATTTAAATAATTTATAGCTCATCTAATGTATGCACTGGGCCTGTAAAGGTGTTCTGCGGGAAGTGTCTCCTCCAAACAGTAGCTGGAGGTCAGCTGTGATGTTTTACAGCTGTCCTAAAGTAAACTACACCTGTGCTCTGGGTCTTTGGGTTATGGGAGACAAGTACAAGGAAGCTGAGCTTGTGTTCTGGAATGCTTTTGTCAGGTAGCTTTATGCACTTAATTTAGCATTTCACATCTTAAAAGCTTCAGTCGTGGTTTGAAAGACCTTTATGGTGAGATCATTCCTCAGGTAGAACTGCAGTAAGCATTAGAATAAGAGTAATGCTCACCATTGTTGCTTCCTGGTTTTTATGAGGCAAAATAACTAGAACAGCTTACATGAAATAAATGAATCTTATAATTTCTGTACACATAGTAAAACATAAAAAATTCTGAAATCAAGTATATTTAAGCTCAGAATAAGTATCAACTTTAAAAATTGGTTTCAGAATACCAAATTGCTTTCTAACTGTAAGTCTCTTCGTCCTTATCTCTATTTCAACCCTACAGTATTTTAAAACATTGAATCTTAATTCATTATCCACTAGGTTAAAGGCCGAAATCTGCATTAGACAGAAAGAAGCTAAGTTGGAGGTAATGTCTTTTCTTTTCTCCACACACAGTCTAACAGTGTCTCTGAACCTCGTAAGTGGTGTGAAGAACCAGGGCAGTTCTTTTAAGCTGCACATGCACTGCTGGGTCAGGGTGTTCAGAGATGTGCACAGGGCACGAATCCAGCTCTGTGTTTTGCTGCAGAAGGATGTGGCACTGCTGGAGGAACAACTGGAGTTGTGTCTGCCCTACCAAAGAGCTCCAGTTTGCAGGCACTCCAGTCAGATTGCTTGCCAGACTCCAAGGGAGGAACTGTTGGCTTTCCTTATGTGTCTTCGTGTTCAGGGAACCTGGAAATCCACAAAATGTAACCTTGAGATCTGCATTAATGTTGACTCTGAACTGTAATTTTTTTGAGGCTTTTTTTAATTTGTACTTCACTTTGCCATACAGTTTTAAAATCTTTGCTGCATAAATTGGGCCTCATTGAGACAAAATGTAACAGCTCTGTGGGGCGGAATGACTGTGCTAAAAGCATGTAACATTGTTTACATAGTTTTAAGTTAGAGGTTGTGATACAAATAGTAATTTTAAATGTTCATATTTCTTTATAGACAATGACTTCTATTTTCAAACATAATTAACTTATAGCTGTATTCAGACAGAAGAAAAAAAAAAAGTTAAATTTCTTAACTTTGTCACTTAGGTTCTTAAAATAGAAAATAAGTAAGAATAAGGTTATATGGGTAAGATGCCCTGTAGTGTAGAAGATGCTTTTAGAATACTGGTTGGCAGTTTTCATTCACATGCCTTTTTTTACTGTTCTAAAAATAGAAGGGAAAAATTAATTCATATTGCTGAGAGTTAAAAAGTTTATTTCATTGGTTAAGTTTTAATAGAGACTCAAAAGTTTCTTCTGTGACAAGCATTTTGTTAAGAGTCTTCCTTACAGTTACACTTGATGTAATAGCATCTGTAGGGCTAAAACACTGTGTAATAGTTAAAAAGCATATTAACTTGCTTTTCCTACACTTAAATTATGTCAGTCTGGGGAAAGAATTGAAATCTTACACATTTTTTGGTGCATATTGGGTAGACTTGGACCTCATATTAATGCACATTCTACAGCGTGAAATATATTACCCCAGTTAGGGATCTTTCATAACTGTTGGTGCAAATTTAACCTTTAAAAGTTTAGTCAAAGCACAATTTGTTATTCAGGCATTTATAGTGCCTTTAAAGAAAAAAATAGACAAACTGCTTTCAGAGTCTCTCTATGTGCTTCATCAGTTTTTATTCTAGTTATAGGCAGTGTGGACCAAATAATTTGAAATTTTGCTTTCACTTAAAAAATTACTTAATAATTGAGACTAAATGGCCAGGTATTAGTGGCTCTGTCTTTATGGATTAGTAAATGGTCATTGTAATTCTAATTGAATATAATGTAATACTTTCTCCTATCCTCGTGTTTAAGTAGACAAAATTAATTTTAATATGTAAATCTCTTCTGTGTTTTCTGATTTTAAACTTTATTTGACACTATGGGCTTTAAGACAGATGTCTAGAGTACTGCAGTTTTAGCACTAGAGAGTCTCAAACACTGTTCTGGTGCTAAACCAAGGTAGTTACGTTGATGTTAGCGAGTAATTAGTGCTGCAGAAGCAGATCAGGAGATGAAAGCTGCAAACGCTGCACCTTCACTGCAATGTGGTTCACAGGGGTTGTTTTAGACACACTTGTGTTCCCTGTGCATGTTCTCAGAGCTGTGTGGAACATCCCATGATGGTTGGGACTCTTGAGGACTCGGCTCCATTAGCCACTGGAGCACTTGTGGATCAGAGCTTCCAGTTCATTTTCCTCAGAAAGAAATGTAGTTTGCATGCCCCAACACTGCTTTGTAAATCAGATTGTTATGTGGGACAAATCAAGGAATGTGTCCCAAAACCGCAGTGTAGTTCCACACCTGACTGTTAATGTAAATGCAGCTGTAATAGAGCTTTATTACCTGCAGAAATACTTTCCCACACTGAAGGGATGTTTACACACACTTGGCAACTCCTCTGTGTGAAGGTGTGTAAATATCACTTGTTTGTAGTGTTTTTTTTCTTTCTTACTGTAGAATTTGTCCCTGAATTATTTTTAAAATCCTAAGATAAATCAGCAATATAAAACAATAGAATACTCCAAAATAAAGTGCAGCAAAAAAACTTGAGCTAGTAGGATTTTAAAACAACAAATAACCAGAGCCTAGCTTTTGGCAGCTTCTCTTGGCACCCAAATCTTGAATTTTCTGTACAATGAGGAAAAAAAAAGAAAATTAAATCTCCGTAATTTCTAAGCTTCTGTAACTTGAGGTGGGGGTACATTTGCACCTGGTAGACTCAGCTCTTGGATTCAGAATTTGGTCTTGTGCTGCTGCTCCCTCGAAGTAGTGTCACTCTAAATGCTGCTTTCGTGGGCACTGTAGCAGCCAGTTCATCGATGTAGCCCATATTTGATGGCCTGGCTGTGGTTTGTATCATGCTTTAGAACCTGCACTCATTATCATGAAGCAGAAGACAGATTTTGCATTCTAACCATTCACTGGCACCCCCTTTCTTTTTAATACAGTTGTCACATCCTCATGTTTTCCAGTATTTCTGATGTCTGAATTTTTAGTTTTCTTACACTGTAACCAGTGCTATTTGCAAACAGGGCAGGAAGAATACTTTTCTTTCCTAATATTGGATAGAAGCCTTTTCTTTTTCAGCTGCTGACATACTAACAGAATGAATTCTTGAAATACTTCATGATTCTTCTTTTCATTGTGGCATTCTAGTGCCTCACACTCTAGGGTTTGCTTATTCATCTGCTTTTCTCAGCAGAGATGAATTATTTCGTTGGAGGGCTGTTCTAACTAAAGGAGCAGACTGTTGTGCTTAGCAGTCTGAAAGGTTACTGTTGTTTGTGGATAATTGTGATGTGATTGTTGTGCAGAGCTTTTTTAATTTTATTTTTGTTACTCTTTAGTTATTATAAATGACTCACAGGAAGGTATCTTCCTTCCTGCATAAGGAATGAATATGTATATATTTTTCTTTTTTCCCTCCCCACCACTTCTCCCTCGCTTTCTGTGTTTTGCCAAAAATGAGTGAGAATAAGGGGCTGGGTTTGGCTGAAGCTGGGATTTTGGTTACTAGAAGGTGAGGAAGATGGTGGTCAGTTTGTTTTATATGTTATGGACAGATTTGTCTTTCGAGGAGTTTCTTGATCTGAATCTTGTGTGTGTACACATACATGTAATCTGTCTGGGCCTTCCAGTGTGGAACACTGCTCTTCCTGTGATAGTGAGGCATTAGTCATCCCTTTAAAACCTTTTTTTTTCCCTTTTGCATTTCTGTGTTCAAACCTTCCCACATAAAGCACAATACTGTGCCCCTCAGCCCTGCAACTGCGTGTCGCCCTCAAGCTGCTTGTTAAAAAAGAGTAGCTAAAGGTCATGTACACTGTTTCATAAAGAGTTGGCTGGATTTTCATATGAAAACAGTTCTAAATATTTAGTATTTATACAGTTCTGTATGGCTGAAGTGTTTCTCTGGAACAGGGGAGATAATCGGGAACAGTTACGGCAGCTACAGCTGATGGATGTTTCTGAGCACTGTGCTGGGATGTAGTCTTGAGTTTTCCCCTCAAATAATACCTTGTTTTCTATAAGTTTGAGGGAGGACTTAGATAAATTGCATATTCAAGAGTGTCATACACTCTGTAGCAGATCCACTAAATAAAAAAAAAGCCCCTAACATTTTTGCTTGACAGAAGTAGCAAATACAGCCTGTAATTTGGCCCATCTTTTGTGTTCATTCCTTATTATGAATAAAAAATCAGTGTAATAGGATGAAAAGATTCTTACGATTACCTCAGTGACCAGTAAGATTTCACCACTGAAGGATGTCTCAACAGCCAAATAGGAAATCCTCAATGCCACCCTGAGAGTCACTTTGCAAGGTACAGCCATGTATTGCTTTATTTTATTTATAATAACTTGGTTTGGTTTGTTTTTTTTCAGCAGACAAGAGCATGACTCTTCAGATGAAACAAAGGAATGCAGTAGAAATCAAACTAAAAACGTTGAAAAGAAGGAAGACTCATCACTGTCAAATGCAGAAGATGTTTCTCCTTTTGAACTCCCTGGCAACAGCTCAAGGAATTCTTTGCGTGAGAAAAGAGCATGTTGTGATCCGGATGACAACAACAAACAGTCAGCAGATGAGAAACAAAAAGGTATTCGTGGTGAAAGTGAGTTAAAAAGGTGCCAAAGTTCAGAGGACGTTGTCTTGGAT
Organism: Scytalopus superciliaris; assembly: GCA_013400415.1. Taxonomy (NCBI): domain Eukaryota; kingdom Metazoa; phylum Chordata; class Aves; order Passeriformes; family Rhinocryptidae; genus Scytalopus; species Scytalopus superciliaris. Next base: position 1,494,114 of record VXBX01003474.1, read on the forward strand.
GAGCAGACTAAAGTGCGTGGCTTGGATGAAGCTGCGCTGTCCGCACTGAGCGCGAGGGACTTGAAGCTGACCTTGGGTGATGATGTCAGCTTTGAGCAGTTCTTCAGGAGGAGGGACGACCCCGAGTCTGTTGGCTCTGACATCAGTGAGCAGGGCAGCATTCATCTGGAGCCCCTAACTCCATCAGAGGTGCTAGAGCATGAAGCTACTGAGATTCTTCAGAAAGGTAATGTCACACCTTCGTCGAAGAAAGCTGGACAGCTTGCTGAGCAAACAGATGAGACTTCTAAAGAAAGCACTCCCAGCAGAATGGAGACAACTGTAAACAAGACAGATGAAAATGAAGCAAGCTGAAATTGTGTCAATTTTATTGTTACAAACAGCAGTATAGGAACTCCATGGACCATTCCTGATGAGTGTGCTTATGGATGCTAAATACTAAAAGACATGGTGGGGGGGAGGGAAAGGGTGGAGAGAAAGAGACACCAAAGGGAAGTTTTGCATATGGAGATAGCATGTATGTGTATGTATGAATTAACTGAACTTACAGAAGGTAACACGTTCAAATATACCTTCCTGTCTCTTGGATGTGATATATTATTAGACTGATATTTGAAAAGAGGTATAAATTCTAATTTTTTTATAGTTAACTAGCCCAGGATAAGGTGATTTGTTCGCCCAGAAAGTATTTTTTTAAATTCTTCAGTGTGAATATCATCAAACAGTAGAATTGAGTATAAACTTCCTTCTGATGCTGAATTGGAGCACACTTGTAGTGATGGTTATTGTTCTGCTGATGACTTGGGTAAACATAAACCTTGGGACTTGGTGTCACATTCCTGTCTGTAAAAGCATGTAAACAGAACTATATGAATCTGTGCACCTCTGTACAGGTATAATCCTGCCAGGCTGTAAACTTACCTTAAACTTTCAGTGAAAGTGGAATTATTACAATAAAAATATATATTTGTGGGATTTTCACTGTGCAGGCTGTGCAGAAATACCGAACATAGTTGTGTAAAGTAGAACATAATGATGAAAGTACTGTAGCTTTTAGACTTTTACCATTGGTTTAATGATTCTTAGCTGTAGACCCATAGGAATGGTCTGTAAGTCACACCAAAGTATGGTTTTATGTAAAAATGATTTTAAGGAAAAATAAGGAAACCCCCAAACTGGAAACACCACCTGGCGTGTGTTCTGCCATTTTACAGCTGCTACTGGCTAACTTAAAAATAGGACACAAGGGCATGTAAGGTAGACTTGTACAGTTCAGTTTCAGGACTTTTGTAGTCTAAGTTATGTACAGAAAGATGGCTGCTGGTTTTGGTTTTTTTGTGAGGGTTTTTTTTTGTTTTTGTTTTTTTGTTTTGTTTTGTTTCATTTCCCTTGGTTTTGGGTATTTTATTTTTTTTGCCTTCTGGTTAGCAGCTAGATATAGGAATGCATATGATTAGCAGTAGCTTGCTCTTAGGATTTCATTGCTCCATTTGAAAATTCAGAATGTGCTTTTGACTTCCAGTTTTGTTTCTAATGAATGTTAAATGTTTTGGACAGCTGTTAAAGCACTGCTGTAAATTATTACTTTTTGAGTAAATATTTGCAACAAAAATTCGTCTTCGTGCATAATTTTATGCTCAGCTTGAAACTTTGGGCATAGTCTTCTGCCATTTTTAAAAAAGATTTAATGCCAGTTTCCCAAAAATAACTTCAATATTGTGAATTTGAGACATGTTTGATTGGGGGTATTTGTTGGGTTTTGTTTTGTTTATTATAGAATTAAATGAGCAAGTGCCTATGTATAAACATATTTTTCTAGCTGTGTATTGTGGTATGATGTGCTAACCTTTCCAGACTACACAGGTATTTTTCTGGCCCATCTGCCTGCAGCTGAAGTCTGCTCTGTCCTGAGTTAACTGGGCTCAGCTGCTAAATAAACAATTAAAGACCATCCAGCTCATTGTTGGAGCCTCTAAATAAGATCAGTCTCAACATCTCAAAGTTGCCTCAGACTCTAAAGAGCTCTATGATTTAACTTTTGAATTTAATCTTAATTCTCATCCATGCAGGTAGAGAAGATTTTTAAAAGAAAAGTGGAAGTTTATGTAGTCACAGTTCCTCGAGATCTGCCGCTTTGGGAACTCCAAATACCAAGATACGTGAAAAAGCTGAGCACAATAAGTTGCATTATTGTTTTGTTCTTTAAAGGTCTGAGTGAAATCACAAAGGAGCAGTTTGATTACCCAGTCTGATGTCTTCATGCTTTTACACATGGAAGATTACTCAGTGTGGTGCTTTATGTTACAGAGCTCAAAGCACTTGATCCGCTCTGGAACTGGATGTGTGTGATACCGAGGGAGTTCCCGAGTGCATCTGTGCCTAAACCCAGAGAGATCTCTGTGGTGCTTTGAATCTGATTGATCATCTTCCATGCAAATTATGTATTTTGAATAATGCTCTCACATGTGGTGTTGGAAAAGATTAAGTTCAACTGGAACCAGTTGTGCAGTACTTGCTTGTTAATTCTTCGCATTTGTCTTGTATTATGCAATTAAATTTTTAAAACATTTGCCATTTTAATAATAAGAATTTGGAAGGACTTGGCCACGAGCTGCTGAGACAAGTTGGAAAATGAAACTCAGATTTAAAAATCTCATATTTCAGGCAAGTATATCCATATCATCTCAGCTACTGAATTTGTAAATTGTTTGTTTCAAACCATGTTGAGAATGCTTATGCAGAAGGTCATGTGAGGTACAAACTACTCACATGTCTTGGTCCTTCTGAAGGAAGAGGTGAAAGAGAAGTAGGCTGTTCTAGTAACATCAGCTTTACATAAGCAAGGAAAGTATATCATGAGAACACTGGCATGGTATTGTGAAGGAGAAATACTAAAATTCCTCACTGTTTTTCTCATGTGAAGTAACTGATTTGCTGCCTAAACACTGTAGGAGACCCCGTAAGTACAAAGATTAATTTTGATCATGTTATTTAGGAGGTTTCTCACAGATAAGTTAAATTGATACTTTTTGCTGAAGCTACTCTGGAGGATCCAGTTACACTGAATGCATTTTGGGTTGCTTGAACATAACTGCACATGACTCAGTTTGTTGTTTCCAAGTCATTTAAAAGATCTTTTTCCATCCAGCCATCAGTGGGTTTGTATTCTGTGCCACCTCATTTTGCCTCCAGTTTTCCTTGCCATACCAAAAATCAGTCCCTGAAGTTAATTCTTGGTGTCCATACTAGAATCACCCTTTCCCCTCATCTCAGCAGCTTTACCATGTTTGCTTTAATCATTGCAGATTGTTTATATAGTGCTGCTTTTTAAGTCAGTCATGTGCCATGCATATGCTGTCTGCATTAATGGAAAACTGCTGTCATTATTAGCTCATGGTCAGTGAGTGTTCAAGGCACTTGGATCTTCCTCAGTGTCTGTTTGCCTTGTGCAGTTTGGCAGAGAAACTGTGCCTGACCCGTGGTTCAGGTTTTCTTAAACAGAATGGATGAGTAAACCCAGGGAAAAAACCCAGTTGTAGCACACAGTGAATTCTGATGTGTTTTAAACAAATTCTTATAACAAAACTATGCCCACTTTTCCTGGGGCAGAGAGAGAGAAGAACCCTGACCAATATGTGTTAAATCTCATTTCTGTGGTGCTTTACTGCTAGAAGCAATCAGAAACTGAAGGTCAGGGTGAAGAATCTCAGGTAACACTTGCATTCTGCAAAACCTTAGAAGATCTTAAAGCTTTTCTGCAGGCATTAAGCATTGTTATTTATATGCTGGCATGTAGAAAGCAGTTACTTCTTTATGTTGCAGGATATACTAGTACTCCAAAGACTGGCCGTGGGCTGTCACAGCACTTTTGTTACAGACTGCTTAGAAATTTTTGTGTAGGGCCAGTTTTATACCTGACCTCTTTTTGGTTTGTCAGTGTTGATTTTTAAGGCTCGTGAACTTACTTTATCTAGTTGCATCCTGTATTTTTTTCATGCCTAATGTGCCCTTAATAAAAAAACAATTGGTAAGTATGTTTTATGATACTTTGAATGATTTTTGCTTTTAGTAGAATGTTTGCTGCAGTTTTAATGTAGTTGAAAAGGACAGTTCATAGTTCTTTGATGAAGCCCACCATGTTACCTCCTTTGAACATTGTTTTTGTGCTTCATGTTGACTGAATTTTTCCCCATTAATTCAGTGCTAAAAGGGAAAGTGTGTTGACTGGTATTTCATATTATTTTACAGACACTATTCACAAGTTCTTCGCTGTTTCAGATCACTGTTCTAGCTCTGAGACAACTAACTACAATTTTGTATTCAGTCATTTCACTGACGCACATGAACCTTGTGAAGTTGATGTTTCCTTTTGCACCTAGGATTTAAAAAAAAAAAATCAATCAAGAAAGATGAAAAATGTTTAGCTGCGAAACAATTAATTTGAGGGAGATGAATGTAGTTGTTGTGCTTGCAATGTGCTATAAAGGTGATGTGTTTATTGATGTAAAAATGTGCTGGTTTGTTCAGCTTTTCTTTACTGTTCAAACCTTTATACCAGAGGCTGAGGTTCTTCTGGCAACCACAAGGATAACGGTGTCTTATGTGTATATCTACTTTTGGGCAAATTTATCTTCATATTAGGAGAATTAAATGCTCAAATTACATGTGTGGGTTGTAATCAGACAATGCAAAATGAGGTGCAGTACATGTTCAGCTGTGGTAGCTTGGCAGCAACCAGTTCTACATCTTTAAGCCATTTTAAGCAGTATTGCTAAATGCCTTATGTTATGAATCTGATGGAAATACACTGCGTTTCACATTTTAATTAAATAAATTCTCTATGTTAGGCATTCAATTTAAAAGAGCTGTTTACTCCAAAAATCTGGAGCAATGTAGCATGTAGTGAGTTTTTTATGAAAAAAGTTGTTTTGTACTGACAGTGTGGTGGCCTAGAAAATGTAACTTTCATATGTTTCTCATAAATAGTGTAATTAACAATTAATCCTTTTGACTAATGGAAAGTCACCCGTGAGTCTGTTACTTGGAGCCTCCTGTGACTTTCTCATTCTGATCCTGTCATGATATTGTAGCAGCAAATTGCAATTGTGCCAAAGTCCTTTTTTCCCCTCTCTTTTAATGCTGTAGAAGTGGAACCTGAATACTTAACAGTTTTAAAATTGTATGTATTTGAATAACCTGGGTGTTTTCTGCCTGAAATGAGAATTGGATTTTGTGTGCTGGTTTCTCATGTTTTCAGATGAGATTTGTGTCTTTCCACTTAATCTTCTTGGAAAGACTTCACTACTTCTTTGAGTGAGCAAGTTGATGGCACATATCATTCCCCAGCATATTTAATGAAATCCAGTGTATTTGTTAGATATCATTTAAGTGGCTTCTTTTCCCTGTCACAGTCTGTTGTATCTTGGAATATCTCCTACTCTTGATGGCTGGTGTATAATCAGCTTTTAGGTTGTTGTCTAAGGAAGAAAAAGCAAAAGGCACTTCTGTGGAGGAGAAGCAACAGTTAAGTTCCAAATTTTAATCATGAATAGTAATGTGCAACATGCAGGACAGGTTGGGAATCCTGCTTTATCTGATACAGTGAGGCTTTTTGACTGATTGCTAAAATTGCAACTTGAGGAACCAGAGCAGTCAGGCACAAGTTTAATGGCTCTGCAAGATAGCCAAGGGCTTTAGATACCCAAATAGCTCAGAATTCCCTTAAGGAGCCCAAAGCAGCATGTTTGTGCGAGGGAAGCATTTTTTCTATTTGTGTGACTTTCCACTGTGTTTCCTTCCTCAGATAACAGATGCTGGATGGCCTCCTGAGACCAGAGAAAGGCCAGTTATAGAGGAGACAGGAGGGCTTGTGTGATCCTTCTCCATGGAACCAAAAAGAAACTCTTAACTCCTGGCACGTATGTTGGGTTTGTGTTAGTGTAGTAGGATGGGCCTTGGTGTTGAACAGTGGCATTTTATCAGTCTTTGCTAAATAGTGGCATTCTGTCAGTTCTCCTGAAGGGTCACTTAGCAATATGGTTTGAAATAAACGTCCTTTAAACTAGAGCTTGTCACTTCAGTGACCTCTGGCTGAGATCACAGGCTGGTAAGTACCACAGCAGAAAAATACCAAGGCAGGCTGTGTTATCTCCTGCTTTAAGGCTGATAATGACTTGGCCTTTCTTGAGAATAAACTATGAAGTTTCTTCAAATTATAAGAGAAACGAATGGACAGAACTTACATTTTTTTTTATAGACCTGCTTGGAACTTAACATTGATTTAACTAAAGTTTCCAAGGCACTTACTAAAGCAGAACGTAGTTTTTTAATATCCTGAAACTTATTTTTATTTGGTAAAGGAAATCTGTTGTCCTCTGGCTTCCTTGATGTGAAAGGAAATGAAAGCACAAACTGTATTTAAAATACATTGAACATACTGAAGTTTTCATAGCAAAAGTAATGCAAGTTACTTACATCATAATCTGCTCTGTCCAGAACTCTTCTCAGTTTTATTCAGTGAGGTGAAAGATAACTGCAAAGGGAAGGGAGGAAGCTGTTTCCCATAGCATATATAAACCACTAGCAAGGATGATGTCCCACTATCCCGAGGTTTTAACCAGAAGACAAAAGATGCTTGAAATATGAGCCTGGAAGCTAAATTTCAAACTTTTAATGGATACTAAAGGTAATGAACTGAGTAAAAGTACAGTGTAAAACTAAAACATACTCAAGTTAGAATTTTGGTATCATTCAAGTTCATCCTCGGCTTTTCAGAGTGATTTCTTTGCCCGTCCTGCAGGGTTTTAAAACTCTCCAATTTCTCCACTGATAATCTTGTGCTCTTCACTTGTTTAATCTGCCTTTTCTCTCAAATTGGGAAATTAATGAACACAACAGAATTCAGAGTAATTTTTGCAGATCCATGCCGAGCTAAATCCCGGAGCTATCAGGCTGAAAAACCCCCAGTGGCAGCAGCGAGAACAGCACGACCAGTGTAGGCCCTTCAGTTGCTGCTGAATGGGGAACCACAGCATAAGAAACAGCTTTTGGAATAGTCTGTAGGGAATTGTAAACAAATTCCTACTTTGCCGGGGGTGGAAAACATTTCCCTAAGAGGAGTAAACACTGAGCTTTCGGTACAGCAAACAGCTGCAAGTAATGAAGCTGTTGGATCAGTTCCTTTGGAAGCTCTGCTAACTGTGGCTGGATCTCCAGAGATGTTACTCATTGTGTCTATNAGTACGACCTGTACATCCTTCAGTGCAAAGGCTTAAATGTTAAAATACAGCTTTTATAATTTGCATGCCTGTGATGTATGTTTTTAGATCTATGCAAGTGCAGTGTATTTGATTCATCCAAGCAAGCACGTCACAACAGGGGCACCCCACTGCAGTTACAGAAGACTGATTTTTAATATACGTTCTGAAAATTCCAATGTTATGCTGTAGGATTTTAGTAAGTAGAAAACTAGTCAGCTACCCAGGGAGATGTTCATTGCTCACACTTGATTTTTTAATTATTTATATATGAACTCTTGTTGCTAAGTAAACCTGGGACAGAATGGAGGGAGTAAAACTGAATGCCAGCACTGTGAGTAATTAGGGAGAATTAAACCTGAAAGGAAAACTTTAATAAAACTGAACTTTACAGACAAGTAGTGGCAGTATAGGAAGTCGGGTGAAGCCTTAACTACATTGGACTGTTCCTGCATTCCTGTTACTTTTCTTTGTGCACAAACACAGTTGTTTATGTGCAACTCCAATGACAACATAACTTGGTTTTATTTTCCCTGATGTACATGAACACAGTAATAAAGAACAGTGTTAAAAACGGGCAGAGCTCAGTAACAATCCTTACGCTGTTTTGAGCATAAAGTTGTCTGAACAGATTGCTGTAAAATTGGCATTCTACTTGAATTAGAGCATCCTGCTCATCCAAGCACGCTCCTGAGGAGGTGAGCTCCTCAGTGAAGGGCGAGGGGATTTCAGCCCCACTCTCCATCAAAGCAGGTGAGATGTGCACTAAGGCAGTAGGGCTCCCTGAGGGCTCTGGGAAGCCTGTTCCTGTCCAGCACAGCTGTGCCTCTCAAAACTGTTGCTAGGCTTGTGCACTTCCACCAGGATAAAGCTGGCCCTTCCTAGCACTGTTGATTCATAGGCACTATTATATATGGGAAAGTTTATGCACTGCTAAAATGAAACAAAAAGAATTCTGCATGAAAGTGGACCTCTTTTCCTGATTCCAAACTATCACAGAGTGATTTAACTGCACTAGGAAGCTGCTGTTTAGCAGTGGTATCTTGGAAGCTTTTAACATTTGTATTTTGGCAGTAATAAAATTGTATCTGCTATCTTTTCACATAGTTTGTGGGTTATATTAATGTATTCTTTATTTAATGTGTTTACAGAGTCCTTACAAATGTGTTGGTTCTTTTTATCAAAATAAAATGTATTGTTTGATAGAGCTTACAATCCACTTGCACCTCGATGAGAGTTGCTTGGTCACATCTCTCATAATTATGTTATCCTGCATAACAGAGGGAAAGGGAACTATGAAAAAATGCTTTAAAGGTCAGTCTCTTGCTTATCCTTAATTAGAGTGGGTAAAATACACCCACCCTGAACTGACTCCCTGCACTAACAGCCATATTCTCTTCCTTATAGGTGATGCTAAAGCTGGTAGGTGTTCTGAACAGACTCTCCAGAGGAAATAGAAAGCAGCAGCAGAGTGTCACTGGATTGTCAAGATGCCTCATTGCAATGAAAGATCAATAAGGAGCAGCAGCAAATGGGAATTTTACTGTGAGTGGAATATAGAACATATGCAGGCAAAATGCTTCTACTCCCAGTCTCTTGGTTAATGAGAGTTTGGTAAATGAGAGTAGACATCTCTGTCAAGAAACAGGAGATTCTGTGCAGCATCTGACCACACTGGTATCAGTCACTTCACAAAGATTTGACCTGCCTGTAAACTGATAAGAAGAGTATAATGTACACCCATTAGGTAAAGATCAGTAACTGATGAAGTTCACTTAGTCCAAACTCGAGGAATAGTTCTTGTCCATCAAACAAAATGTGTTGTCATTGCCATAGCTGGCTCAGGGGAGGTGAAATGCCCTTTCCAATATGGTCTCTTATCCTCCATTTCCTCTGCTGAAAAGAACATGCAGAGAGGAGGAAACCTTTATGCTTGCTGGAAGTCGAGGAAAAAACCAACAAATGCAGGGGTATAAAAATGAAAACATTGTCTTCTCCGCAGCGGGCAGAACACTGACTGTAGAGGTCATGTCACAGAGCCATTGATCAGGCTCCTCAACACAGTGCCAACTGGAAGCTCTAGAGGAAGCTACTGAAGCTGATAACAGCTAAAAAAAAAGGCAGATTCATCTGTTTAGGTTTCACAAGAGTGTCCTTTGAAATTCCAGTGGGTTCTGCATCAGATGCTTGTATTTTAGTTATTCCCATCATCAGCAAGTTTTGTGTTGCAAATTGTGCATGACTAGAAAAGTTAAAAGGTAAAGTTGATCAAAGAAAGTTCACAGAAGAATTCCTTTGTTCCACACACAGTAGTGTGAATAAACTGAATTGACTGGGAACATAAGCATGTCTAAGGAAAGGTTCCCCATGCACGTGCTGGGCTGAAACAAAGACATTAGCAGCCTTTCTAGTGATTGGAAAAGGCTCTGCCTGCACCTGCTGCTCAGGTGAAGCACACAAGCCATTAATTACCCTGTGTGTAGGTGGATGGCTACAGTAGCTGCCAATGAAACCAGAGCTCATCAGTATTTTCACCCTTTTATGGCCTGTTCCAGTGTGTCGTGGGGTAAATGAATTGCAGGGTTAAGCAGCCACAGTTGTGAAACAGAGACAGGCTTAACTAGATGTGATATCAGAGATTAGAACTGGAGTCCCTGCAGGCAATCCAGACAATGATTCCTCCTGTTACTACAGAAGGAAGAGGGTTGTTTGGTTTTTTCTGTTGATTGGGGTTTTTTTAACAATACAGTATAATTCTCAAATTATGGGTGAAAATCCGGATAAAACTCTCTGAGCTGCAACTACCTCAGTAATGAGCTAAGACAGATTGGTGTGCAGTAGCTGTACTGGTGATTGAGTCTGTAACCACTGCAAGAAGATATTAGTGAAACTGAAAATAGGAGTAATTGGACCACATTCAGACTTTAGAAAGCTCTTTGCAAAAAGGCAGAGACAACAACTGCAAAATACTCTGCTCTCCTTAAATTTGATTTCAAGAATCTTCTTGTCAATGAAACATGATAGGTTTATTAAATATGCTATAGAATGTGGCATGAGGAAGTTGGTTTTATGTGCTCCAGTTCCCCCCTAATTTCAGCTGTATGTATGCGACTGCGGCTTCAAAACATCTGGGTATGGCAATTTTTTTTCTTTTCTGCACCTGCAAGTGTAAGTACACACATAAACAAAAAAGAAATTAAATCTTTCACAAAGCCAAAGAGAAAGGAAAAACCCAACCAGCCATGAAGCTCAGGGGAGCAGTATGACAAGTGCTGAGCTGTAAACAAGCTTGAGAGGGATTTAATTCTTATGACAAGCGCCAGTGGTAGCATCTCACATGGACTCAGCATATGCACACATTTCAGAGGAGGAATCACAGAGGACTTAATGCAAATATAAAAAAGCTCAGAGCACATCAGCCTCTGCTGATCTAAAAATAGCCTCAAAAATCAGGATGAGCTAGGGTTGTAATTATCTTGATTTTTCGGGTTTCTGCCACTTGTGGGAGGGCTTCTGTTTTATGCTCACACTGTAATTAGACTTTATGACATACAAACTACAAACTTTGGGGTAGGGATTGTGTCATGTATTTGTAGGACAAGTACAACAAGACCTCACTGGGTGGTATTTTCAGGTTAATACAAAATAGATGCTGAGTAATAGCTGCTGTACTAAGTTTTAAAGAAGCTTAATTTTAGGTCATAAGCTTTTTGTTATTGTTTGTTAAGGAAAGAGAAATAATGTGTAATTTCGTATCCAAATTAAATTCTAAAAGCCTCTAATGCACACTTATTCCCTAATTGGAGTCAGGTCCTTTCCAATATGCCTGTAAGTGCCTCACTTCTGCAGCAGCATCCTGAAAAGCACACCCTGCAAACCATGCCCTGCAGTCTGTACTGAAGCAGGTTTCCCCACGGCAGCTGATGAGTTAATGCTACAGCTTTTACCTGACCTTCAGACAGCTTTGGGATGAGGAGCTCCCTGTGCTCCAGCCACTGTACAGGCTGGGGCATTTAAGAAACCAGTGCTCCATTCACTTTAGGTTTTCCATCCAGTGCTTCCTTTTCTGCTTTCCTCAGTCTGCAAGAAATTAACTTAAAGGTTCAGTTTCCTAGCAAAGGGTTTATAATCCCTGGAGGGCTGCAGGCTTAGCCAAATAGTACTGTGTAGTTAGCTAAAAACCTGGTTTTAACCATAGTTTACATTTCATTGCAAAAGGTGGCAGTCTCTAGGCAGTTTCTCTCGACCCAATCCTTCTTGCTCACTTAGATGGCTGACAATTGGAAGGACATGTTATTCCACAGAAGTTCTATGTGTGGGGGTGCAAATTACCTTTCATTTGTATGATGTAAATACTCGGTTTCTTACCCGATGTCTGGGTGTGTGTTTTGGACATTCCTGTATTGCAAATGGTTGAAAATGGCCCTGTGTTTTCAATTTTTGTGAATAACCTTCAAAATAACAATTAACAAGCTTGACTTTGCTAGTAGAGTAGTTTATCACCTTTGGCATGGAAAGCTGAAGCTGCTCTTTCTTCTCTTACAAACATAGTAACATCTTATGTTTTAAAATACTTTATGATTTTTATTTCTGTAATTTTTCTTTCAAGGATAAGGGAGCATAAGAGGAGCTCAGTTTTTCCTGAAGTAAGTATTCTAATGGTTTGCAGAACCTGTAGTTATTTACTGATTTAAAATTGTCTGGATAGATCAATGTATGAAGGAGAACAGAATATCAGAATCCCTTTTACCAGGTGACTAGAGAGAAAATTCTTTGTTACCAGAGCAGATGGAAACTCCCAATCTAAACTGTTCATTATTTACAGAAGTTTTGAGAATCACATCTACAATTCCAAATGAAGTGAGTTTACCAAGCATTAAAATCCCAGCATCTCTGAATCTTGAAAGCAAAATCCTAATGTGGTTTGGATCCTGTAATGCTTATTTTCTGTTTGAATGTTGCAGAAAGACACACAGTGGTTTGCCCAAAATTCTGGACCTTTGGAGAGCCCTTGTGTGAAGGTAGGACAACAGGTTTCATACAGTGGGGAGAGTTTCTGTGAACAAGGCTAATATTTCTTTCTTAAGGAAGGTCTAAAATTTTTTTGTAATTAACAGAAATTAAATTCATAGAACATTTTTGTGTGCTCTGTTATTGAACCCAACTCACCCTGTTTGCTGTAACTAAAGCAAATGAACAGCAGGGCACGAGTAGCTTACAATTTAAACCTTGCTTGTGCTGAATTTAAGAGCGAGATAGAACTTTTAGTTCTCTGGCTCTGTTTATTGGTCTGAACACTCAGAAGGTTACAGATGCCACATTTACTAGATTTCTCTTAGCAAAAGACAGACATTCATTCTGGATGATGAAGATAAGTTTTATCAGTACACAAAATTATCCTAAACCATTGACTGAGTTTAAACCTTGCTCCATTAATTTCAACCCTCTGTGGATGCACAGGCCAAATATCAGTAACCTGCAAGATTTGTTAAAGGCTTTACTCTTCTAATTCCCAGTGGGGTATTTTAATGTTGACAGTTGTTAAAATTCTCAAACTGGAGCTTCACATCAGTATTCTCTTCCTCACAGACACCTGTAATGGGATTCATCTGTTTTCTTTGTTATTCCCTTTGCTCATTTAAATGTAATGTGTATTTCTCATCACAGCACTGGATTAGTTCTATATAAATTACTAAAATACACAGATACATGAACACACATACATTTGTCCCAGAAGAAGAGAGCCTGGTATTTTGGTTTTGAATAAAAAGATGCCCAAAGATAAATACAGCACTATAATCCTCATGCCTTTCTTTAAAACAAAAGACATTTTTCATTATGTGGCCAGTAAGGTGTGGCTTCGTGAAACTCCTGGGATTTTCAACTTCCCTATCCCCTCATCACTGACTGATGTTCTAGGAGTGGAGAAATTCATTCCATTCATACTTTTGGTGCTTTAGTACCAGGCCCAGGCCCTCCCCTGCCCTTCCAGTCCCTCTGTTCTGATATACATTAGCTGGAACCAGGGCTCTGCTGGGTTTTTTTCCTGAAGGAGTTATCCAGGTATTGTATTGCTTCGGGGACGACTAATTTCCAGGGTCTTTGTTCTGCAAATTATGTGTAAATGGGATGTGTTAATGGGTGTTTCAGCCTGATGTCTGGTTGGGATTCCCACTGAACCAGTCTTATCTGCCTTGGTTCATCTACAGTGCGGGCAGTTCAGGATGCCAGCCTTGGATTTGCACAGCGTTAACTCAAAACAGCTCGGGTACAGTGGCTGGTAAAGCTGAGGGAGGATGGCTGGGCACTCCAAGCCGTACAAAATTTCCCACTGCCACAGGCCAGGTTGGTGGGGCTTGGAGAAACCTGGTCTAATGGAAGGTGTCCGTGTCCACGGAAGGGTGGTTGGAGTGAGATTATCTACAAGGTCCCTTCCAGCCCAAACCATTCTATAATTCCGTGATAATATTTGATTTTACAGCCTGTGGACGAGGCTCGCAGGCTCCTTTGTCATCAGTCAAGGCTGGCTTTTTGTGATAAAGTGATATTTAATCAGATGTTGACAAGGATGGGTATAGACTTTGGTAATTTAGTAACTGATGTACTGGTCTTGTGAGAAAAAACAGTAATGCAAAGAAAATGTGTAAAATGCTTCATCTGAACCAAATCCATTCCAGTCTGCCCTGCCTTTTTATTTTAGCTGCCAAGGGAACTAGAAATCACACACTGCTCTTTTAACTCTGCAACTTTGGCCTTTTAATTCCAACCCTCATTGTCATTTTTCACTTCTACTACAGCTGCATGCAGAAACCCAACCACAACATACTTTGCATGAAGAATGAAGGTAGGTTTTGAATCTTGTTATTATTTTCAATGGTGTAAAAATCATATTTGCATAGCAAGATTTTGATGTCTCATCTAAAGGCTTTTCCTGACATACCTTGAAAGCAGAGAGTGCACAGTTTCTAATAATAAAAGTCTTTGCTCTTTTTTAACAGGCACATACCAGTATAAGGATGCTACCTGTGCATTAAGCACAAAGAATAATGTTGTCTTGTTATAATGTGTCAAATTATTATTTAATGAGGAAAGGTATATAAAATGTACAAAGCAGGATAAACCAGCTACTAATACCTTCATTACTGTCTGTCAAAAAGTGACAGTCCTATCAGTAAATGAATGAGCTAGAAGGAATAAATGGACAGGGTATAGAAATTGCTTTCACGGTGATCTGTGAACACAGAAGATGCAGTTTTAAGCTTTCAAATTTCAATGCAGTCATTTTGGCAACAGGAACATATGAATGTGTTAGGTGTCAAAAACGTTTTACTCTTCATATGCCATAATTGAACTTTGTCGTATTTTTTAGTTTTAAATACCCATTGTGAAATATCAATGAGTGGTACCCTTTAAATCTGTGCAGCCACCAGCATTATTCTGGACTGCAGGATCCAACCTACTAATTATACTTCTAACAAGTGTAGCTGTTGGGGTTTGGGCCTTTGAGAATTAATGGACCTCTTTGTCTTGCTTGAGACATGTCAGAGCTTAATACCATGAGCTAAACGCTGATCTGACCATTGGTTCCAGGACGTGGTGCTGGGACAATATTTTTGAGGCCCATTCCAATAATAAATTACAGTTTTCATGATGGTTCTGTAACATATGGCAAACAGAAAACACTTCTCATAGATTAAACAGCGTAGCTTCCATTAAACCTCTGCAAAGACTAGACCTAGTAAATTGTTAACCACCTAAGAGTGTGTTTGTTGTGCTTTAATTATTTAACACCTCCCTCCTTCCTTCCTGCTCTAAGGTATAATCAGCATTAGGAATACTATTACTAAGCTTATCAAATCTTAGATCATATGTACAGCTCCTGCTACTTTAAAACTTCACATGATGTTTACCTGAGAGGCAGTGAAAGGAGACTATATTTCCCATAAATTAATTTATGAATATTTATACACCAGGTGGTTTTTCAAGTTCTAGCCAAAACTGATGGTGTTTAAACCAGAGGAATTGAGAAAGATTGAAGAAACTCATGGAACTATCAGTGATGGGGTAGTACATTTGTGACTTCCAACAGCCAGATTATTGAGGCATTTGGAAGTACCTTCTTGAGCATCACATTGGTGATTGCGCACCTGATCCTGTCCTTAGCCTGTGCTGGATGTAGCACAAGATTAGCAAAGGCTGAGCTCGAGCCCTGCAGTAACGTGGGTGTCTGCCCACAGCGTCCCTCGGAAGGCACTCTGACCTTGCACACTTGGGAAGGCAGAATCTTCGTTGGGACATGGGGGAAAGGTGATGGTTAATTGTAAAAGGTGCATTCCAGCCTCTGCTTAGTTGTATCTCTTTTATCCAGGTTAAATGAGCTGGATTTCAGTGCAGTGTTTTGGTGGATTTGTCCAGGAGCAGTCACGGAGCAGCGTCGGCGCACACACTGAATTCTGGTGCCATCGTCTGTCGGCCGGGCACAACTGCAGCGCGGGATCCCGGACACCCCCTGTCCCTGGCACGGCCTGTCACACCCACCTGCATCTCCTGTGCCCGCAGAAGGACCTTTGGTGAGTGCTTTAAAGAGAACAAACACACACAAGTCTGTGCAGTGGAGCAGACACTGTCTGTGGATGGGATATCATGGGAATGCTGGCACAGAGAAACCAAGTTTGTTACAAGGAAATAAAGTGGACAGTGTGAAATCCAGAGCTACATCTATAAAGCTGGTTTTATGTAGCCACTTTGTGTCAAAAACTACAGGTGCTCCTGAGCTGGGCAGCAAGTGTATTCTGTTTGGAATACTCTGCTCTTTGTTTTGGTAGTTTGTCTAATCTGCATGAGCAAAACTATTTGAAAATACTTAATACTGACCTAATTCTGCACTAGCATCTAGAGCTAAAACTCCAATTCACTTTTTTGGGAGTATAGTATATCATAGTGTACCTTTGGGAGTATATATATATTTTGCCAGTATTCTGCTCTCATCAATGCTAACTTCTGCAGAAAGAAGAATGATTGGTATTTTGCTTTACCAAAGTGGTGATTTTACATTCAGCAGATCATCCAGAGAAAGAAGATCTGGCATGAGTCTTACTTGCTGGTAGTGGATGTATACACTGTAGTCAGGCTTTTCTAGCTGTCAGGTGGTGTGAGGATCCTGTCCACATTAGAGGCTCGTTATCACTTGGTGAAAAACCTGTCTCTGTTCGTAGCCTCCGTTTATGAATTTGTCTGAGTCCAGACAGAAAGAAATGAGGATGAAGATGGAGAGATGTCTGGAGTAAGAGTCTCACCTGTCACAATGAAGAATGAGCCTTGGCTGTACCTCAGGGCTGCGTGCCTGATGTTTGTGGGTGAAAGTCATTGTCCAAAGATGTCTGTGCCTGAGCTGATCTCTTTCCATTAGCAGCCAGTGCAGAGAGCTGCTGACATGATCTCACCCTGAGGGAGATGTTTCTAACTGGCAGCCACACCTGCCTTCTCTCCATTGGCAGCAACAGGATTTGGGAGATGCTGCTCTCTGAACTTTGCTGAGGTGGATCCCATACAATATAGCCACACTTCATTTCTATTGCAGAGAGAGCAACTCCGTGGTGAATATCTACAAAAGGTTGTCAGCTGAAAATGAATTACTTACAAAAGCCCTGAGCAACGTGCTGGAAATGGGCCCAGCTCTGAGCAGGGGGTCAGACCAGACAACCACCAGTCCAACCCACCCTCTTCTTGTGTTTCTGGGTTTAAAGCAGGTTTCCTCTTTGAGTGAGAATCGGGGGGAAGTTTTCTCTTATAATGTGTGCAGGATTTCTGTGTGCTATCGTTGATCCTTAGCAACCACATACATAACATTTATAACTCAGTGACAGATCTGTGCTGCACAGTAAGCTGCCCAGGTGGACTCAAAACTTGTCACTGATTTTTGCACTCTCTTAATCTTCCTGTTTATTCTGTGCTTCATTAAAGTCAATCTCTGCTGGACAGACTGTCACTCAGGCTAGGCCAGTCCTGCTGTCTGCCCTCTCTGGGGATCACCCTTCATCCTGATAAATGGTCTATTAGGGGAGCACGTGTCAGAGAGAAACCCTCCGTGAAGCTAAATAGATTAGTCTCTTCCCTCTGAGCAGTCTCAGTGGAATGGAGTAGGCGTGATCGTTAAAGAGGATTTAGAATGAGAAGATGCTGTTCCTCCGGACAGGAAATTACTCGGAGTTTAGAAAGGTACACATGAATCCTAGTGAACATATAAAGTGGAAACCCTCAGCATTGGCACTCACCACCAGAAGGGATGCAGTGTGATGGTCTGGAAGTTGCTGAACTTTCTCATGGTGCCCCCTTTGGAAACTGAGGCTCCAGCCTTTCTCTGTGGTTTTGTAATACTCTGTAACTATCACAACACCAGCGTGGAAGAGCAGTACTGACCAGGCATTTAATATTCTTGCAGTGCAATTTAGTGTTAGTGGGACCAGTATAATGACCAGCAAACCTCCAGTATAATGACCAGCAAACCTCCAGCAGAGGGAGGGGATTTCTGGTTCCTACAGACATCTCATGCCCCAACTGTGGCATTGAGAGTCATGGCTGCTCTGTCCTTGACCCTCTAAACACATCATGGTAACAGCAAGGCCAAAAAACTCCTTACAAAAGAAAAACCTGCCCTTGAAACTATCTGTTTACAAGTGTGACTTGGTATGAAGCATCACACCCCTGAATGCCTGTGGGTCATCTTCTGGTGCTGCTTTTTTCCTGGTGCAGTTTTCCTGAGGCAAGGGGAGAAGGGAGCTTGTGTTGCTCCTGTTCTTTTCTTTGTGGAGTTCAGGTAGTGCTGGGGACAGGAGAATGAGCTCAGTTGTTCTCTGAGGTCAGTGGGCATTTGGCAGAGGTTGGCTGTTCTGCAGACCCTCAGAAGCAGCTTCAGGCTCTCAAAGTTGCTCTTTTTTTTTTCTTTTTTTTTCTTTTTTTTTTTTTTTTAATAATTTTTTCCCCTTCACTTCTCATCTCTGCCCTTTCTCTGCATTGCTGAGTGGGGGTAAAGGGAAAACTGATTCAAAGCTTTTCCCCACAACTCTGTGTGCCCTGAGCAGCCATTTCCATTGGCAGCACAAGTTCCCATGTCTCTGGTCTTTGGCTGTGGACGTTTGGTGTTGCAGGGGTGCCAGTGGGAAAGGGAAAGCCTCTGCAAAGAGTAGGCAGGCGAGATCTTGGTGCTCCTTTCTTGCTGCTTGCAGGAACATGCAGAAGCTCTGATTTTTCACCCTTGTTGGAGCCAGTCCAGCACAAACATCTCAGCTCTGTTGGCACCAAAGAGAGTGACAGGTCCTCACTGGTGGCATTTGCACCAAAAAGAGGAGGGAAGGCTGCCAGAAGACTCTCTTGTGTGAAGAGTGGCTATCACCCAGGGAGAGGTAGAAAAAGATTATGCTGAGGAAGCTAATTTTAAATGAACTAAAGGAAGAAAAATTCACATTTTCCAGTAGAACATCTTCCGGGGAAAGAACGAATAAAATAACAGTGATAAACACCAAATTAGTTTCAATGAGGGACTAAGAAAATATTGTAGGTATTTTAATAGCAAAAAGAAACTACAAATGTCATAACAATATGCATGTTATAAACTCATGTAATAACATGCAGTTAATGTTCCTAAACTGCATCTTGGCTTTCGCAACAGTAATATATTCTCTGTCTGCCTGGGAAGATTTGATAGACAATGACTTGCAATGATGGTACAAAAGTTGAAAGAGGTGATGTGGGGGAGTTCTAGAAGACTCTTTTCAGCTCTCTCTTTTGTTGTTATTTATTTAAATGCAAATCTTTCAGGAAAAAAATGTTGAAAATCTGATAAATATTCAATAGCCTTGGTGCATTCATGGATGTGAGGCTGAAGCTGAGGAAATGGTGAGTCATACAGTAACTTGTCCAGGGGAACAAGGCACTTGTGTTAAAGGAAGAGCAGGGTACAGCAAACTTAAATTCAGCCAAGGCCTAGGGGGTTTTTTAGTGTCTTTTAACAGTGCACTTTAAAACTCATCTTTTAAAAATACACAGTGTAGGAAAATAATCACTTTGGTCATCTTCAGGCAGACCTGCATTCAGAGGGCTGTACTCAGGGCAGGGCTCTGCCCTCAGATCTGTGGAGGACAAGTGCCTGTAAGGGCATGTGATGCTACTGTGAGAAAAGCAGGTTGTTACAAGTGAGAGACCAGGTCACCCAACCAACTGGAGGTCATCAAACAGCTGCGGGTGTAGAGGCTGCTGTCCAGCAATGTGGTTCTGCTGCAGAGGCACTATTTCAAGTTCTGCTTTGTGTCACTAGAAGAGCCCTCCCCTGGCCAAGATCCCCTCCCAGGATGATGCAAACAGCTGCAAAAGCTCATTTTCCCTCTCTGTCACCTGGCAAATCAGTGTTTGTACAGTGTGGCTTTCACTCCCTGCACAACACAGACCAAAAATGTGCCCTGGGGATACCCCTCCTTTGTCAGTCCTGAAGGGGGTATGAGAGCCAGCTCCTCCACCTGAACAACATTATGGAATGCTATAAATATGTTAATTCTCTAATTTATTAAGGTTAAAACTTACTTGACCTATTTTAAAAATGTCACTGTTTCCAGGATATCAACAATAAAAAAATACCTGGAAGAGGCCTACAGAAAAGCCTGGGTGCGTGTCATGAATGTCATGTTATTTCATGGCTTTATGTTTAAGCATCTTAATTACTACATCTCCTTACACTTAGAAGATTACCAACTAGAACAGCTTCAAAACTTTGTATAAATGAAATCTGCAGAGCATAACAAGGATTCACAGTAAACATCTTGGGGTGGTAGGTAGAGATGACACAAAAATGTGTGGCTTGGTATTTGCTGTGTACTGGTATTGTTATTCTTGTCTATTTTTGACTTGTCTGTTTTTGACTGCCATCCCTCATTACGAGTCCATTACAGAGCTTTGCCTTACAGTATGATATGACAAAGTTTATGTTTGGCATTATTATTATTATATCCGTTGCTTGTAAGCTCTGCCTGTTTTATTGCTGAGTTATACATTTTTTGGCAATATTAGTTAGAAAATCAGTGTGAACAAATTTATTTCTAGTTTTACTCAGATCAGTTTAAACTGTTCAAATCTGAGATAAAATACAGCTCAGTAGAGCCTGTATATATAACCTTAAAATTCATTTAGCACTGACTAGGGAGGGTTTCATATGTTTGGGGATGAAAAAAATCTCCTTTTTTTNTGGCGGGGGGGGGTGGATCTTCTACATCTAACTCTACTGGATACTTAGAATTATATATTATTTAAGATGTATCTCACTTTATAGTCTGCATTTCCACATCCCCTTTTGAAGGCACAATTTGAATGCTGTTGATTGTTTTCTTGCTTTCAGTTGGGTACAAGCTGCTACAAGGACTCAGGCTTGTGTGCGGAGAAGGATTTGTGCAGGGGGACTCCCTTTTACACCTCGGGGCTGGACTGCCTGGAGCCTTTCCCATCCCAGGCTTTGAGCAGACTCACAGGATGCTTTGCCATGAGTTGCTGAGCCCGCTGGGGAGCCAGGCAAGGTGGGTATTCACTGCCTGGAAGGCAAAGAGAATCATCTTTTCAAATATTGAGTAGCAAAATATTAAAATTCCAAAGAAGAAAGCTCCCCCAACTAGATATAAAATAAAAATGTATAGTCCTTCAGGAAACTGGTACTTTGCATAGCAAGTAGGTGAGAATGAATTGTTCCTTTCAAGTCAGTTTTAAAAAGAAGAAAATATTTAGGCAGTGAATCCTGCAGTCTAGATAATGGGAACTTGGTTTTATGCAGCTGCCAGTGAAGAGTCCTGGTGCAGTGGTACTTGTAAGTCATAATCAATAAACATGAATTATTTAGAACACACAGGATAAAAAGGAGTAAGTATTAAACCAGAATTAATCCACTGTGTAAGCACTAAGGATTGTGTATGAATTCCTAGCAAATTGATAGTGACATCCATTTGGAATCTCAGTTTAGATGCATAAAAAAAGGTGTAAGTAGATATTTCATTATCTAATTTTAAACAAATTATAAATAAATTTTAACTGAAGTGCATGAACTGTTAAGGATCAAGTATCTTCAGTGAGAACATCTACAGTATATAAAAACAAACATATCTGGCCAGATGGTGTGAGAATAAGTGACTGGATTTCAAATGAATAACAAGCAACTAGAAATCATGTGCAGATTCACCTGACCACCACAGATTAAAACAACCTGGAAAACAGAGGTGAGACAGGTCAGGAGTGACTGCTTTCCCCATGCAACTGGTAGAGAGAAGTTTTAGCACCGTTCTAAGGTGGAGGAAAAAAAACCCTCTATAGTAGAAACAGCAGTGCACAAGAGACGAACTGATTTAGGGAATTTACTCTGCAAGACCTCAAATGGCCTTTTGAGGTTATAAGTGAACATTCAAAAATTATCTCAGATCAAGCACCCATGGCCAAACAAAGGCAAGCAGTGAACAGTTTCTGTGTTGGAGGAGCCATGAGAAAGTCTCATTTAACACAGACACTGTGTTAGTCACCCTTTTTCCTTCTTCTGTCTGCAGAAATCAGGTCCCAACAGAGCTCTTGGATCCTGGAGAAACCTGATGAGAGATGTCATTCCAAACCTACCGACAGAGGAGTTACCCCAAAGAGAGGAATAGGAGTAATAATACTCACATGTAAATGAAATGAGGCAAGGCCTGAAAAATGCTTCACAACAAAGAAGAATTGAGGCCAGGAATTAGGAATGCCCAGAAGAATACTTTGGAGAGCAAACACCTGTGGGATGAGAAGAAAATACCAGAGGTAACAGACAAGAAAGAGGGTAGAGATAATTCCTCTGAAAATACTAAAAGGAGGTTCTTAACCTACAGTTGTATCTCTCTTATATGTCTGAGCAGATATGAGGTCAGGAACCTGCTATTTACAGGCTAAAGCAAAATGTAATATGGAGAAGTAATATTTTT
This sequence comes from Scytalopus superciliaris, assembly GCA_013400415.1. NCBI lineage: Eukaryota > Metazoa > Chordata > Aves > Passeriformes > Rhinocryptidae > Scytalopus > Scytalopus superciliaris. Next base: position 1,516,345 of record VXBX01003474.1, read on the forward strand.
ATTTTCTTTATTAAGCCAAAAGTGACTTGCATAAAACAGGGAGAGATCATGGCCCTTTTTTTGAAGCAAGTGGCAAAATCCTGTTGACTTCAAGTCACAATTGAGGACTTTTACTGAGTTCCTGGTCACTCCTCACCATGTCACATCAGCACTCTCTATGTTAGGAGTCAGTATCGGGTACAAACACACATCTGCAAGGGCTGTGTGTTCTGTACACTCACTGTACATGGCTGAGTCCTATTTTATTGTTAGAAAAACACAGGCACAGAGACCTGGAGGTAGGACTAAGGCTCCTGATTTGCAGCACAGCACTTTGTGGCTGGAATCTTGTTGCTCTGGGTGTCCCTGAGAGCCCAAACTGTGGCAGGGACCTCTGGGGAAGATGGGCCATCACCTGTTCCTAGAAAGCTGGTATCAGTCAGAGCACGAGACCAGTACTGCAAAACCAGTAGGGTTTGCAGTGAGCAGATGCTGATGGGAATGACTTGTGTGGAAGTGTGAGTGCTGGAGGCACAGTGATGGCCTTTAGGAGGTGAGGATGTTCTCATTCAGGTGCAGTAAGGTATGAATTTGCTAATCCCTGCAAAGCACCTCCTGTGTAAGTAATGACAAGCATTGTTGCAGGCATGCAAAAAGGCAGCAAGATAAAATAGTTTTCTGGATGCTATGCAGCAAATCACTGACAAAGACAGATGTCACTTAATCCTCAGTCTATGTCCAATCCTACTGATTGCTCAAAGTCTCTTTGCTTTTGTCAGGTACAAAAGGTAATTACCTATTCGAAAATGTTCCCCTGCTAGTTGTTTGGAGAGCTATTAAAGAATCCATATGCAAGGGATGGACAGAATGAGCCTTATTGTTTAACAGAAATGCAGGCCTGGCAAGCTCCGTCACATGCAGGACTGTGGCTCTGAATCAAGGAAAAAAGCCTTTCATAGCATAGTTTCATAGTTTAAAGCTTATTGTTCAACAGAAATGCAGGACTGTGGCTCTGAATCAAGGAAAAAAGCCTTTCATAGCAATGTTTAAAGTGGAATTGACAAATCTGAGGATTATCAATCCACAAACAATAAGAAAAATAATCTGAATATTGCAGCCCTTCAGTGTTTTAAACTTGCATTGCTTTCAGGGTCTGCAAGATTAGCCTCAAGTGTGCAAAGAAAAAGCTTTACCTGATGGGTTTTTGAGGAATGCTGCTCTTTGAAGAAATAATTCAAACCACCAGCTCGTTCTAGAACATTATTAGGGGCCTTCATCTCTCTGCTGCAGTTACTGGTTTCCTTGTTCATGGAGTGAATTAGTGCCACGTTTCAGCTGGATTTCATGATTGTACTCTTCAGTCAGGAGTGAAATCTATTCATGACAACACTTTGAGATACCAACCTGTTGTGGCTGCTATGTCATCATGTTTTGTGGGAAACAGTTGGATTATGAGAGAAAGAAAATGTTTGCACAGTAGGCTGCTTAGCTCTTCTTTGAAACTGAACTTTTGGGCAAGCAGGAGGAGGTAGAAAGTGAAAAAAAAATCCTGAAAAAATTCTGTATAGGTGGAATTCTCAGCAAATTACTAATCAGTTAACCATATTATTTGCCTCAAAGGCAAAAACGTCCTGTGCCTTCCTTCTGCTGTTATCCCATTGGATTCAATCAAATTAACCAAGCTGTTAAAGCAAAGAATGAAGCCAACTTGTAGGACTCTCACCACTGGGCACTGACTATTGCAGAGACAGAGCAAGCACACTTCTGGTCCCAACCCTCACCCACCACCTTCTTGCACTCGTATCTCTGTGTTTTGCTTATAGACAAAGCATGTGCTTACTCTCTTCTTCTAGCACCACTAAAGTATAAATTCATAAACTCAAAGTTCCTTCTCCTGTTGTTTCCTCAGCTTCCTCTCCTGTGACACTTCTAAAATATGTCCTGCCCTATATTCAGGAGTAAAAGAAGCACATTGGTACTGCTTTCAAACATTTGTATTATCGAAAAGGCAAGCCCATGTAAGATGTTTTCCAAATGAACTTGGTTAAAATTTCCAAAGTGTGGGTGGTTGGGAGTGAGAATTTCCAGCACATCCATCAGTAGAAAAAGAGTAGAAACTGCTCATCTCAACATATCCTATAAATTTCTGTAGGTCACCAGCTTCAGATGGTGTGCTCTTACTAAAGCACGAAGAATGTTTCTGGACTCATCACAGTGGAATTCAAGTTGTTCTTTTGTTCTTCTGTTACAATAGCAAAGTGATCCCTGATTGTTGTGTGAGTGACAGAAAGGTTAAGTTAGAGATCTTCCAAAAGAGGACATTTTTAGCCACAAGGGACAAAAGGAAGGGGGGAAAAAGGACTGAGGAAAGTTGTATACAAAGAAGCCATTTAATGCAGATTTGCCATAAGGCAGGATAATAGTGCCTGAATGTTATGAACTGCAGAAACTGCATGAACACATTATATTTTAAACACTTAATCTGTTTTACAAACTATGTACATTCTTCTGCTAAATAAGATGAATTGGGATTCAAGAAGCGGCACATCCTGACAAATCTCCTCCTAAAGGCATCCATTAATATAAATCAACAGTAGCAATTTTGTTTGATCATTTATTTGCAAGAATCATTAAGGTTTATTAGCATAATTATTCCCTGTGGGACTTCATGTCACATAAATGAAAAATGGCATTATCAATATTTAAAAGATAAGTGTGTAATGTTCAGAGTACTTAAACAGTGCTCTGCAGGTGGTGTCCAGCTGTAGCAAATTACATTAGGTTTGATTTCTAAAGTCTAGAAATACAATTTCAGTGCAACTGTTTATTTCAGAACTAGGTTCCTTATTGTGCAGGGCATAAGCACTCAGCCAAACTCTGTAGTTACTCATTACTGTACATGTGGGTACAGTTTTCTGATTTCAAGTCAGAAACTTAAGATATCACAGTGAAGTGAATGTTGCTTACTGGTGGAACTCCTTTTATGGTCTTGTCTTTTTTTACTTTTCACAGTTCTATTCTGTATGATGACCTGAAATTTTCTCAGTGAAGTGAGAGGGCTTTCTCCCACATCTCCATGGGCACATGGAGAAGGGCCCTGCTTTCCTGCAGTAACTCTGAGACCAGAATCAGCTGATGCCTCTGTACTGACACTGAGCTTGGCTTACAGGAGTACTTTGAAGCAGATGCAAGGACTGATGCCCAGCAAAGCCTGTGGGTAAGACTGGGCCAGTCCAACCCTGGGCACAGCCCCACACCACAGGCACTTCCCGGTTTCTGAAGGACACTGAGGATGTCAGAGTTAGGAATGGAGTACGTGGGATGTCCACATGCAATCCTGTACCCTAAGGTGACCCTGCTTGAGCAGGGAGCTTAGACCAGATGGTCCACTGTGGTCCCTTCCAACCTGACCCATCCTGTGATTCTGTGAATATAATCATGACAATATGAGGGAGGTCACACGAGTGAACTGCATGTCAGCCCTGGCTTAGGGAAACACTGGGCATCTTTGGGTCCTCTTGGTGCTGCCAGAGCAAGTGGTGAGCAAGAGCACACACTGATTTGGGGAAAAGCTGCCAAAGGCTCCTGCACAGATGAGGGACCATCCAGGTGCTGCTCCCAGTGACAGCCTTTCACTGAGGGAAGAGGCCAGCTGCGAGATGGCAGCACAAAGGCTGAGCTCAAGACTGGGCAGCAGGGAGAGTGGCACTGAGTCACAGCCACTGAAAAAGGCTTCTCACGCCCCCCTCTCTGCAGCCACAGCCATGCTGTGATTCCTCAGCTGTGCAGTGCCACACATCAGCATGCCCTCGGGACACACCTGGCATGCAGGGTCCTGGGAAGTGAATCATGCTGAAAGGTGAGAGACTGGGAATGCTTCACAGACTGATCTGTAGGCTTTGTCTGGGCCACAGCAATACAGAGGCAATTCACCACTTCACTGATGAATTTTTGTTGGAGCACAAAATTGCTGTTTTATCAGTAACCACTGTGTACTCTTCTCCTCTCTAAAGGCTCTTGAATAAAACAACAGTGATTTTACTGAGCATGCCCCAGGACTCCTCCAGAGAGTCCCCGTGCGGGGCAGGGAAGCAGAGCCTTCCCCAGCCCGGGGCTCACCACGGGCTCTGCTAAGGCTGCCCGGCAGGAGGAAGCGCCAGTGAGAGAGATGGATGGAGGCAGCAGAAGGGCTTTCACATTGCTCTCAGCCCTCTCTGGGACTGATGTTTGTTTTCTGCTACTGCCCTTCAGTTGCCCTTTCCCTTGCTTGGCTTAAGGTTATGGTTACAGATAGTTTGTTTAATACTCTGTTGTTTGCAAATGGCATCTTTCTTCCCAGTTTTCTGCTCTTTGCTAAGCTCCCCTTTGGAGCTTCTCAGCTTTTTAATTATTCACAAAAGTTAAACTGAAATCTTTGGGATTAATTGTTTTTGGTGGTATCTTGCAGGAATGAAAGGGATTCTGGTTTCTTCTAAGTAGGCTTCTTGGTGCTCTGATGTTCACTCAAGATAGAATATATACTAATACCTGGATTTGGTGCTTCCAAGGGGGTGGGCAGTCCCCAGGAAGCATCTCACCCTTTCACTTAGTGCGTACTTTTCTATGGGTTCTGCTGTAGGAAGAATAGTAAAACTTAGTACTTAACAGGTTTTTTTTCTCAGTATGTTGTTCAGCCTTGGAAATGACAAATCTTCCTTCCAGGGGTGTATGTTCTGGTGGCATTGCATGCAAAATACTGAAAAGGAAACTGTGATCTGATCAGTGCTTAAGGACAGCCAAAATCAGCTGAGGTCATGAAGATCACTGGGTGGTTTTGTTTCTCTCTGAGACACTCCCTATGCCCCGTTCAACTGAGCTCTCTGCAGGCTGGTTACTCAAATGCCTGCGCTATATTCCACACAGAAAAGACAAGGATAGGATAGAGCAGGAAAAAAAAAATCTAAGTCTGGTATTTAATCTTTGCTTCCAAATTAAAAGCTACGAATGAAGTTTGTTATCTTGAGGGGCACTTTTTGACAAATAATTGTATCAAAGCTCACATGTAAAAATCTGCATAAGTAAGTACAACTTTTTTTAAAAACCTTTTACAAACAGAACTTTTATACCCATAAACATTTAAATTCTCTCCTAAAAATCTTCACCATTCACTTTCCTAAGCAAAAACTCAGTACTTTTGCATGAATTTATGATCTCTATTCTATTTCAAGGGGCACAAGCATTTGGTTATGATAGGTAAATGGATAAAGATCTTGCTGCAAAAAAGAAGTGTCATTTTAGCAGTGGTTTTACAACATTGTTTACATAGAAGAAATATATTTGCTCTACCTAGACCATCTGCTTAAAACAAATGATTAGAGGTGAAGCAGAAAGCCTGGCATTCTCAGCAGAAAGCCCTTGTGTCCTCCCCAGTGTTTGCTAGTTGAATTAAAACAAGCATGGTGGACATGGCTCTCTAATTGTTTTCAAATCACCAAATGCCACCAAAGCCATGCCAAACACACAGGAAAAGAAAACTCAGTCCTACAGCTGAATATATTAAGCCCACATTTGTCTCATCAGGAACAGATGTATTTTTGTTGAATACATTCGAAGCACTGAGTATTTTTGTTCCTTGCAATATTTGTGTTTACAGTCCATAATGTCATGAGTAAAAGATCACTTCTGCCTACTGCTGCTATGGGACATATTTTCCCTACTACTCCAGGATAATTAAAAAAAAAGTGCTAAGACTTTGTTGACAGTGATAGCCCCTTAGCTGCTAAATCTGCTATCCCATCCATCACTACTCTCAAGCAAAGCAAGCATTAGTTTCTCTGTGACTTATCTAGGTCTTTAGTAGATCAATAGCACAGCTCAGATGTTTCAGACTCTTCCCTGTTAATTCACATTTATCTTTTCATCCAAAGAAGGTAAATTACCTCACAGAGAAGCTGTGTTATCCCCAATAGTGGTTTATAATGTTGCAAAGTCAGCATGACCCACATATCTTATCTCAGCTGGAATGCATTTGTCACTGTCTGCTGTTATGATCAGCTGGTAAAATGCCCTAGAAAAGAGGTAAACCTGCAAAATGGCCTCACCCTTTTCATTTAATGACCTTTTCTGCTGTGTGCTCCTGCATCACCTTCAATTAAACTGCTAAATCAAGGGAACTTACTTTTCCCCTTTAATGCTCCATTTCATCATTTTCATCATTAGCATTCCTCAGCAGTCTTCACTTCTGCTGTCGGGAGCTCTTCAGTGGGTGCTGATACTAAGAACTGGCTCATTTATTAAGATGCTGTGTTAACCCTCAGAAAGGACTGCTGAGTTTAACTCTGCGTTTCAGCACTTGGCTGCTGGTTACCTGAAGCTTTTCAGGCCCTGGGACTGTTTAATACTCTTAGGAAAGAGGAAGGAGAAGCAGGTCACTGACCTGTAAGCTGTAAGCAGGCTGCTGCAAGAAGAAATGCTGTGTGCAACAAGGGTTTGATAGCAATTGTGCAGCTGGGACTCATTCCTTTCCAAATTAAAGTAGATATTTCATTGTATATTAATGTACTTCTATCTATCTATCTAATATATTCTAAAATCTCAATAACTTATATAATGGAACAAAAATTTAAGTGTAAACACATTTGGCTTCTCAGGAGCCTGACCCAGCTGGTTGCTAAAACGCATTTTTACTCTCTTTCTTCAGATGAGCAGAGCAAATCTGCCTGGACTGAACCCTGCTCTGCACGTGTGAAATGCTTAGGTCATTACCTGGGAAATGAGACGGTGCCATCAAGGAGCTCTGCTTTTTGACATGGAGAAAAGGCAGGTCTGTTTTTGACACAGGGCTTGATCTCTTCCCAAATAAAACCTACCAAGGGAGCCCCTGCAGGGAGCAGGGACTTGCTGTGAGTGCGCAGCTGGGACGGGCAGCAAGAACAGGTGGAGGAGGATCACGGACTGGGACGACCTTGAGGAGGAGAACGGGATGTGCTGAGAGGGCCCAGCACTGAAAGGCTTCCCAGGTGCACTGCCCGTGGTCCTGCACCCCTGGGAAGTGTGATGGGAACAGGGAGGGGCACTCAGAGCCCCGGGGCCAGGGAGCAGCCCCCGGTGTCTGTGGGGAGGGCACCAGGAGGGCTAAGCCAGGCTCTCTGCTGTGGGGAGGGCACCAGGAGGGCTAAGCTGGGCTCTCTGCTGTGGGGAGGGCACCAGGAAGGCTAAGCCAGCCTCTTTGCTGTGGGGAGGGCACCAGGAAGGCTAAGCCAGGCTCTTTGCTGAGGAGCACAGTGGGAATCTGAGAGGGCAGTGGCTGCAAACCGGAGGAAGGGAAGTTCTGTCTGGATGCAAGGGGGAAAAAAAAAAATTTAGATGCCCAAGCTTTAGAACAGCAGACTGCAGTTCCTGGGGGAGCTCTTAAGAAAAGATGAGACCAGCAATTCCATCTGAATTGAGGGAAATGAGTGTTTTCCATCTCTACATAGTCAATTTAGTGGGAGAACAGGGCAAGTGTATATTGGGTGTTTCTGTGGAGTATCTGGGGTGTTTTCCCCTCCCTGTGCTGACTGTAAGTGCTGAAAGGTTACTAACCTTCCTCTGGAAATCTGCAGGCACAGCGTGTTTACTGAGCTGTCCCTGTGGCTTCGTTTGTGTTGGGGGAAACAACCTGGCGGATTTTTAAGATGAGACTGGACGTGGCGCTGAGTGCCACGGTGTGCTGATCCCGGGGGTGCCGGATCCCGGCCCTGCCCCGCTGATCCCGGGGATCAATCCCAGCCCACCCCGGCCCCGCTGATCCCCGGGGGTCTCTCCCGGCCCTGCCCCGCTGATCCCGGGGATCAATCCCAGCCCACCCCGGCCCCGCTGATCCCCGGGGGTCTCTCCCGGCCCTGCCCCGCTGATCCCGGGGGTCTCTCCCGGCCCCGGCCCCGCTGATCCCGGGGGTCTCTCCCGGCCCTGTCCCGCTGATCCCGGGGGTCTCTCCCGGCCCNGGGGGGGAGCGGGAATGGGAACGGGAATGGTGAGGGGGGAGCGGGAATGGGATAGGGAGGGGGGACTGGGATCGGGCTGGGAAGGGTTGAACGGGAACAGTGCGGAGAGCGGTCGGTCGGGACTGGGCAGCCCCGCAAGGGCTCCGAGGAGCGGGAGTGGGGCCGGGCTGGTGAGGGGGGAACGGGAATGGGATCGGGACCGGGCCCCCCGCAGGGCTCGGAGGAGCGGGAGTGGGGCCGGCGCGCGGCCCGGCTGCGGGCGGAGCTGCGGCGGGAGCAGCGGCTGGACGAGGCGCTGCGGGCGGTAAGAGCCGGGCGGGCCCCCGGAGCCCGGCGGGCCCCCTACCCTCACCATCCCGGGCTGCCCCGCAGCCCCGAGCGCCCTGCGGGGGCTGTGACCGCAGCGGTTTGCCCTGGGCAGGCGGAGGAGAGCCGCAGGCAGAGAGCGCTGCAGCTGGAGCGGGAGCAGAAGCTGGCGGCGGAGCTGGCGAGGAGGGAGCTCGAGAAAATGAAAGACGAGAAGCTCAGGCAGCAAGTCAGAGCCAACAGGTAACTCTGCGACACCCTCCCGGAGGTGTCAAACCTGCTGTTACCGCGGTTTGGGGAAGCTGAGATGACTCAGACCTGGAAGGGAAGGTTATTTTGAGATCAAGGTATGATAAAAAGTTAATGTTAAGCGAATCTGGTCAATAGGAGAAAAAACTGATCCACCAAGTTTTCATTTTGAATATATGTTCCCGTGTATGTGCACTCAGGCATGTCTGTGAGCACATGTGTGTATGTGTGTACACCTGTACTTACATAGTTAGAGGAGAAGTACACAGAGCTGTTGGTACTCATATTTCCACATGTGCTATTCTTGTTTTAAAATGGATTTTTTTCCCTACCCTTATAAAGCATATTTTTCATCAGGGTTTTCCCTGAAGTATGGTTGTTTCTTTATTAAATTTGGTTTGGAAATTTAATGTTTTCCCCTAGGTATCCTTGTGATAGGATAAATTTCTTCTTTTTTCCCTTCCAGTCTTGAACTTCGAGACTTAGAAAGAAAGCTAAAATATGCCTATATGAATAAAGAACGAGAGGCACAGATTGCTGAAAAAAAAGCTTTTTACGATGAAAAAATGGTAATTAGCTCCATAGTGTATCCCAACACCCAAGCCCTGTAGCTCTTTGTATGAACCGTGCTGAAATTTCTTCTTTTGAGGCTGACCTTTTTATCTAAGATTGTTTAGACATTCAGTCTTATTGAAAATATATTTTGTGTTATGGAGGATTAACTAAGCAGTGACAACTGGCTACAAGAAGGTTTACTTTGCCATGGCAGTCAAAGGAGTAGGGAATTAAGCTGTAAGACTGGTTATAGTTGTTATTTTACAAATTTTGTAATATTTATCCAAATTAAAAGTAGGATACTCTTTGTACAGTAAGTGCTTATTGTGGTGACTCCTCACTTCAGAGTCCCGTTCTTGAAAACATTTGCTATTGTTAAACAGATATCTGGGTAACTTCAGAAAGAATTATGAACTTTTGTTTATGCCCAGAGTAATTAATATTGGTGATCAGGCAGATGATTCTGGTTGTGTTAATGTCTTACACAGAGTTTAGTGCAGGCAGGAGGGTGTCCCCTGTAGTCCAACCTCACTCTGGTCATTATGCCGGTGTGAGCAAGTCCCACTTGTGCTCAATGTTCCACCTTGTCCCTTTTAGTGCTCCTCAGGTTTGTCAGATCTTGAGGGTTCCCTTCAGTGGTACCACTGACTGCATTGAGGTATTAAGCATGTTAAGGCTCTGTGTTTATAGATTGAGGTGGAAAACGTTCTGTTCTGTTAATGCAGCACAGTTCCTTTTCACGCTCTGTCTTTTTCATTACATGTTGTAGTAGTGGGAGTAAAAAGGAATCTTGCTTTGCTTTTTCCCCCCTAGAAATGGGAGGATGAAGTAGCCCAAGAGATGAAGGAAGAGCACGACAGGTTAATGCAAGAAGAAATTGCTGCAGAAATCAGGCGAAACAAGGAGAAGATCATGTACCATCAAGAGCTGGACAAACAGATGGAGGAACAGGAGAGGAAGAAGCAGAAGGCTTATGAAGAGTTTCTGAGAGAGAAACTCATGATTGATGAAATTGTAAGGAAGATCTATGAGGAAGACCAAATGTTAGTTACTTTTAATTTTTATTATTTGTTAATTTAAAACAAAACAGCTCATATAATTCTGTATAGAAAACTAATTTGTACACATCTATTCCATATAGACTAAGGCCCATTTTAGTTTTCCTTGGTCACATTTTGCTAACTAAAGCCTGACTGTGTGAATTTTCCTGTTGAAACATCAGAATGTTCCAGTCAGTCTTGTGTCCTTGTTCCCCTAATGTGAAATTCAGCTTATTTGCAGGAGTGTTTCCACTGGGCCCATTGTGCTGGACACAAAGCATATCCCAGATTTCTGCCTTGCCTCATGTCCCTGCCTCACCACGAGGTGTTTGTGTTTGCCTGTCTGATTGACAGGGATAGGGGAGGAGGTTTCTGAAGGCAGGGTGGGGTGTGTGTATAGGAGAGTTTAGTAAAAGTAAAAAAGTTTAGGGGCTGTGGGGACTTTCTTCTCTCCTTTCTCTTTGATGGACTGTGTGTAAAATACAGTAGTAGTGAGTGCCTGTGTGAATAGTCTGCACTCCAGAAAGATGTTAGACATGAGATTCCCTCCTTGGGGCAACTCAGTATTTTCCATTTAGGCATCTAACTGAATGTTTAAGGAGAATCATTTAAATCTTAGTCTCTGTAATATATTAACAGTGAGCATCTGGTCTGTTTAATGTTACTCTCTGGTAACAGTAAACTATTTGAACATTTTCTTTCCATCTTCTACAGGGAAAAACAACGAAAGCTAGATAAAGTGAGAGAAACTCAGACATATATTGAAGAATTTATAAAAGAACAAGCTATCTGGAGGAGAAAGAAAAAGGAAGAGATGGAAGAAGAAAATAGGAAAATTATGGAGTTTGCCAACATGCAGCAACGGAGAGAAGATGACTGGATGGCTAAAGTTCGAGACACTGAGGAGAAAAAACAGAAAGTTCAAAACATGGTATCAGAAATTGGAATTGTAGAAAAAATTATTGTGTGTTTTTGTCTTTTATTTAGAAACCTTTCTTTCTTGTAATAGGTTGCTGAGACTCTGGAAAGAGAACAACAGAAGCGTGAAGAACAGGAACAAATCCGCCAAGAGCTGTATCTGGAAGAACGAGAAGAGATGGAAAGGAAGAAGGAGATGGTAAGTGCTGGCAGGTAGATGAAGGGGTTTTCTTCACACTCTGGATTTGCCAAGTCTGCACTGTTATTTGTGACTTTGGGATGTTTGTGAGGGACTCCTTGAGCCCATTTTGGATTGTGAGCTGTCTCAAAGCAAAAGGCTTAGTTCTGACATGGTTTTAGGAGTATTGAATGAATTCTGTTCTGGCACCAAGTGTTCAGTTCCAGCACTATTTCCTAAATGTTCTTAGTGAGACAAGCAGTTTGTACATTAGCATAGGTTTTGGAGGGAAATTCTGTCCTCTGAGTTTCCTTTTCCATTCCTAATGTCTTCATGTTTTTATTTCCAACCAGGAAGACAAGTGAAGGTTTTGAATACCCTTATGGCCACCTTTATACATTTCTTTATCTTGTGAAGGAGAATGCCAGTAACTTTCAAGTTCAGGTTTAAGCTAAGTGGATTAATTAACTGCTTTTTTTCTGCATGTCCATTTGCTTTTCCTGTGGGCCTGGCCACACTCTGTCTTACCTTGCTGTGGGTGACAAACAAAATACAACACAGGTTGAGATACCAAACGCTGCTATTTTTAGAGTTGTTCAGGATGATTGTCTTGTTGATTCACTTCATGGTAGTGGGGGAAAAACATTCTCCTTTTGTTTTTGACTTCATTTTGAGAATCTTGCAACATTTACCAAACTGATTAATACTGGCGAGCACTGTCAGATATGGAATGTTTGCTCCAGGTATGGAGCTAGAAGTTAACAGCTACAGTAAATTTATTCCAAGATAAATCGAGTAGCTTCTCTGCTGCTGCCGAGAATTTTTTGAAGTGTGTTCAGTAATGGAGTATTTTACTAAATTCCCTTTATAGGCAGAAATTGAAACGAGAATAAGGCAACGCCTGGAGTTAAGGCAAACATACGAAGAGCAGCTTGCTCTGAAGGCAGCAGCACGGCAAGCTCTGCGGGAGGAGGAGGAGGCCCTGAGGCAGCAGATGCTGGCCCGGCTGGCAGAGCAGGATCGCATCGAGGAGCTGAACGCTCAGAAACGCAGGATGAAACTGCTGGAACACAAAAGGGCTGTGGAAAAGATCCTGGAGGACCGTCGGAGACAGCTCATTGTAGACAAAGTGAGAGTTTGGTTTGAGCCACAGTGTTTGAGTGTGGGAATAATTCTGTCCTGAGGGACGTTGCTGGTGCCACTAGGGAAGGGTGACAGGGGAAAGTAGGTCTCTGTTTTAGTTTGGTGGCAAGAAAAAAGTATTCTCAGAGCTGACTTTTTTTGTAGCTTGAGAGGTTGGGGGTCAGCAATGTTCCTGGACCTGTTTACTGACGTGCTCTGCAAATACCTCTTCAGGAGCCATGGGAGCAGTGAAACAACTGCTGCTCAGTGGCACTGCTGTGTGAGGAGGGGAAGTCCCAGCCTTGCTTTTAGATTAAGTCTCTTGTATTATGATCTAAGAAATGGTTTAAGCTGAAGGCAAGTCATGGAATCCTGTACTGCAGCTTTCAGACCTGTTCATAGGGTATAAATCACATATGTAATGTGCACTGCAGTTTCTAGTTATCAGCATGAGAATTCATGCCCATTGCTCCCTTCTTCTTGGATTAGAGCAGTAGGGCAGGAACACACTAACTCGTCTGAGAGCCAAAAAGGAACCACAGCTGAACACTTAATTTGTGTTCTAAAGCGCTCTAGTAAGAGACCAAACACTTGGATAGCAGACTCAACCCAGGTCCTGCCATTCAGTCTGCTCTTTTGTCTGAGATTGTTTTTCAGTTGCCAGACACCTATTATTTAAACAGTACTTTGTGGGGGTTTTTTTACATATGCTTTTCCATCCTTTTCAAAAGAATTTCCTGTGACCAGGAGTTAGTAAGTGGAGGTTCAAAATTTACTCCACTAAAATAATTTCTCTTTATAGTTTGGTGGATAGTGGTGGAAACAAATTTTCACAGAGTTGAAAATGAACTTAGGAAAACTTGTTTACTGTAGGAGCGTGAACTTGAAGAAAGAGAGCTGGAGAAGAGAAGACAGGAAAGCATCCGTGCAATTGTTGAAGAAGAGAGACAGAAACTCCTGAAAGAGCATGCCTGGAAACTGCTGGGTTATCTTCCTAGAGTAAGTGAATTTTGATTTGAAGCTTTAAATGTCTGTCCTGTAAATTGGTTTGCTCTTGTATAGTTCAAGGTGAAGTTGCAGAAGTTTGTAAGCTCCTAGAGTCAATTGGTGTCCTTATTGTGTCAGCTTGCCAGGACTCAGCTCTTCTTTTTTCTGTTTGAGTTGGGAAGCCCTTTACAGAAATGCCCTTTCTGTGTGAGGGGCTGGGGGCTCCCTGGCAGTATTGATGCCTTGTGCAGGACCTGCTGAAAGCTTCCAGTGTTTGCAATATGGAACATGAGTTCTACAGTGGGGCTTTTCCAGCTAGCAAGGGGTCCACCACATCTTAAACCCTGGTTCCAGCACACTGCTCAGCTGGAGTTTGGGAGCGATTTCTTACAGCTTTGGCTTGTCTGCCAAGCATTACAAGTTACCACGGAGGTGAGGCCTCCCCTCTGCAGCAGTGCAAGGAACTGCCATGCTACAGAAACATCTCTCTTCATCCCTGTGTTTTTAAAAGTTAAAAGGATGGAAGCAGTTATTGCAATAGGAATAAACTACAATTTATTTTGTATTATGCTTCATAATTGGAAAGACCTTCTGACAGTACACAGAGCGCTGCCTTAGGGATATAAAAATACATTTACAATAGGTAGGAATTATCCAACTAATTAAAGAAATTCTGCAATTCTGGAAAGTGCAAATAGAGCAGAGTGTAATTTTTATTCAAATGTTAATATGATAATTGGTGCAGAAATTTGTAACATTTGGAGTGATGGAGATTAAAGGGTAACTCATATTGACAACACTTTGATGTACTTTGCTGGTTTGAAGTTGCTGTTGTAGGAAGCCTTGGCAATTTCAGTGTCCAAGACTCACACGTGTGCCATGTGTGATGTTCTGTTTTGTTCTGTTCTCTGCTTCAACACTATGGCTGAGTCAGATGCTCCTCCATCATGTTACTTCACTCAAAATGGCTAAATAGCAAAGTGCTACTAAATTTGAAATTTTCCAATAGGAATTCATTCAGTTTGTAATTTTTTTCTTTTCTACATGCTGTAAGGTATGTTCTGTGAGTCATACACACTTTTAGCTGTAAAATTAATTTCAAATTAATTAGAAAATTAGATTTCTGGGTTCCCCTGCATCTGTCCCCCTAAAACACAGTTGTTGATTAAGTTGTCCAGTATCACTTGATTCCCCAAGTGGTTTCTTTGTAGGAGCTAATTTCAACACAGGTTCAGGTGAAGACAGAGCCCCAGCCCAGTCAGGACCTCTCTTCACTGCAGCTGCTTGATTTTACTAAAGCTGCACCTCTGCTGAGTGCTATCACTTCTGTGAGAAAGAGAATGCAGCTAAATGTTGTCTTTTGGTAGTGCTTGTGCATGCAGAACAAAAGGTTAGCAGCAGGTACACCAACTTGTAACTCATCTGTTCAAGTTTTGTGATGGTTTTCAGGCTTGATTTTCTGGTTTGTTTTAAAGGTAACAATGGTATCATGCTTACAAACTATTCATTCTCTTCCATGGAAAATATCAGAGATCCATAGTAATCTCTGCTTTGTTTTACCTTCTGATGTGTGTTTCTTTCCATTACTGCAGGGAATACTCAAAGATGAAAATGACATTAACATGCTTGGAGAAGATTTTAGGTTGGCTTACCAGCAGAGAAGAGGTAATGAATTTTCAGAAGAGAGCTGAACATTTCCCCAGCTCAGCTCCTGCTTTGCCACTAGGTGTCAGCTGATTCCCAAGGAAAACTTCCACTTGTTAGCAGTGAGGAACTCCTTTTTAATACCATTAAAAGTCTCCATTTTAAGACTGAAGTTCTAAACCGATGAGCAGTTAGTTTTATAGAGGTGTGTGCTGCACTTGCATTGTTCCTCAATAAACTGTTCTGGAGTTCTCAGTCCTTCTCACTTAGTGGTGTAGCAATGTTAGAAATGTTTTCTCCAGCAGCACGACCTAAACTAGTGTAAATGCACATGTGTATTCCAGTATGGACTACAGGGTTCTGCACTAGTTCTGGCGGTAATGGGAACATTTGCATGTCCTGTCACTACTAAGATCCCAGTCCAAAGGTAGTTTGTCTCAATTCAAAGGGTCTGAGGTACTTTGCTGGTAGGATGTTGTTCCATTCTGAGGTCAGAACCATTGTGCAGAAACTTACTGGTTTTGTGCCATGTTCCTATTCACTTACTCTGAGGGAGGAATCCACCTGAAATAGCTGAGGTGTGACAGAGGTTCACAGAAGCAGCACAGGCTTGTGTTGCTCCTGTTCATTAATGTACACATGATATGCTCAGCTTATCTACCTTTAATCTTTTATCTAGTTCTTGATTACAATGATGACTAATGAGATTGTTAAGGATGTAATGCTTGTAGAGCACCTGTGAATATGGAGTCACTGCTCCTGACTGTATCCCAAAGCAGCAGCTGATGGGCAGGGAAAGGTTTAATATTTTCACCTTGACTAAAGGAGCTGTTTGGGACTCTGGAGTCTTGTCTGGGCAGCGAGGGGCAAGTCTCATGTATGGTTACGCCAGCCAGGGGCTAAGATCTAATGACTCAAACAAGTTATGGTCATTTCTATAAAAGAGCTGTTGGTGCTTAAATTAGATGCCAGACCAACTAGCTTTGAGGGGAGATCCGTTACAGAGAACAGGCAAGGCCAATTTTCCAACCACGTGTTTTAAAAAGGACATGACATTTTCTTCTCAACTGGATCACTGGTTAATTTTTTTCTGTTACAACAAGGAATTGTCTGAGACTAAATCCTGACTTCTTTGGACTGAATATTGCCATAGACAAGATATAGTTTTAAATGCTAACCCAGAGCAAACTGATTAACAAATTTCACTTGCTGGAACATTGCATGGTCTGTGCTTCTCTGCTCATTACAGAATGGACAGTTTGGCTTGACACTGCAGTAGGAGTTTGTATTTCATACAGCATTACAACACAAAGCTATCAGGCTTACCAAAGTTAAACAATTTAAACATAAGCAAAATCAACAAAATCAATTCACTGGCATATACAGATATTAACTATTAACAAGGATTCATATACAGTCCCAAAATAACGTACCATCTGACTTGTCTTTCAAACAGAAGTTGTTTTTTAATGGAATCAATAATTTCCCCACTCAAGAGCTTTCATGAATTCCTCTTCAGTAAAAGAAAGCATCTTGGCAGCTTCAATGTGCATCTTAAAAAAAATAAATAATGATCAGAAGGTAAGAAGTTTTAAAAACCAATACAAAATCCTGGATAACTGAAAGGGGCTTCAAATCTATAATTCAGGTGGTTTTTGTACTGTGGTCTGATGGATGTTCACCTGTTCCAGTTGAAGCTGCTACTCGTATTTTTCTGCAAAACTTGATAGTGTAGGGCTGTGATAAATTTTATGCTAAACATTGCAAGGTCAGCTCTAGTAAAATGGGACTAATAGCTTTTCCTAGTTCCTTACATTGCTTAAAAAAAATATCTGTTTTAATAAGGCATGGAAATTCCTGCAAATATGACAACTCCTGTGACCTCTGAAGAACACGAGAGAACCGGTCCACGTTCTTTCAAGCTGATCAATACACAACTTAGCATTAAAGCTGTTACAAAACAAATCATCCCAGTCCTGATATTCAGTATCTTTGGGGAATTTTTCCCTCCATCATTCTTCATGCTCTCTCTGCTCTGTGCATCTGAACCTGCCACACAAATAGCCCAAATCAGGTTTTCCTCATTCCTTCATTCAACAAAAGGCTTGTGTGAAGCAGACTCGAAGTCCTTCCCCTGATTATGAATACCGAGCACATGTGAACTTCAGCTCCCTTCTCTGGTGCCTCCTGCCAGAAGCTGCCAGGGGCAGGGTTAGCCCCAGCCTCTTTCAGGTTCTTCCAGTCACAGTCTGTTTGGAAGGGACAATTAACAGCATCCCTCTTCTGTGAGTAAATGACATTTTTTGTAAGAAAAGGTAAGTGGCTTCCTCTCCTAGCTGTGGTTCTGATACAGCGTTTGTAGTTGTTTAAAAATGTATTTAATGCAGTTTTGTGATGTTTGTCTGAGCCTATGGGTTTGGTTCCCAGTCAAACAGAAATGCTGCCCTGTGACACCCATTTCAGTGAATTCACATTCCGGGGAACAACAAGCTGCCTCATGTATGGAGCATATGTTGAGTGAATGCTGTATAGTTTTCACTCTCAAAATAAACTTGCAGAGCTAGAAGGGCCAGCCAAAGGCTAAGCCAGCCCTGCTGCTGTTAGGTGAATCCCTGGGATCTCCTCAGCATCCTGTTACTGCCAGAAAAATCCTCTTATTCCTACTTCCTCTTATTCCAGTTCCCTGTCCTCCTTTGCCCTGTGTTGGGCAGGTATTCCAGATTCAAGGGTGTATTTCCATATTGCAATTCCCAGTTCTTAGGACAAGTGTGTGCATTTTGTTCCCTGAAGTTGCCACTTCATACAGAACTATTCTTCCTCTAGGGTCTCAACAGCTTTGAAAGTGTTTACAAAATGTCTGGTGCTCAAAGGGTAAATAAAATGTTCTATTTTCTTATCTCTATGGCTGGCCCTTCCTAAAGGGGGTTCTGCTCCAAAAGCCACCATACATTGCTTACTTTAGCTCTTCTTACAGCTTTGGTTTGAGAGTGCAAGTGCATTGACTCCATCCCAAAATGAATGACATGGAATTCAGCAGAGTAGGATTTGGAAGTGACCCACTCTGTGGTGTTCAGATCCTGGGCAGACAGCTCTGAAGCCCTAGCTCATGCAGCCTCGGAAGGGAGACTGATACAAATGATTGCACACATCCCAAGTGTTTGTAAGTGAAAGATGTAATGGAACTAATAAATGGAAAATGGTTTGATTTGGGCAACATCTCTTAGTGTACAGTCCTCTCACTTTAATTTCCCTTCATGCAAACTCAGTTTCTTTCAGTTTGTACCATCAAAGCTCATTTGACATGTCTATGCTGAAAATACATTTTGAGAAATACATTTACCCCCTCTGCAATGTCAGAGGTTTTTCTTTTTGAGTAAAACACCCCTCCTTCTGGGAACATCAAATATAGCTTTATCAAATATGATAGTTACATACACTTTTAGCTGTATTCTGTCTGAAGTATTAATCTACCTCTCACTACAACAGCTTTCTATGAAAGTTACATTGCTAAATCATTCCCCATGAGTTGGCAGCACTTACTCTACCCCCTCTCCTCTCCTCAGTCTCAGCTTCAGCTGCTAAAGACACTGCAAGGTAGTAACCTCTGGCCACCCTTTCATGCACTGAGGGAGAGATGAAATGAATGCAGAATCAAACCACTTTCAGAGTGTCTGGATGGGAACACCCATGCAGCCAGTGATGTTACTGCATTGTGTGTAATTCAAAGTATGCATGATATTCCAGGAATTACCAAAGGATGGAGCTCAACTCCCCTCTTTCAGATGAGTAAATTCACACCTAGGATAAGTACTATGTCTTTATTTTTTTTTAACCTGCACAGTGTTTGTTCTTGAACAAAAACATGCCCTCAGTCAGTAGAAACCTTTAACCACGACAGGATCAATTCCCAGTTAGGAATGGGGTCAATTCAAAAGGAGATCAGCCTTTGCTACAAAGCAAAATGTTTACCAATAGGCTCTAGTAAAAGTGAGGCTGCTGCTCTCTTGTGTTGAAACTTCCCAGTCCTGGGGCTCCAGTTTCCAGGTTTACCTTACTGGACAACAGACACATTTAGCTGAAAGTTGTTAACTGAAATACACCTGTACACTGGTCCTTACCTTTTGTCTCTTCAAAATATCAATTAACTTTAGCTGCTTTTTAAAACCCGCAATTAGCTCTCCTTTTTGTTTCTGCAGTTTCTTGTTTTCTGTTTTTAATTCTTCAATTGTTTTGAGTTCTTGATTTGCTACATCCTGCCAAGGAGAAATTAAAGTGGTGCTTTAATCAATGAAACCTGGCATTACATAAGATGGCAAACAGTAGCCACACATGAAATTTCTGAAAGAAATGGGATTAATCAAAATATTTCTACATCATAGATTAAAAAAAAGAAAAGAAAATCTCAAAGATAACAGCTGTGGTTTGCCTGTGTATGTATTATGTGTTTGTGTACAGGTTGGAAATTGTTTTCCTAACCACTGTACCTTGTTGCTTTGCTTCAGTTTATTCAGCTCCACTTTGTACCTTTCCACTTCCTCCAGAGCCCTGTTCAAGCGAACCTCCATTGCACTCTGAGCAGCTGTGGCCTGCTTTTGAACACGCTTCAGGTTCTCCAGTTCCTGGTTTAGGAGCAAAGGATAAGCACAAACATCATAAATGATGGGTGTTTGAATGAATCCTGTGTCGACAACACATTTACAACAAGGCTCACCCTTGAAAGCTGAAGAGTCTGTGGACTCCTTTGGCCTGCAGACAGAATCTGTCTCAAAGACAATTCTATCGCTAAAACATCCCCTTCTCCTTTGACATCTTGGAAAAAAGGTCTTTCTCGTCTTTGTTTTAATTTTCTCTTGGAATGATTGTGGAGCTGATCATGTAAGACCACAAAACTGACTGAAAAACCTTGTATGCTCAGTAAGAGAGAAAAATTGTTGCTATGTCCAGTCTGTGTCAGATTTTGGAATGGTTGCTCCTGTTTCCAGCTGCTTCTTCCCACCTGTACTTTTACCTCTTTTCCCCAGAGATTTCTACATGCAGTTACCACCAAGAAGTTAAAGCAGCCCACTGAAGATGGCTGAGGGTAGTAACTATTTCATCTGGCAGGAAATAGTACATCCAGTGTTTATGGCACCAAGCAAAACAGTTCCCTCTTGACTGCTGACAGTGTTTCATAGTGCTGTAAGTGGGGAAATGAGAAGAGACCAGGCTGAGGGACAGAACAATCAGACCAAAGGTTAGGGAATACAGATAACAGACAAAGTAAAAGAAATAAAATAATCCTGGCAGAAAAAGCACATCTTACCTTTTATGAAAAAGACATAGACTTTTAAGTATCAAATTTTTAGTAACAGGTACAGAAAGACTTTTTTAACTAAATCAGCCTCATTTCTGAGTAATTGTTCTATTTTCTCAATTCTACACCTGCTCTGTGGTGGTTACTTAAGACTTCCTCATGATTTATCCAAGAAATACACACTAATTGACCTCTCTGTCTTATATCAAGATGATGGAGCTGCGAATCAAGTCAACTGAATCTTTTGTGCTAGTCTTTTATGCTGCATTAATATGAAAAGCTTTGGAATGCAGTATTTCGAGCATTTAATGACCAAAAAAACAGTCTGCATGCAATGCAAATTATTTATCAGCTAATCATATAATTTAATAAAGAATTCTTTTAGGGCTTTTTGACACTGTCATATGTAATACCTTATCAAGGATTTTTTCGCAAGTCTTCCAGTGAGGGTATATTGTTAAATGTATTCGACTCCCAAGTTTTTAATCTTACAAATACCTGAAATAAGTGTTTTATTTTGTAACTGGGCAAGGTTTCTGCCAATTCTTCAATACTTAAAGTAAAAGCAGGATTAATTTTCTCATAGACTGTTTCTCTGAGAGTTGGGGATGAACTATTGTGTTTTAAAACTGCTGTCTTCCCAGTAGCAGCGAATGCAGCGCTTCTATCTTTAGGAAGCTCTGCAACACTTATCCTCCCCAAAAACCACCAGAGAGAGAGCACTTAACATCAAGCCCTTCTTCAAGGCAAATTATAAACCCCATGCCATAAACACATGGCAGAGAGCCAACCCGAACTTTCACAGACTTAAGAAGAATATGAGCAGAACTTTGGTGTCCCCCAGACCTTTATTTAACATTATAGCTTAGACTGAATTGACAAGTGAGAGAACACAGAGGAAGGAATGTTCTTGTAGACTGCTGGTGGAAAAAAGACAGGAAAGATGATAGTATCTATTATAACAGCTACAGAGAAAAGAAAAAAACGAATGCTGGAAAGAAAAGGAGGCAGGTTTCCATGAGCATTAGAATTCAGCTGCTGCTTGAGATGGGTGTCACAGCAGAAATGTTCACAGAGACCAAATATCAAATGTAAAAAGAACAAAGTAGTTACCATGTTTCAGGTAAACTGTGAAAAGCAGAGGAGAATCTTTGCTTAGGCACGTACAAAAAAGCAACTTATGGGGGAACTTATGAATTTGCACAAAGTGTTGATAATCTAAGGAAGTTTGGGGAAGCTTGTATCACAGCTAAGGTCTCATATCATCTGTGTTGGAAGAGTTATCACAACAAAAGCAATAAAAGCCCCAAAATCAGAGGTTACTTTTGTGCTATACAGAAAACTTTCTCTGGACTGAAAGTAAGAGTCTTCAGAGTTCAGCAACACAGTAGCACCAGTTCAGGCCTGTGTTCACAGGAAATTGCTTTTAAACATGTCTAGAATTAATCTACACTACATTAATTATATAGTACTGAATAATACTTCATACCTAAAAATTAGAACAGTTTTCAGACTCCCAGGTCCACAGGAGAATTAAGCAGTTATTGCAAAATTACTTTCACATGTATAGTTTTTGCAGTTAGGGAATTTCTTATAGCAGAAAAAATATGTAAAGTAACTTCTGAATTTTCAGAGAACTATTCATTACATATACTTGCCTTTTTTGCTGCCTTAGTATTTTAAAGGACTGTCACTATTTTTCATGATCTGATTGGCAGCCTTGATGAATTCTAGAAAACACAACCTATGAGGAATAAGTAATGCAGCAGTGGATGGTAAATCCAGAACAAAGACAAGTGAGGGAAGCAACCACGTTCTGGATATGGGACCAATACAGCAGAAGTGGGTACACTTTTCATCCCAACATTCCTAAATACCTTTTTGTGACTGTGCAAGAATCAGCATAGGGTGTCTAAGGACATGATGGAAGTTGCCATCACAAAAGGCTTTAAGTGCAGGTTAAACAAACTTCTGTCCAGGATGGTTTGGATATACTCTGTCCTGTCTTGCTTTAAGAGAAGGGACTAAATGACTTTGTAAATCTCTTAGCCCTGTTTTCTGTGAGCTGATGAGTAGTATGGGTACTACTATTAAGTATTTTTCCTGACAGAATCACCATCAGGGTACTCACTTAAGAGCACTTAAAACCTCCAAGTATCTGCACAAAAAGACCACAGAGATCATTTTAGTTTTAAAATGCCAGAACTACAAAGCATTAAGACACAAGCATGCCTACACAAATGCATAGTGTGATTTAATAGAAGCATAATGAGACTTTGTTAGGCTGAGTTGTGTTCCACTTTCCCCAAATTTTGAAGTGAAACATTGTCCTGTTTGTATTGTACGTACTACACGATACTGTATGTATTGCATGATTTTGAAGTCAACCTCTCTAGCTGTGAGTAACTAAAAACACATGCTGCCCTTAAGATTAAGTTGCAAACAAACAAAGCTGTGTATGCAGCCATGTGCTGCCACAGGCACGGACACCACTGTGGGTGCAGCAGCAGCACCTGGATGTCACCTTGGAGTCATCCAGGCTGGAGTGGCTGGTTTTCCAACAGTCCCTTCTCAAGAACAAAGACATCCCTTCCTCTATCTGCAGAATATACTAACACAAGCTGCAGGTGCTTTGTGAAAAAATGTTCACTAGGTTCTACAGTTTACAGTAGAACTTTTATAACAGAAGTAATTTTTTAACAATTATAATTAAACCCAGAAAAATTAAGTTCCCTTGAAAGGTTGTTTTGTCTCTTATGGGTCTTTTATGCAGGAATTTAATTTTAAAATAAGGAATATATGATTGTAGAAGCAGAAGAAAAGCAGTTAGCAAAATGTATTATTTCCTCCTAAAAAAAAAAGTTGATTAGACCATTTAAAATAGAATTTCTGAGACTATTAACAGGGACTGAAACACTACTGGCATCTCTGGATACGGATCTATTGAACTAGGGTACAGAGGGTGATTTGATGTGGGGCTTTTCCCTTTTGTGAGACAAATGAGAGTAATATCTGCAATACCTTTTCTAGTGCAATGACCTCCTGTTGTAACCCTTCATTTTTTCTGTTTGCTTCTTGTGACAACACTTTGTACTTCTCAGTCTGAGACTGCTGCATGCTGATTGTGTGTTGCAGTCTGGCCTTTTCTTCTTCAGTATCTTTAAGCCGAGTTTCTAAATTCTGATTTTCATCATCCTGTTTGGTCATAATTAGCAAAAAAACTAAGTCATTGAAGGAAGCAGGAGGATAATGCAGTAATAATGTATTGTAAATAAAAGTCAGTAAACATATACATACTACAGAGGTAAGTTTTTTAGAATTACATGGCAACAACTAAGAAAACAAAACACTTTTACCAGAATAATACTTCAAAAAACAGGAACACTTCCCTCATTTAATTTTCTGCAGTCTTTTACTTGAAACTGTCTTGTAGCAGTATGTAAAACATTTAATTTCTCACAGCTCAAAGGTTTTGAGAAATATCAGTGTTATAGAAGAATAACAGTGGGACATAGATATTTTGTGACGTTTTTGTGAGAATAGCTAAATCCACATATTAGCAAAAAATTATGGGAAAAAGAAAATAATATAATTACTGATAAACCAGTCCATTATGTTTTAGGAGATTATCTGGTTTTGACTTAAAAAGCAAGCTAATGATCCAGAGTACATCAAGTATTCAAATTTAAGATTCTCTTAACATCAAGTGAATCCCGTATTAGATTCATGACCTACTGGCAATTACATCCCACATTAAGCATTATAATTCAAGGCATTTTTCTTTTATAACCTTTCAAACTTTATACATGAATACTAATGTAGGTTATTTCAGAGACACATTATGCCCTTCGCTTCTTTACAAAAAAAAAATGAAGGCACACACAGAAATGGAGTTGCTGTGAAAACAAATCTCTCTGCTGCTTTCTCGGCCCCTTGGAATACAAGCTCCTCAGCCAGGAAATCTGTGTGCTTTACCCTGAGCTTCAGGTGCCCACATGCACCTCAGAATCTGCCATCTCTTTATATTTAAAACAGCCTTACTCCTTCCCTTTAACAACTGGACTGTGAATTGGAACCAAACCCAGAATCTACCTCAAGGCTTTGCCAAAATGAAATTTTTGTGACCTTGTGAATGTAATGAAGTTATTTTCACACCAGAGAAACCAGTACCCCAAATGATACACTTACATACAGAGTACTATGGGAGAAGGACAAGAATAGGTACAAGGTTGTCTTCTGCCATCTGCTACAGTAACTGAACTCTGTAGTAGGTTTGCGATGGAATGAAGTTCAACAGCTACTGACAGAATCATATTTGATTTGAAAATGAGAATCTCTTTAAAACCAAATGTAACAACTTCCTTCTAATCACAGCAGAAAAGTACTGAAATGAGAAGCACCTATGCTGATAAAAATGAAATAAAGGACAGATATAAAATATCAAAATCTAACTACTTCTAAAGATTTTCTTCATGTACTTATCTCAAAAACCTCATTTAATACCATCCCGCTCCTTAACTCTAAATTAAAAGCTTGAGAGAAAACTTACAGATTTTTGCCATGTGTTCTGAATGTCAACATTGCATTTGAGTCTGAAGAATAGGTGGAAAAAAGCCCACAACTAAATAATCCAGTTATGGAAAATAGATTTATGAATTTTGCTTGATTACAAATATGTGAATAAGAGGTGACCCCTCTGGCAGACAGATACAAGCTGTTTAAGGTTTTACAGTTCAAGAGGTGTTTGAGCATCACTTGAAAATAGATTGCCAGACAGTGCAGATCACAAAACTCACGTGTACACACTAACAGTGAAATATCAGTGTAGCTTCACTGTGCCTTAAGTTCAGCTTGATCTGCCCAGATGTAATTCCAAATATTGTTCTCTGCATCAATTGTACTCTTGAGAGCCGAGAAAGCCTAATTGCTGTTTTGATTACAATATTCCACTTAAAGTGGATTCACAGATCAGCTGTTTGCACACTTTGATCCACCAATGACACCAAAAGCACCTGACTGTATTTCTCAAGCTTTCCTGTTTCTCACTCTGCCCTACACATCCTTCTCATCCCATCACCTGGCTCTGGGCACCACTTGTCTTCTCTCTGTACACCAAAATCTGTATTTCACCGCTACTGTTTCCTCCTCCTTTTCCTCAGGCTCTGGTGATTCTCCCCTTCCCAGCAGTGATGGTTTGGGCACTCTGCAGCAACAGTGTTCCTGCAGCTGGGGCAGGTCTTCATTCCCAGTGGTTCTCTTCTGCCTCAAATTCTTTTCCATTAACTGTATTTTGCAAGCTTTTAGCCCAAGATCACAAGATTTATACAGAAATTACTTGATTCTAGATTCTTAGGATATTAAAAAAAATTAAAACTTTAGCTCTTAATAGTTGAAAAGAGATTTGTGATTATTTGTTAAAGGGGAACCTACTCCATTTCTATAGGTAAGAAAGTTCAGCTCATACCTTTTTCCTGCATTCAAACACTACATTTGCCAGGTCTTCCTGCGTAACACGTAACTTTGCCTTAAGAAATCTGATCTGAGCTTCTGTGAACATAAAAAATTACATTTAATATCCACAAGTATTCACATTATTCAATGCAGAAAAGAAGCAAGACTGATGTTAGAACTCACTTTTGTGTTCTTATTTTTAGAAACACTCTACATTGTTTATAATTACTAAAGAGAAATAGGCATATAAAAACTGAGATTTCTAAAAAGATGTTGCAGGCTTCTCATTCTCAGGCAAAGCTTTGTACAGATATTTTTTCTTTTAATGACTGGACATCTTTAAAATGTAAAAGACACACAATTCTCAAAATTGAAACTTATTGAAAACTTGCATCATCCTGTGCTGTACATTACAGCATTTCTTGAGTTTGAAGTCAAGAAAACTACATTGTAGGGTATGTCTGTATTGCAATCCATCTGCAGCTGCAATTTGTGTAGTTACAGCCAAAGGAATTTTAAATTGTGCACAGCCAGGAATTCAGTGCAGATGCAAAGCCTTCCTAATAGGTATATACTCCTCCCACCCGGTAGTCTCTGCTTTTTTGAAGTACACTGTTCAAAATTAAACCCATTTAATCAGATGTTTTTCCAAATGAAGTACTTTCTTGCTCTTGGACAGCTAAGAAATAGACTGTTATGACAAAACAAGCTGTGTGTGCACAGTTTGTTCTTTTACTTCTTATTCCCCAGATCATTCATAAGGAACTCCCTCTGAACTTCCACAGGCACAAAGCATGGGAACAGTTTGAGGATCAAGTTGAGCAACACAGGAATAACCATTATTCACAGTAGTTATAAGGGGAAAAGAATCAAGTGTAGGAGGAGTATCTGGAGCAGAGTGAAGGAACGGGATGGGTACATGTGTTCTTTTGCTGTAACAGGAATGCTTTTAATTTCACCCACCTTCTGTTATGAACTGTTATTAAAGCTTAAGCTGTAACTCCTCAAGGCCAATAGTAAGTAGGATTTAGGAAAAACACCATGAAAAAATAAGATACAGACTGACTTTTATTCCTTGCTAGCTTCTGGTAACCAGTGGCTATGGGGATGGAGACCATACTGAAACCCTCACATTTAATTCCCTCTCAGGTACTTCCATACTATTCAGTTGTCTGATTTTCTTCAGAAGACATACTGTAGTTTGGCATTCACAGTATCCTGTGGCAATGAGTTGGCTAACAGTGCATTAGGTGAAAGAGAAATACTTCATTTAGCTTGCTTTAAATCCAATTTAACGTGGCATTTACCAGTGTTTGCATTACAGAAAGACAGCTTTCCCTTTACCATTACTGTTTTCATTACACATCTTTCATATTGCCTTTGTTTTGTTTTCAAACTGAAGATTCCAATTCAAGCTGTTCCATGCTTCTAATTGTCACTGTACACTCTTAGCTGTACCTTTGCTAGTTCTATACCCTGGATTTGGGAAGAGGTGTGGCAGAACTGTGGGCCATACTCAACAGTTATGTAATAGCATGAGGGTAACAGGACAGTGTTTTCTGTTATCTTCTGAAAGATTTGTAACAATTAATTTGCCTTTTCCACTGAGAACAGGCAATAAGTTTATGCTTTTGGCAATGTCTTAATTAGTGACAGCAGGTGTAATTGGAGTTATGTAATAGGTGTATTTGTTGTGAAGTAGGTGTAACTGGTTAGTTGTGTTACTCTGCATTCTTTAACACTGAATATAAATTTGCACTCCATCAACTCACTCAGTACCATGAGATTCTTTTGCAGTACTTCAACATCAGTTTTAACTACTCTAAAATTAGTTTCATATATGAACTTGTTTACCAGCTATCATTTAGCTGTTGTGAACAATGTAAGCTCCATGACAGATCACTCTACTACCTGTAAAAACAGCTGCTTACAATTTTGTTTCCTCTTTTACTCAGCTATTAGTCCACAGACAACTGTCTTAGTCAGCTGTGTGTCATTAAGAGCACTTAGTAGTAAAACTTGTGAAAATTCAAGCATGCAACTAGAACCAGATCAGTCCTGGGAGGTGCCTGTGATCCAAATAACTTTGAATTCTCACAAGAAGTAAAGATAATTAAGCAATTAGCTTCCTAACTGGTCAATTTTAGTCACCTGATGAAGCTGATAAGAGGGAGGAGCATCACTTTATAGGATGGTCTTAGGTTATAAATTAACCAACATTGTGAGGACTGGTAAACAAGCAAAGGGTGTCTGAGTGACTCTGATGCCCTACAAGAAAGAACAGACATCTTGAATTACTGAGATAACGTGAAGGTTAATGTAAGTGCAATAATACATTCAGGTATTTTGTTCCTATGTGTGGGGGTATATTAGATAACGATAGAGCATCAGCCTTCTGTATTTGTATGTGCTTCTGCCATTGCTGGTTACTGTGGAGTTGAGTTATAACCCACAGGAACAGCCCCTGAGAAAATGTAGAGGCTACTGTGTTGGCAGAAAACTAGCTGCACTGTGGTAACCTTAATCATGAAACAAAGCCATGGAACATGAGTCCAGGAAGAGCCCTGCAAGAAGTTCAGGGAAAGGACAATGCTATGGAACTGCACCAGCATTTTGACCTAAAGAGCCAAGCAAAGGCACACTGGCCTAAGGAATCTCTTACTGGAGATTCCCACTGAGGGATCAGCCCTTGCTCTAACAGGGCCTGCTTAATACCTGCATCTGCTTCCTTGTGACTGTTCTGTGAGCCTGACAATGCTGGAATGCTCTGCAGCAGCTTATTACCATATTAAGGAGGCATCCAGAGTGTGCTAAACAGTCAATGTAAAATGAAAAAGGCAAAAATCAATCCGGACTATTTTCATTTCATCATTAAAGAAACAATTCTCAATACTCAAATACATGCCCTTGGTCAGTGAGACCGAATTATCTGGCACCAGTAATAACTCTTCTTGAGTTACCTTGAATTAACTTGGTGTAAGCTTCCAATGCAAGCCAAAGCAATTTCTATTTAGTTCAGGAGGAAGAACTATGAAAAAGATAGCTGAAGGTCTGTTTAGAGAGACTTGGTAACTGGAGATGGGCACAGAATTACATGGGGTTAGAAACCAAGCTATTCCTGTGTTGGGATGCCTGTAGACATCAAGCTATTAGATTAAAAGAAGAGGGCTCAGGCATTTTGTGCTCCTGTGGTGAATCTCTGGCTTCATGCTTGCTTTAGCACTGTAAGGAACTACACAAACTCACCTTTATCACACCAGAGTCAAAAAGAGAGATGCACGTCATTCCTTTAGTCTCACTGGCAAATATATCAATCCCCTTTCCTGTTCTGTTTCTAGGACAGACATAAACTCACCATTTGGACTGGGAAAGGATCTGGAGGATTCTCATTCAAGCACTGTAGCTGAAACATTACCATGTTTAGGCCCCTTGCTAACATCCACAGCAGCACTGGTCTGAGGAAAGGCTTTTTCCTCTAAAAGCAGTTTGTGCAAAGGACTGAAGTTCATTTTTTTGGAAATACAAGCTTAGCATTGTGTACTTCTCCTCTCCCAGTGAAACAAATCAAATGTTACGCACTTAGTCAACACATGTAACTATTCAAGTATCTCCCTACAAAGGTGGAAATGAAGATAAAAATTCACTTTTCCACATAATTACTCATGGATATGTGACCTGATCTTGCTCTAAGACTATGCAAAGAGGAGAAGCCTTCTTTGTCTCTTCCTTTAACTTAAGTGCTTTAGAATTTTCCCTGTAATTTTTACAGAAACTCTTTTTTTTTCCCCCAGGTAAATCCATTTCTAACAGTCACAAAGTAAGCAGAAAAATACTAACCATGGAAGGAAACTTACCTACTCCTATTTCATTTCCAACACTTGGAATAATATCATCATCTGGACAATCTGGTAAGCCTCCTTTCCTTAGTTTTTCTTCAATTCTGCTTATTGCTTTTGTTAAAGAAAAACCTATACAATCTTCCAGTACTGCAACACCATCAGCACTTTGTACTTCCATGTTTCTTATTTTTGAACTAAAAAAAAAGAAAACCCTAGATTTTAAATCTATAATACAAAAAAATTTACAAAAATATAATATATTTGCTATTTTCAAGAGCGTACAGCTATTTACCTAATGCCATTTCATTACTGGCATTCATCTGGAAGATGCATTGATGGCAATTTCTCATCTTCTTGTGAATCTCACCTTTACCATATTCCACATAAACAATTACAGGATTTTACATATTATAATAATGTAGAAGGCAGAGAAACTGCTACCATTTTCTACTGAGAAGATTCTGGCATGGTCTTCTCATGCAGCAAATTCGTAACTACATCAGAGTAAAAGAAAGAAAGAGAGGAATGTTCTGTTGGCTGTAGCTGCTATCCTCTGTTTTCAATTCTGCTATCTATTTTCCCCCTCCCAAGTTAATTTGTAGAACTCTGTCCCCTCTGGCTGTTCACCTATTTTACCACGGTTTCTGTATCATTACATCTGGCCTAGGAAACCTCACTGATCCTGGAAGTTGCATATTAAAGTTTCCATAAAACAAACCCCCAAGGTAACACAATCACCTACACTGGGTATCCCCTCAGCTCTCTTTTGTAGAAAGGTGATATCAGTTCTCTTAGGATCTGAAGCTCCTAAGTTATTATTCTAATATATCCTCATCCCAGTGCAGCCTCCAAACTCCTCCTAGCTCCTAACTTTCTCCCACAACTTTGGGTTCACCACACAGGGTCTGTGTCTGCACAGTTTCAGTCTACACTGACTTCCAAGTCCTAGAAGGCAGCCTGGGCCTGTGCCAGTTCCATGTTTTGCCACCCTGCAGACGATTTTCACCCCAGTTTGGTATCAGGCCGTATCTTGTGGCACTTTAAATTTACTCCCAGGACCTTGTGCATTTCTCAACTCCTCTCTTGTCCAACCTTGAATGTGCAACCTACAGAGCTGAAGCTTCTCAGCTTGAAGCCCCTGAAAGCTGTGGTATGTCACTGACCCTCTCCTGTTCTGTGAGCCCAGGATTACCCCCAACAGAGGAGACCCTTGAGGGCTTCATGTTTCCACATCATAAATCAGCACCTCAGTGTGCTCTCTCAGCTTGCATCAGGTGCTGTATTTCTGTATTTCTCACATGTGTGCTCATTGGGCCTCCTTTCACTGAAGGAATTTACAGAGCTGAGCTGTCAGCCTTGAGAAGTGATGAAACAGAAAGCAACAGTTTTATTGTTGTAATATTAATCATATATGTTTACTGATAATTTTTGGTGCAAGTAAAGAGAGACAGCCACATGGTGGAGCTGACTGAGGAGAACCAAAAGTTTGATACATTCATTTCTAAAAATATAGAAGCATACATGAATAAAATAACCTAATAGACAAAAATAGCAACTAAAAGATTTTATGACAAACCAAAAGACATGTCTGATGTACCTTGAAGTTACTCTTTTTCCCTTACTTCCAGAGTATGGTTTGTTCTGATCCATGGGCACAGAACCACATTTCTTCTTGTTTGCTACCTACAAATTTTTTCAGAAAATAGTGTTTTATTTTTTTTAATTAGTCAGTAATTGCTTTTTTCTAGCATATGGGGGAGGTTTGGTGTGGGTTTTTTTTTCTTTTTAATAAATCCAGACTCAATGGTATTTTTCAAAGTATGCTTTTCAGACTTTCAAAACAACACTTTTTCAGTCTTATTTTGCACTCATCTTCATCTTGCAACTTTTATGTCTGTATGCCCTGATTGTAATCCATCCAACAATCATTGGCTTGTGGGAGTTTTTGCACATATGCTCAAAATAAATCTATGCACAAGGCTCTGAGCCATTATCAAGGTATTTATTACTGGACTGCCATCAGAGTGCATTTTTTAAAAAAAATGCTTATTATACCTCAAAAATACAGTATTTTGTGCGTTATTTTAATCTTATAAATTCCCTCTAGAAGGAAGTTCTAACAATATTTCTGTTACTTTCACACAAATATTCTTGACAAATTAGAAGGTTTCTACTGTATTCTGATAAATAACTGCAGACAGTGTTTTGGAAGCTTTAGCTCACCTCCCAAAAGATGCAATATAGTTGTAATTAGAGCCTATTGGGTTTGTTCCTAGTCTCAACCTCATTTTTTCATTATGCCTCCTATATTCACCTACTCTCACTGCTTGTTTATTATTACATTCAGAAGACACTAGTACTGCCTTTGCTATTATACAGCTGAGGGAGGGAAGGGAAGAAAGCAGGAAATTAATTATGTTCTAATATTTAGTGCTTGGAATTCTTAATTTGATGTTCTAAACACTGAACACTTCCATAAATGCTTTATAGAAGAAAAAACTTAAATACAAAAATTAAATATGATGTAAGTCCACTTAACTACCAGTGGCACTGAGAAAGCCTGGTAACACTGTTCCTGTAGCATTGCTTTGGGCATCACTTCCTTTTAGCTTCCCACTCGTGTAAGTCCTCAGTGTAGCACAGCCTCAAAAACAAAAGCTCTGTGTGGAAATTCTACTAGAATAAAAAATAACCAGGATAGTTTTGACTTTGATACCTTGGCAGGTGAGCGTGTAAGAGACGAAGCTTCAGAACTGAGTGGATCTCTGCAGGAAAAAGAATTTAAAGTAAAAATTCACTGAACATCTATAATAAACACTTTACAATTAAAATTCAACCCCTCTGTCAGAATAGGGAGAATAACATTTTCTATGTCTAGAATAAACAATATAGCTAAGGTGGGAACAGTAAGTTCAAGCATAAATTCAGTCTCATTCTGTCTTTCCATTCTACCTCATTTGCTACCTAAATCACCTGGTGAGTCTACAATATCTAATGCAACAGTTTATTCATGTACCAGAATCT
This sequence comes from Scytalopus superciliaris, assembly GCA_013400415.1. Lineage (NCBI taxonomy): Eukaryota > Metazoa > Chordata > Aves > Passeriformes > Rhinocryptidae > Scytalopus > Scytalopus superciliaris. The sequence continues at coordinate 1,548,894 of VXBX01003474.1, forward strand.
TGATCTTATCTCTTGGAATTCAGGCTACTGGCTTATTAGATCCGTGATTGCCTGTACTAGGGAGTGCTCAGCCATCGTGCAGAGAGTTATCAGTTAACAGTGAGAGTTAACAGTAGAGATTGACACTTCTTTACCAAAGATCACCACCAAGTCACTGGGAAACACACCCACCTCACATACAAATCCCTGAATTCATACACAAAATGAAGATATAAACTGGTGTCCTCTACATCTTAAGAGGAGATAGCTCACCTATCCTAGCAGGCTCAGACTGACTGCTGTCAAGTCAATTGATAGGGACTAGCAAATGAATATGAGACGGAACAGTTTATAAATTAAACCTCATAGAATTTTCACTGAAATAAGTATTACAAATATTGTATCCATTTTACAGATGAGGAAAAAAAAAACAGGCATAAAAAAAGCAGCTTTCTTATCTGCTTATTTGGCTGAAAACTGTGCTTCTTAGTAACTGAATTTCAGGTTAAATGATTAAAGTCTGTTGAAAATAAGCAGCAAGTTTTAGCCTGCTGTGCAATATTCAGGTCAAGTTTCTTGTCATATATATAGAGAGAGATATATATATATAACATTTTTGCTTTCAAAATCTGTTACGTGAATGTTTATTATGGTACTGAAAGGTTATTTTTTTACTACCCTTTATGATTTTTTTTTACTTCGATTAAAATGCTGGCTTATAGAAGGTTTGGAATAAAATTTAAATTTCTGGCTCATCAAGTCACCTAATTTTTTTGCCAGGCTGATTTGAGCAAATGTTTAGATCTTGCCTTTAAAAATTTCACAGACATTCATCAAAAAGAATTATCTGCGCAAAGCTCCGTATTTTATTAATCCAAAAAGGAAAAAAAAAAACCAAAAAACCTGGAGAAATCATCTGTGTGTGGTTGGCAACAGACTTCAAGAATAGGATGATTAGTTTTTGTCTATTTACCCTATTTTCCTCATGCTTCTTTCCTATTGGCTCGCTCTAGGAGCATGCAGAAGGTGAGGATTTGCTGCCACAGAAATAGCAGTTATGTGTTATTCTGAAAAATATGAAAATACAACACTGTACTCAAGAAAACAATGATGTTCTTTCCACCAACAGACTCATTTGTTCCTACTCTATCTGTTGTCTTAGGGGCTTCTTTGAAAAAAAAAAACACCACAACCAAACCCCGCAAACGAACAAAGCAAAACAAAAAACCCGACCTCATGGTATCTCTCAAATTCTCCAAGGGTTTCTTTTCTCTCCCCCACACCTGACACTCCCATTGCAAAAGCTCATAATACGGCTCTGTGGTGGCACGGTAAGTGAAATGACTGTAAATCCTGCCGCGGTACACAAATGAGTAGGCAGTGTCGTGGCACCGCTGAAACAGAAGCCCGCGTTGAGCAATTCCATCCCTGCGTGTAAACAGGCGGTGTGTGCATGAGCAAACCCTTTGTGCCTGCTAATCCCATCCCAGCCTAGGCCGGGCCTGCCCATGCGCGGGCCCTTCCCAGCGCCTTCAGCCTGCCCATGTCTGGAGAGGGAAAGTGTAAACAAAAGCTGATTTCAATGCGCTGTCATTGGAGCTGCTTTGTTGCTAAGTAATTCAAGTTTCCCTGCAAAAAAATATGCTGCAAGAACTGCGGAACAACTTATTGTAAAATATATGCTGACTTGGAGAGGGACTTAAATATCTGTTGTCTTTTTTTTTTTTTTTCCTTATTTTTTTTCCTTTTAACCTTTTTTATTTTTTCCCCTGATACTACCTCTTTCTTTGCTTCAATTCCTCCCTTTCTTTCCAGTTGGTTTAGTGTTCATTCTCCTTGTAAGGAATCAATAGAATTTTCAACGAGGTATTTCAAAAATATCTCAAGTGCTTCCTTTAGATTTATGACCTCTCTGCTTGCACAATTTAGAAAGAAAAGAATTTTTAATTAAATATTAAATACTTGGAACTAATCTAATTGAATGGCCTCAATGTTCACTCATGGATAATCAGTGTGCCTAATTCCTAGCACACATTTCTGATTTTTTTTTATGGGATTTCCAACCTTCTCTCACATAAATGTTTACCAGAACACAGGCTGTGCTTGCTTTAAGGTGTGTTAATTTATGTAGGTAATTGTTAGATTAGCTGCTACTCTAACATGCTAATTGCAAATATTTTTTTAAATTCTTCCCACACTCCCATTTATTTGTAATGTGTACCATCAAAGCTATTTAAACTCCCTTTGTGGAGCTGAATCCTCTGATCACATTACTTCATAAAACAGCCCTAAAACTCAACTCCAGCTTGAAGTTTTTAAAAATCTTATGACTAATATTCAAAATCCATCTAACAGAACAGAAAACTAAAGTGAGATCCAGAATTTGCTTGCAAAGCATGATTATACTGATAACACATTTAAGTTTCTTGCCCCCTGCTCCCCCAGCTGTTAAATATGGCTTTAAAATAGCCCAGGAATAACTTTAACTGTAGTAAGCAAACTTTTTCTGGTGGATGATTCTATCACAGAAGCTTGTGACTTGCTGCCACACTTTTTTGTGTACTAAAAAGCCTCTTTATTTTCTTAAAAACTCCTTAAAGTCATTGCTTTTATCCTGCGCAAAAGTAACTACTTGATCATCTCAGTCAGACTTTCATATACTCTATTTCAAATGTTTCCCAAGTACAGCTTAACAGTTGAGGCATCTTGTAGTTTGTCCCCATGTCTTTCTTATCCAGATTAGTAGCATCATAAATTCAGGAACCTACAGATCAGATTCTTGATAAAACCCCTATCAATATACAAACCCTTGAAGAGCTAAGTGAATGATAATGCCCCTGAACAACTAAGTGAACACAGCCATGTACCCACTCCCAAGTGCCAAGGGGTTTGAACACCCAGGCCAAACCCCACAGCTCCATGTGTGTTCATGCAGGCCAAAGGCATGTGGGCCCCAGCAGTGTAATGGTATCCACGTTCCAGAGGGTGGCAGCTCAATGTTTGCATGTCTTAGGGTTTTGTGTTTGTTTTTATCAAGTACTTCCTGCCCCAGCAACATTTAGCCTAAGTTAGATGTGAACCAGTACCTGTTTCTTTGCTTTGTCAGCTGAACTGTTAAAAACCACCTTCTGCTGAGTGTCTACTGTTTGGTACTGCAAAGAAACCTGTTACCTTACCTTGCTTCTTTTACAGAGGTCAGCAATACTTAGTATCCTATTCCAGCAAAAGTAAGACTTCCTTGAAATAACAAGGAAAAACGTTTCCTTGGCATCAATTTTCTTCTTTTTTCAAATAATAGGAAAAAAGTCATACTCTATCAATCCAGTATGCCACAAAGATAAAGCAGGAACATGACTAGGGCATAAGTGAGGGTGTGCAGGGTCAGTGTAGGGTGCCCTACCAAATACACACAGCAGCTGGAAAGCACCTACCTCTGACTGTTGTCTTCAGGTGACTTAGTCCGTACTGAAACTGGCTGAGATAGTACCTTCTGTTGGCCTTTCTTTATTAAAAAAGAAAAAAAAAAGTAATTTTTTGGGGGAATATAATCCATTAAAGATGAATTACCCATTTGTAAATCAAAATAACTACAGTCTACTATGGAAAAGAATGGAACCTCTAGTCTACTGTGGAAAAGAACTTTCCAAACACAGGAAAAGATGACTAAAAATGAAAATGTCGTTGCTATTTTGTTGTTAAATGTATATCTCTGCAATCTGGCAGTGCCATGTGGCATATTAAGTGTCCTAAGAATATTTCATCTTCTGCTGTATTTAGAGAAGAAAGGGGGGAAAAAAAGTGGTGTTGTTGTTGCTGTTTTTTAAAGGAAAGAGACTAGATGCTATTTTGGCCGTTTCATGTGCTTCTGTTCAAATGCCAAGCAGTTACCCTCAGCTTGTCACTGCTCAAGAGAAGAGTATGCTCACAGGCCATGGAAATGATGTTTCAACAGTAGGAAAAGTACAATCTGTACAAGTATAGACTTCCAGAAGACTTAATAATTTCCTTTTTAAGCCTAATTAACTTGAATGAGTGCATTTACAATGAATATATCTAATATGCAGAACACCTTCTTCAAACTGGTTTGGATGTAATGGTGTAAACCATTCCTGTCCCATTCCCTTTTTATTCATTTGTCCAATCTGCATATAAATCTTAACTCTATCTGACACACAGCCACACCAATGTCAAAAGATAATACTGACTATAATAAATAGGAACTTTTTCTGTTATAAGAAAGTTTCCTTCTTACCAAGTTCATGTTTTCTATTTATGTTGGTTTTCTTTGTATTTCTTTCAGATTGAACAACGTAGATCCGATTTAACTAGGAAGTTATTGCAACAGGATCTGGCTTGCAAATACTAATTTTTATTTTAGTATTTAAGACACAGGACTACCTACAGGTACTTTTCTTAAACAAGAAGTGTTTTATGTGGTTTTATGTATATATTTGCACAAATGCTGTATGCATTTGCATGAATACCTACCTGATGAAATGATACCAAAACTGGTTTTGGATGTGTTTTTAGTAGAAGTTTACAACTTTGGAAAAAAATTACATTGCGTTTGAAAGCAAAATACTGCAAGTATTCTTTTGAAGCTCAACCCAGTGTGCCTGTGAATCAAGGATAAATGAGGTAACAGTCTGTATCCCCTACTCACCATCAGCTCTTCAGCCTGACGCACCAGTTTTTCTGTTTTGGCTTCTAATTCTGCATTCAGTCGCCTGAAAGAATAAGAATGTTTGCCGTAGAAAGACTTTTTTGAAAGACTTAAAAGAAATAAATGTAAGCCTGAGAGTAGTTCTGCCTGACCTAGGTGAAATTTTACTAATTCCTGTAAAGGAACACTGAAATATACTTTAGGGTATTAACAATGTTATGTTTCAACAATTTCCCAGGTTTTGGCAAATCCACAGTAATAAAACACCTATACCCATTAAACAGCAAGGTCTAGGCTGCAATTCTGAGAGGTGAAGGCTGTCCTTGGATTTGGTCATGTCTGCTTAATGCACGTTTCATGTCTTTAATTTCCTCAGTGTTTTCTGTGTTTAACAGAGCCCTTTGCCTTCAGTATACCCAGCAGCAGAGGTTGGGGAAGGAGCCATGCACCACTATGTTGGTTAATGTCATAATTAAACATGTGTTGCTATCTATCTTACAGGTCGCCCCCTCCCCACTCACAGGGACCGAGCGCCAACAGGTAACAGGGCGAGGGCTTCCATTTGAAACCTTTTAGAGCTGTTTTTAAGGGGGGTAAGATCTTATGGTTATAATTGAGAAGCAAAGGCAGGATCAGGGGTGCAGAGAGCCCTCATGCCCGGGCCTAGAGCCCTCCCAAGGCAGCTCTGGCCCTCAGCCCCCCAGTCGGTGCCCTCAGCCTCTGGGCCAGTGCCCTCAGCCCTCCAGTCAGTGCTCTCAGCCCCCCCGGTCGGTGCCCTCAGCCCCGGGCACAGGGGCCCGGCCGCCCGCTTACTTGTACTGCTCCTCCTTGGCCAGCCAGGCTCCGCTCAGCGCGCCGGGCCCCGCGGGGCCGCCGGCCGCGATCCGCACCTGCGGGGAGGACACGACAGTGAGCGGGCTCGGTTCGGCCGCNGAGGCCGCTGTGGCGTCGCCCTCGCCAGGGCAACCGGCGGCCGCCCGCCCTCCGGCCCTCCTCCTGCCCTCTCTCCTTCCCTCCTGCCCTCTGTCCTGCCCTCCTCCCGCCCTCTGTCCTTCCATCCTTCCCTCCATCCCTCCTGCCCTCCCTCCATCCCTCCCTCCGCGTCAGGGCTCCAGCGACAGCCGTGGTGCGGCACCCTCACTGGCCTCAGGTGAGGGGCAAGTCATAAGGGTTGAGGTGGCTTTTCACTTGTCGTTGTAATAAGTGTTTGTTACAGCCCTTCTGTTAAGAGCCCCTCGGCCTCGATAGCTGCCACCATCCCTTGGTTTCACTGCATCACGCTTGTGTTTGCAGCTCTGCGCTTGTCACCTGCTTTCAGCCCTGTGCTCCACCGCGTGTTTGAATCCCTCTGTTATTTTCGTCCCTCACCCCCCCGCACACACAGTCTGACTCTGCTGCCTTTCTCCTTCCAGTCACCCACGAGCCCGTTCCCCGCCTCGTCCCTCACGGGCTCCGACAGTGGGTCAGGCTGGAAGGGACCACAGAGGGGCCATCTGGTGCCCCCTCCCTGCCCAGGCAGGGTCATCCCAGAGCACATGGCACGGGATTGTGCCCAGATGGTTCTGGAATATCTCCAGCGAGGGAGACTCCACACCCTCTCTGGGCAGCCTGTGCCAGTGCTCGGTCACTGCACAGCAAAGTTCTTCATGCTCAGGTGGAACTCCTGGGCATCGGTTTCTGCCCATTGCCTCTTGTCCTATTTGCTGGGCACCACCAAGAAGATTGTAGATTACTTACCCACTCACCTACTCTTTCACTGCAGTCTCCTTTCCCAAGTTTCTAAGGGCTGGTGCCCCACTGTCCTGCACCCACATCTACAGAGCAATAACAGCACAGTTCTATACTGAGCTCCATATGATTTTAATTATGAGATCTGCACAAGGGAAATCAGAAGGGCTTAGCTGGCTGGGAGTAGAAGGTCTGTGCCTAGCTGAAGGATTTCTGCAGAAGTATTAGTTGCAAAACAGAAGAAATGCTTGGAGATTTTGAGCATCGAGACAAGGCAGCGCAATGGGATAAATGGAGGTGAAATGAAAGACAGGACAAATGTGATTAGTGGGAGGCAAAAAATGGAAATAGCGATAGACAAAATTGAAGTGCTTTACACTAACATTGATACAAAGGTATTGACACAAAGGGGGGAAAAACTGAGCCCGTGAAAAACGTTATGGAGATTTTGAAAAAAAGTTGTTCATCTAGAGGTCAGTCCATTTCAATAATTTTTGGGTTTTTACTAACAGTAGAAAGACGTTAATAGTGGCCTTTCAAAAAAAAAAAAATTCAGAATTGAACTCCATCAGTTATGTTTTTGGTTTAGAGAAAGAAGGGTGAGGTCAGTAGTAGAAATCTAATCTCCACAGGGGAAAAGAGAGATTTTGTTGTAGATTCCACGAGACATTAACACATTGTAACCAAAGCCAGGTTTTAGAAACCCCACTAGTGAGGTTCTGAGGGATTTTAAGGGAAACAGAGGAACTAGAGAAGGGAAATAAGGTTGGCAGGATGAAAGCTACAAGGAGAAACATGCTCTTTCCAAACAGCAACTTTTCCCCCCCCCAAAAGTACTATTTCTTTTTGCAGAACTAAAATATCATCTTAGTAATAATTTTGCTGGTTTTAAAGTTCTTGTACAATATAGCCATAAGAGTGTAACACCTTAAAAATGCCAAAAGTATTAGCTAGAGGATCTCTGCTAGTTAGATACTGAGGCAACAAAATCACTGGTTGAGATTAGAGAGATTAGAGCCACTGGTTTTCTAGCCAGCTTTTATCTAAGTCTTAATAAATGAGAGGTAATTTATTATATCATAAATGATTAAATATGTTAACAAACACAGCAACACAAGATTCTTTTTCTTTAGAGCCCTCTGGGAATAATAACATACGTATGTATTAGGATTGTGGATTTGCACAATATTTCTAAGATCCACAATATGATGTATTTAATATGATTTATTTTATTGAAATATTATATCAACTGGATTTAGAATTCAACTACCTATATTTGAAATAATATGAAAAGATTAGTATGTTTGGATAAGTATTTCTTAGTGAACTTTAAAATATTTCTCCAGAGATGCAGAAAACAGAAATAAGAGATTTTGTTACTTTCTTGATCCCTTACTCCATTAAGGTTTTATCACTTTAAAGTTGACCTGATGTGACCTGATGTGGTTAATTCTCTAATACATAGTTGGTAACTGGGGAGAGAATAGGCTTATATTAGAGACAACAACCAATAGCAAGATACATAAAGACATAGAAAAATGTATTTCAGTATTTATCTGGAAAAAAGGAAAGGCATTTGAAAGCATAGCATTGGTATAGTATAAGATTTAGCCAATAATATTTGTTAGCAGATTCCCATTTTCTCTTCAAATATTTTTTAAAAGTTGCCTCAAACATCATGACTGTAAAATGAGAATGTTTTTGTCATGTTGAAGTGTACAGCAGGTTTTAACCAGATTGCTGTTTATGATCACAATGAGCTGTACTCAGGACCTCTGTGATTAGAGCCATACATCACTGTTCTGTATTTTTCAAGTGTTTCAGTTTTTGTTTACTGAGGATTACAAGATCCCAGAATTAAATTACTCTAACAGAAACTTCTAATAAAATTTGTGATACTTAGTAGAGACCTCAAGTACTATCAACAGCCAACACTGTAGGAAGGGACAGGATTTCAGTGTGTATCACGTTACTTGTCAGAAACAGAGGAACAGTAGTGGTTTGGCACAATGTTTTCTTCCATAAAAATCATTGCAAATGTATCAGGCCAAAGATACAACAGCTGATATGCTGGCTCAAGCTTTTGTTCTTTTTAGGTTTTTGGTAAGGCCCATTGTAAAGAAATAAATAGCATCATATAGTTGCACAAATGCTTACCGGTTTTAGACCAGGAATCATGTTAAGAGCTTTATATTGTCTTTGATCTGTGGTAGAGCTAAATTCAATTAAACTTCTGTTACTACAGGCTTCTCTCATTTATATATCTTTATTTCCTCTGTTGATTCCACCTCTAGAAGAAAAAGTCTTTTACAGGACTTGCTGCTGCCTGCTGTACCTCCATCCTAGGAAAGAGGGATGCTCCACTGAGGCACTGTGACACAAAGTGTTTCATTCTTCCTTGTCAGTGAGGTTGTTTTCCCAGGACCATCTGTGCTGCTTAGATTACCCTGCTCTGGGTCAAGCGGTCACAGAGGGACCTTTTCTGGCACCACATTTACACTCCCAGGCCTGAACACAGGTACTTTTCTCAGTCAACACCCCTGTTTTGGGGCCCCAGACTCCACAGCAGTGCCCTGCACCCTTGCAGGAGGTGTGTGCTGCCCCAGGGCTGCTCCGTGGCAGTGTGTCTCGTGTGAGCTACTGTTCACACCAGCCTTGTCACTGAACAAACCCCACAGCCTGGGCAGGCTCAGCCCAGCCAGAAGGAAGTAAACGAGGGACAGGCAGCACTTGCAGATAAAGGCAAATAATTTAAAGCTACCAGGCAGTTGTTTGTTTACTTATTTATTCTAAATGTGCCAGAGAGGATGTCAAACCTAAATCCAAAGCATATCACTGTAACCTAAGCAACTGTAACCATTACAGCCACTTCACACTTGAATAGTTTCTCTATCTTAAATTTCTCCTTCATTTTTCTAGTTCCAATTTCCTGGAGGGGAGAGAAGGAAGAGCAGAGTTTTGGAATGAATTGTAAGTGGAATTTAATACTTAGCAGCTTTCTGAAAACCTGGTTGTTTTGGGGGTTTTTAGTTTTAAGTACTCATCTTGGTTTTTACTTTAAATTGCCGTTTCATATTCCTGTTGTGTGCAGTGTGTAACAGCTAATGAATTCACCTAAAAATCAGACTAAAATACATTATTATTGTGCAATCATAGGAGAAAAATAATGTAAACTCATGTACAGCATTTTCAAACATTAGTGGAATGGCAGGATCTAGACAATATGTAGCTATTAAATCAATAATCCAGACATCGAGGGAATTCCCCAGACAGCTGTTGGATTTTTTCCCCCTAATCAGTAATAATAATCCAGTGGTGTTTGAAATGGCATGATTGTATATTGGAGTGATTTTTGTCACAGTATTTACTCATGCATGTCAATGACTCCCTAAAACACAAAGAAGACCAAGTACTATTCATAGCCATGGATCTCCTGTGAAAAAGCTGCTGTTTGGATATATGGAGTCTGTGCTAGATCTTTAGCCCTTACTGACAGATATCCTAAGCTGGTTTACCACCAGTATGGCCTGGTATCTCTTGTTTCCTGGCAGAATGACCCTGATGGATGTTAGTGCTTGTGCCAAGTTCTGTGTGGCAGAAGGTGTGTGGGAACCAGGCACACAGATTTTGAGGGACAACAGGGCTGGGGGATGGGCATGCTGACCTATTAAGTTTCTTCCATCTCCAGTGTCTCCAGTTTTGCTTTCATATGGATTTCAGTGCCGTGGAAATGTTTATTCTGTTTCTAGTGGCTGTGCAGTCATGTACAATACCTAGTTTCTAGGCGGGTCTAACTTATATTTTTATACAGCTATAACCAGCATACTTGGCCTATCCAGATTCCTATTTAAAAATACAAACATTTTTCTTTGTTCTTCTCTGCTTTGCTGCACTATTGGGGCTTACTTATTTCAGTGTCATCCTTCCTAGCCTAATCCAAACAATAACCTTGGCTCAACAATTTAAACATATTGAATCCCCAACCAGAGTAGTTTTCCCTAGTAATACTCTGATTACAGCAGCTTTTATGTCTGAACAGGAAAGGACCTTAAACACTAAATCTCATCAGCACTGTAAAAAATAAGTGGTGAGCATCAGTCACATTTTCTTGAAATACCACAAGTCTTTCTTGAGGCTTAATCCTTTAATCTCTGGATTTTGGGCACTTCTGTTCTGATTACTAGGGATCAAAAGGTTTGGCAAATACTCTTCAGACCACTCTTGAAAGTGGCCACTGTAATATTACCAGGTTGTTATGACAATTGTATGATTTTTTTTTTTGTTGTTGTAGTGGTAGCCAGTATTTTTTAAAAAAACAGAGAAGTTAGTTTATCAATGCAATGGTCTGTCACATTGAAAATTAGTAAAAAAGCACATGGTCCTCTAGTACAGAGGTTCTGGGAATTTGAGAACATGATAATGATGAAGTAAAGGAGAAATATCTTTCAGTGATTATGGAAATTCCTCCTACTGCCTAAGATGCAACATTTCTAATGGAGGGTACCCTAAAAGGGCTGCTTCAACTTACATAAATGCTGTTTTCCTGGTTGGTTCCCAAAGCTGCAGAGGGGTAAGTCATTTTACTGCAACTGGAGATCTTATGCCACTTCCTGCCTGAAATACTGTCATGTGTGAGGTTACATTAGAAAAAGAAAAGAATTTTACATGTAATCCATGAACCAAAATCAGTTCTTTAGGCCCTCCTACCAGATAGTTTTGTTAGATGTTCATTGGTCTGGAAGTATACAGGTTTTCCCTAAATGAGATCATTGCCTCATCCTGTTTTAAAGAAAGGCTACATAAGTTGAAACAAATCAGTGATTCCTCCTCCACAAGTTTTATTTTACTTATTGCAAACTAGAAATAAAATTGAGCTGAATATTTCCCCCTATATTTGATCCCTGGGACTCCAGAAGACTGTCACTTCGTGTTAGATGTCTATCTGAGCAACGACCCCACCTCACATACTAAGGAGAACTAACAAGGTGCTTTTAGGAAATTCCTCCTTTTCAAGAAGCAGCCATTCTATTGACAGGACAGATTTGGGAAGAGGATCAATCTTGTCACTTAAATGCAGGGCCCTGCAGTTGTAACAGGAGTGAGTGCAATTCTATTCTTTCTATTCCTGCTCATCCCAACCTGCATTGCTGGGCTGCATTTGTTGTTCCTGTCCCTGCTGTTGTCAGTAAGAAATCCAATTGGGTATTTAGAACCAGAACCCCAGAGCCTGAAAGAGCCAAATACTCTTCTGATCATCATGGATATTTCACTTGCATAGGTGTGTCATCACTTGCATCCAGTTCCTCTTCACTTGGGAGATTATGTTCTGCCACACAGCATAAAATTCACTAGGAAAGCACTTTTTTATACTGTTCCTTTCATGAGGTTTACCACATTGTATATTCGAGTGTGTGTATCGGGGTGAATGCAGGTGAGGGCTTTCAGAGTCACTTTGCTGTGTTGACACCACCACAACAGATCTGGCCTTTGCTATCAAATTGCATATTTTTATTAATTTTTCATTCAGTGCAGAGTAAGGCATATTGGTTCTGAAATATTCAGTGACTACAGTGTGCTATTGCCAAGGAAATTAATATAATGTAACAAGTACAAACAAGTTTTAACATTTTAAAGTGTCAATGTTAGCATTCAATGGTAGCCTTAAACTAGAACAGCACACGGTTTTGCATATGCTGTGTTGCTTGATAAAAGAAATGCTAATTGAGTTTGTAGTGTCAGTTCAGCCCTTGGCTTCCCTGATAATGCCTGCTCTCTGTTAGAAAACTTGTGCCAGTGTACGAAAAGGAATTAAAAGTCAAGCTCCACGCCCCTGTGTACACCACCAGTACGAACACACTTGTTTGTGCATTAAACTGCACTGGAAAATTGCCTCAGCTTAGGGGAAGTGTGAACTTTCTTGCTCACTGCAGTAAAAGATGTGCAGCTCCAAGTTGTCTAGGGGAGAACTCTGGTTTGTTATCTCTTGCCTGTTTTCATAAACAAATGCCGACAGCAATTGTTGTTTTTGCAGAGCCAGTAGAAGTTCATAGGGGGTTTCTTTTTGTTGTTCTGCCACACAGAAAAAGAGATGTTGTTTTAAGAACAAAATGTTTGATAGCTTTTAACAATACAAGGCCTAATTTTGAGGCATGCTGAACCCCCATCATTTTTATTAAAGTCAGCTTTTGCTGCAGATGCCCCCCCAGCACTCTAAGGAGTCCCTCACGTTCAAGATCCAAGTACAACATTAGGGAACATCTCCAATGTGAGCACAGTCACCAGGAAAAGTACAGAGGCTTTGTTTTCTATGCATGAATACAAACTGGACTGAGTCTTTTGGAAGGTACATATATTGAATGTGTTCATAAACTTTGCCAAGTTATCATCTCAGCAATCAGCCTTTGTAAAGTGAAAGCTTAAACTAAAGCAGGGTTTCTGTACTGGGAATTGCTTTGTGAGAGGGAATGCGAAGGTAAGACTGGGACATAACTACTGTGGGGCACTCAGGCACAGGGAAACCTCTACCTTTTAAAGAAATTATCTATGGCAAAAATAACCCCAGACTGAATATTGAGCTCAATTCCCGGGCTAGGCCTGTCTGACAGAGATTTAAAGGTTATTGTTGTGTGGTCAAAATGTGTTTTCTCCTTTATTGCAGCTGAGGTTTTTCCAGGATTCATCAGGTAACAGTTAACAATACCAAAACACCTGAGATTTCAAATCCCTAACAAAAACAAGTACATAAATGCAAAATGTATTAGTTGCATATGCAAAAAAAAATGGGAAAATGCCCTTGTTTCTGTCCCATTGCTCCTTACTGCTCCCTTTCCTAAACAAAATTTAATCCCTACTTAATTTAGGTATTGTATATTCATTGAGTGTTACAAAACAGATGTACAAGCAGTGAATGGCAGGTTAAAGGCTCTTCAATCCTTTAAATTTTCTTGTCAACTGGTTTATTAGCATTATTAAATTAATGTCTGTGTTCAAATGTTCTGAAACTTTAGTTAACAAGGTAGGAAAGAAGAAAAAAAATGGCTGAAGTTCATTTTGAACAAATCAGCTTTTATGCCTTTGGCTGCCCTGAGTAAAAAGAGCACTCCAAAGGCATTTAAGTTCAAAGACTAGGTTGTGGGTTCTTTTCACTAGAACCTGATCAAAAGAAAAAGATCCATTGGAACAGCTATTTTGTTTACTTAGATCTGGACATTCTTCTCCAGTGCCAGCAATTCAGATTTTGGAAGATCATGCCACTGCATAAGAAGCAGCAAGTGGAATGTAGAGATAAAAGCAAATGTTTGCATCAAAGAATTCTCACTTATTCTCACAATCAAGAGATTGCTTGAAGAGTGAAAATATTAATTGTAAAATTATTGCTGGTATCAGTAAATTGAAAAATAAGTATAAAGTTAGGTGTGATAATTTTTTTAATGCAAGAAGAAGCATGTAAAACAGCTCTGGTTATAGGCATAATTCTGGCATGCATCTTCCCATTGTAAATTGAGTCTTAAAAGGTGCCTAAGTAGAATTAAAAGAATGACTTCCAGACTGAGATTGCAATAAACTGATGTCACACCTGAACTGTGACTTCACTTCTGTGAGGATCACCTGCCTATCATTGCTTAACCAGGCTGAAATAACAGTCAGACTGCAGAAAATAGCTCCTAGTGCAAACTTAGTCCAAAAATGCACCAAAAACCCACACAGCTGATACTGGGAAGCATAAAAAGCTGCTGTACTCACTGTAAAGGCACTGTTTGTACAGGAAGTCATTATCTCTGATGTGAATTTTAATGCAGTTAGTGACAACAAACATCGAGACTTTTCTTAGGAACTATCTAGTTAAAAACACTGTGATGCTGGTCATGTAAAGTTGCTGAAGTATATTAATTAATCTTTCTCCTTCTTTTAAATATTAGAAGGTTAACTAGTTTAATTAGCAGTGGAATAGTTTTAAACTAAAATCAGGTTAAAGACATAGCGAATACCATAAAATCCTAGTATTTTCTAAGAATCTAACTTAGCAGAGGAGTACAAGTTTCAGAGACAGCGCCAGACTCTCAGGGGTTTGCTCTCAGCATCCCTGGTGTCTGTTCTCTTGCTGTGTAACAACTTTGCAGTAAGCCTGAGCACTCGTGTTCTTCTGCTCCATTCAGTGGCCTGAGGCACAGTGCAAGAGTGTCTGTCCCATGTGCAGAAGGAATCAGAGAAGGAACTTTCTCTGGCTGATTTGGGAGATGATGCCAGAGATCACACGAGCCGAGCAAAAGGAAAACAGATCCCCAGAAAGGGTTGTCAGAGCTCATTTAGCCTTGGTGAATGATCTAAAGAAAGGTGTGTCTGAGCAGTCAGTGTTTCCTAGGGCAGCTCCCAGGTTTGTGCCAGTGGAGTTACACAGAGCCACCCCTGTGACAGGGGCAGTTGTCCATCTGAAGGGGCTGTGCTGAAGAAAGCACTGCTTGGGTAAATCTGACAACATATTTTTCCCAACTTGCATAATATTTGTGTAGCTCTCATCTGACAAAGATTTGAGTTTTATTGGAGATCTATTCTAATGTTGGAATTCTGTTTCAGGAAAGTGTTAAGCTCATATATAGTAATAAACATGTGAGCTGTTATCTAACTACATTGCTGAATGAGATTTCTAAATTTGTTTGATCTCCTTTTGAATGGAAATTGATCCATCTTCTGAAATACTTCTCATGCTAACCAAAACATATTTATTTTTCCAGAACATACTAGTTGAGTTAATATTTGCCTTTAAAGTTTGGTTTCTCCTGGAAGAGAGAATAGTTTAAATTGTGTCTGGGTTACAGTAGAACAAATTTCATAATGAATATATGAGAGAAGGAAGAAGCATATCTAATATTTATTGTGTTAAGTATCGCTATGCTGTACTGTTTGAAATTTGAAAAGACTTCTTTTACTTTAAATCTGTTCCTAACGTTTCAGTCTGTGAAAGTGTTTCTCCTTTAAATTAGTAGCATGATATGAAACAATACTGTCTCTTTCCAAGTTGTTTTAGAATTTACTTTTGTTGGTGCATTTAGCTTGATCTTTAAGAAAGTGTTCCTGTTAGCAGTTTTCAACCTGTACTCCTTCACTTGCCTTACCTATTTTTCAAGTTTTGCTAGCCTGTATCTTATTTTTGTGGCAGACAGATGCAGAGACCTGCTTTGGGACTGGTGCTGTGTGATCTGGAGTCCTTGCAGTGCGAGTTGCAGTCATTGACACAAGGTAGACCTAAGCTCATTAACTCAGCCTTCCACTCCTGCTGTGATATTTGTGTCTAGGTGACTTTAACCTTTCACTCTTAAAATATCTCGTTGTTGCCACCGCTGGTTCAGCTCTGTGCGGGCACCAGTCTACAGACAGTTCATGTAACAACCAAACTTTTGTGTTCTAACTCAACAAGTGTTCAGACATTTATCACAAAAGCAGACAAAACAGTGGCAGAAATAGTGAGAAATTGCTCCTTTGGCTGAGGGAGGAAAACTGAAGAATAGAATGGGCATTTCGTTATCTCAAACACCAGAGAGTGCTGACATTGCGAGTCTGTTGGCACAAGCACACGGTTTGAGGGTAACAGTTATCACGCCCAAATTTCCATGGCATTTATTCATAATAATCCCTCTTTCTCAGTCAAAAAGCACAATTTTGAATTTGTTTTCTGCCAAAAACTATGTATCTTAAAATCTGGATTCTGCTGAACTCCCTGGCTAAGGCCAATCCATTTGTTTGTTTGTACTTTGACCAAAGGATTACATTGATGGTTTCCCAGGGTCCAGAATTGTATTTAATGTGTTTACAGAGCTACAAATATTATTTGAATGAGAAAGAGGGAAATGAAAGTGGCCATATCTACACCAGCTGGTAGATTTTCACAGGAAGCAGCAACTAGTGTCTAGCCTTCTTCCCAGGAAAGCCCTCCCAACTGCTTCCCGTGCCATGTAACTGCAGAGCATGGGCATGCAGCATGGCCACACGGAATAGAAAAAAACCCTTATCAGACAGCAATAAAAACTAATATTTGAGTAGATTAATAAGAATTAGAGTCATTCCCACATGAGCAGACTGAAGGTAATTTCACTTGCAGTTATCAAAGGGAGCTGGACTGGCCGGGGCAGGAATGTGTATTTGCAGTCAGTAGCTGTGCCCCTGCAGCAGGGGAGGGACTGGGCCATGGCACACTTGGACAGTCTCACCTCTTTCAGATTCACTCAGCCTGTACAGTGCCTTGTGTTTTTCCTCTTTGCTTTTTTTGGTCTCAGCTCACACATTTGTGAATCATTCAAGGGGAAAGTTTGAGAGATGCTATGTGTCAGGTCAGTCCAGGTTCATTCACTGTATGTCCTTAGAAAGCCAGAAACACTGGTGTGTAAACAACGGGGGAGGGGAAGGGAAGGTTTAACACGACAGCCAGGGTTAATCTTGTCTTTCAATATTGCATATAATTTGGTTTTCTGATTACACACTCAACTACAGTTGTATTTTGTTCAATTCAGTTATACAAACACAGCAGCCAATTCCTTCACTCTGAGTATTGTGAAGGGTGCACAGAGAAAACCTTTGTGATTTTTCTAGTGCTAAAGGAGCTGTTCACGTTAAACCATATTCCTCTACACAGCAACAGCAAAGTAAATGACAGCATTAATTCAATCCAGAAGGCTTGATAAATTGAGAGGGGTTGTTTACCTAGTGTATGAAAAAGTCTCCTGGGGATGGGTTTTATTGCGATCTGCATAGTCATCCATCTTCCTATACTGTCTGTGCTCATGTTTGTGAGTAAAACATATACAGTAATTTAGCATTCAGATAATCCCACTGCTATAATCCAGACAGATTTAGCTCAAATTTCTCTGGGATTTCTATTATCTAGATTTAGCAGTGTGGTGTTGACTGGATATTTTAAATTGCTGCAAATGCTTTTTTTGTGCAATAAACAACATATTTTGATGTTCTCATAACTGAAGCTGTGGATTCTTCCTGGCATTAACCACATGTAAAAACGTATCTTTGTGAGGACAGTGATTGCACAGCTGGAGCATGGTTTTAATGGATTCCAGCTATTTGACTACATACCACATAAGATCATACAATGTTTATATCAGAACCAGTATAACATATGTGAAAATACTAATGAGAACTATCTGAAAAACACTCATCTTCACGTATCATCTATTTGAAAATGAACTCAACTGCTTCAATTCTAATGATGTTTTATTGCAGTATATTAGACAATATAATAACATAGAGCTTGTCTCTCTTACAGCACTTTTCCTAAGCAGATCAGAACTTTTATTGTTTTGCAGTTTTGAGAAAAAGAGGGAGTCTGGGTGGGAAGAGAGCATCATTATCTGCATGAAATGAGGGGATATTAAATCCAAGTCCACTGGGCACCTTTCACAGCAGACCACCCTTTGTCATATGTTCCTCTGATTAATTGCAAATGTATTCAAGGGAGCAGAGCAGACACTGTAGAGAAGGTCCAAATGTTCTTGTACCAAAAATGCCAGCCCTCCCACACGTGCTAGCATTGGTGGAGCTGCAGGAGTAAGAATGCTTGTGTGGGAGATTTTTAGGAGGGAAGTGTACTGTGGGAAAAATTGTAAAGCTGCTGCTTCTACTGGAGTAGCTCGAGTGAGAGTGTCTGAATTGAGGCAAACAGCAGAGCAGGGCAGTGCATGCTCTGTGCTCTGCCTTGTAATTGTGTTGTAAATGCACCCAGTACATTATTCACCCCCGGGCCAGATCTTCTGGGAAGAGGCTTGTGCACGCTTGGCAATAATTTGATGCAAAGATTGTGTCTGAGAAATTCAAAACAAGCAAACCACTTGAAAATGTTTGGAAAACAAACTATTTGGAACCGTTTGTGGGATTTGGGATGCTCTGTGTGTCATATTTTTGCTCCCTAAACTGGAGGATTCAGACACCAGTTCAGTAGGTGAGTTCAGGTATGCTGCCCCTGAAAGCACCTCTGTTGTCCAGGTACCTTTTCTGACTGTGCTTTATTGCCAGCCCATATGACTGTAAAAATCTTGAGAGATTTTCAATATGAAGAAAGGGAGAGGATGCTCATTTAATCAGTTGAGATAAAGCTGTTCTAGGTATAAAATTTATTTGCTTAGTCCTCAGACTGCAGGTTTGCAGGAATGATGAAAAAAAGAAAAAAACCCCAAAAGCATGAATGAGAGAGACTTTCATAGCTAACAATCAAGCTTCTGGGTAAAACCCTTCTGAAAGAAATATGCTGTGTGTCTGTGGCAGCACTTTTGGTTTCGTAGTCGCTCTGAGTTATTCTTTGCAATAGTGCAGCAGTTGGGTTTCAGAAGCAGCAGCACTTTCATACTTGCCACAAAAAAAAAGAGTCTGGTGGTTCACTCGCCTCGCTTCGATGCCCCTGCTAAAGCTGTGGGCCTGCTCCTGTCACACTAAAAGCCCCTGCTTCTGGTGTGAGAAATCATATTTATGCTGAAATAGCTATCAATATCCATGTTTGATCCCTAGTAAGTCAGAACTATGAAGCTGTAATGCCAGTGAGATGGAAAAGCAATCTGATAGCTCTTAAACTGCTCTTTCTTGCAGACGGTGCCTGGGGCACCAGCTGTTGTAGCTGGGAGTTTTCAAGGCCCAATTCTTTTCTTTCTCAGAAGAATTTCCTTAGACCCTTAAAAAGTGATATCAAAACCTCAGCTAAGCAGAAGAGTTTAAGATGGTCCTGATATAACTATGTAGTAGCTGCATCTTTATTTGGAAAGAAGTGTAAATCTATTTAAATTTTTACAGCCAGCATCTGAGGAAGTTGCCAGGGCACCCACAGACCTCATTGCTGCACAGAGCAGCTTTACTCACCAGACTCATCAGTTGCAGTGTGGTTGCCTGCTCTTTTTCCCCTTACATTTTTTTTTTCATCCTGTTATATCCTGACCCCTCATTCAGCAATTATTTTGATTCATGATGAGGACAGTTTTCCTCACTCCCTTTAGATTTGCACTTGTTAATGCAAATGCACCTCAAAATACCATGTTCCCAAGTTATTAGATCCAGGGTTTGATGATGCATACTGGGCTTAGTGGAAGTATCAAACCAGCAAAGAAAGACCAAGAAATGAAAGTGCACCATGTAAATATTGACAGATTGTTTTTATGACTAAGCTATGATTATCCTTCATTAATTTGTCTATGCTTTCAGAAAGGGAAGAAGCTGCTGAAAAGCAGAGTAGTATTTTTTACAACAGACAACTATGTGCTGTGATTGTTGAAATTTCTATTCAAGAAATCCCTCAAAATGAAAACAAAATCAGAAGAAAACCCACTCTTACAGAGAGGAAGGTCTGGTATGCTTAAAAGTAACACCAGCATGTTCTGTGTCTGCATCTGTAATTTGAGAATAAATACACTGTGGATAAGGTTAAAAACATAATCTTTTCTAACCACCTACCAGGCATTCATGCAGTATATTGTTTCCTTTTTGACAGTTAAATTACTAGTAATAAAGCTCTGTAACTCAGCCATGACAGTGTTTGTCCTCTAACACGGCTGTGAAACTGCATCACCTGCTCTGAGCTGCACCAGCACAGTGAGGGCAGAATCTGGGCTGTAGCATTTAGTTAATCACACTGCGTGCCATTAGCAGAGCTGATACATTTTACCTCCTCCCTTAGCTCAATGCTGGAGGAATAAAGCAACTCGAAACTAGTCAATTGCTGCAGCTCTGAAAACAGATTTTTCTGTGCAAGAAGTTGCCATCTGCACAGTCATCCTTTTCCTCTTCGAGTAGCAAACAGCCAGAAGGTACCGAGCCCCCTCTCTGTGTTGCAGAGGGAAGAATCCCAGACATGGCTTTGGTAGCTGTGCCCTGCTGGTTTTTTTAACCCATTGAAGTATTTTCTAAAGATGCTCTTCTTTCCATGTGCTTGGCTGGTGTTATGGTGACCATGAGTGAGTATATCAAGTTACTGGTATGGGAGTAGCCCTTCCAGGAAGCCAGAGGGCATGTTCAGTGCAAACTGTTTTTAGAAGCCTGAACAGGCACAGCTCTAAGTTGGGTGCCTGCTAAGTTAATAAAAGGACTAAACATTACTTCTCTTACCTCTTGCACGTGGTCAGAACACAGCCTGTGTCTGAGACAAGCCTTACTCCTGAGCTGATGGCACATTTGGGTAATTGGCCTTTACAGCTTTGTATAAATAGCAATATTCTGAAACTGGGGTTAGAGAGTTGGATCTATGAGCTTGGGTTCTACTAGAATTTGAGGAGAGGACTTTTTAAAAGCTGAAAGGGGAGAAACTAAGATAAGTGAACAAAGAAATGCCCCAACATGGGAAATTTTTATGAACAAAATGTGATCAACTCATTCTAGGGGTTAAAGTGAATGAGCAGAGAGAAAGCTGCCCCTACTTTCTTTCTTCCTGATCCTGAAAGAGGTCTGTTCCATGCTTCATGAGGGAAAGAAGCATGGAATTTTCTCAGGAAAATCAAGTTATGAAGGTGACCTACCAATTTAATTATTTTACTCTTTGCATGGTGGTATAAAACATCCAGGTGCAAAGTGCACTGGCTTGTAAATGGAGCTGCTCTACTAGAGGTTGTTCGCTTTAAAACTGCTGAAAAACCCTGAGCATCATCCCAAATAGTAAAGTCCAGGATTTTATTAATTATAAGCCCCACACTTTCCTGCTATCCCCAGATCATATCAGTTGTAAAATGGCAGCTTTTATATAAATTTCCATAATTTCACACATAATATTTATTAAAAAGCTGTTTAAATACATGACTCATCTCTTCACTTAAAAACAGCAGAGGACATGAAGTACTCTCTCATACTGAAATTTATACCTTAGTTTCTTTTTCTTTCACATTGTTATAGCAGTGTTAGAAACCTGACAGTGGGGGAACAGCTGTTTTCTGGTTGTATGTGGTATTGATTTGTAAGAGTAGTGATATTGTAATTGTTCGGCTAATTAAGACATTGATAAAGCATCTTGATAAAGGATGCCATTCTTCTATGTAAATTTGATACTGGGTTTTTTGCTAGGTTGAGCATCCAACCCAAGCACTTTGGTTAAGACCACGAAGATCTCTGTGGGGACTGAGAAGGCTGAACCACCACTGCTGACTCAGTCACAGCCATGCTTGTCTGACACGGGAACTGCTACCCAGTCTGTTCCTCCCACCCTCATTCACAGGCTGTTACCTGCCTGAGGACCAGGTTCCCTCAACAGCTCTCTGGCTGCATCCCCATCTCAGTGGGGACCTCTCTTGATAGCCGAATTTTGGCTCTGAGCTACATCCAGTGCCTAAATAGGAGTGTAAGATTTCAGTCAGATGGATTATGAACAACATTTTCTTTTCAATGTTCTTGGCTCCAACCTCACAGAAGATTGTTCAGCCCAGCAGAACAAAGTCCCATCCTTCAGGCAGGTGAGCCAGTTGCCTTACTTTAGCATGCAGTGTAGTTATTCTGTATGTTCCATAGGACAGGCGTTCCACCCAGAGTTTCTGTTTTGCACCTGGGATCTCAATGTGCTGCTGACATCAGGACCACACAGTGCCTTACAAAGGCAGATGAAGGCATTAGGGAGCTGGACCTTTGCACAGATCATAAATAAACATTTCTTATATTTCACCCTGATAAGAGAAAATGTCTGTGCTCCACTGAGCTCTGTGGTGACTCTGTGAAGCTTATAAATTCATGCAAATACATAATAAGACTTTCCCCCACCTTGATTCAGATTATAAATTAATGACATTTAGTCTGCCATTCCTTACTGAGGAATTCTGCAACCACATATTCATGCTGAGGAAAACTTTTCAGCAAGATTCTTTGCAGGATAAATCTTTGTCAGCTATTGGAATAGTGATCATTGCAGAGACACTAACATTTCCCTGCTGCTTATCAAATGTATCACAAATCTGCCTGGCATCTTTGTTAATTATTTAACATGTGGCAGAAAATATTATGTTCTTAGAATTATTACTGGAAGAATTTATGATCTCTTATGAAACGAGAGTGATTTTGATACTTGAGCAGCATTGGGAGGAACTGCCAGTATGAAAACTCAAACCAGACCTGTGTGTAATATTCTTGTCTCACAGGAAGTAGTGGGGGTGATATGTGAAAAAAAATTGTTCACAAATCAGGATCCTTAGGAGCTCTCTAGAAGATTTTTCCTGCACTTTGTGATATTCCACAAAAAGAAAGCTCCTCTTTCTCCTTCTTGAGGCTTTTTATGACACAACTGTGCACACAAAGCCGCATGTGTAACAGCTCACACTAGTTGTTCCACTAAGGATGTAGAGTAGGACCAGGTACCAAGCAAAGGTTCCAGTCGTGATGGTGATTTTAACTACAAATCTCAGTGTAAAACAATGATAATCATTAAAACAAAGGTATTCTTAAAACTGTCCCCACTGTTAAAGGCTGATTTATCTTTCCACACTATAATGAGATGAATGCCACACAAGCCTTTGCACTGCCTTCCCTCACAGCTTAACTGGAGTCACAAACAGTTTTCATAGTGAAGTGAGCCTGCAGAAGATTTGTATTCCAAGTGTATGTGTGTGTTGTTCCATTCTGTGCTGCTTTCCCGAAGCGTGCACTGACAAGCTCCTCAGTATGTTTATTACTGTACAATGCTCTAAGCCAACTGGTGTTTATTATTGCCTGTGCAATAGGTCAATCCAGAGTTTCACCACAAGGTATATTCGAAAAGGTTGTGCCTGAAGGGCACCATCCCTCATGGATCAGCTTAGTGGGGAGAAGAACCTGCATCTTAATAGGGATGTGCTGAGCTCCCACCTTGGTCTCGGAGGAGAGCAGGTAAAGTGGCAAGTCCTGTCCTTGTATTCACCAAACACAGCCACCCTTGATTTGTACCTGGCCTTTTTCCAGGACTCTGGGGTGGAGGAAATCCTCTTAATGTCCCACCTCACTCCATGTAGCTGCATGAAGGCCAACCACAATTACTGGTATATGTATTATGTGGAATAATTAGGTCTGTGTAACATCATAAGTACATGTGTATTATACCTGTTATGTTCACAGAGCAAAGATGCATCCATAAATACATGCACCAGACTGCTCCATACATAGAAGACAGATGGTATTTATTCTATATTAATTAATATTGCATGCAGAATTTCCTCCTTCTTTAGATATCTTGAGCATCCTTTTTCAGAGTCTAAATGTACACATACAGATTCTTTTTGCTTTGACATTTGACCGTTGTATTTTATCTCCGGTCAACATAGGTGGCCTTGGATTGTTCTTATAAGTGCTATCTTGTGTGTCTTCAATCTAAATGTCATTATTGTGGTTCTGCTTTCTACTTAAATTAATCAATTTAAAGACGGAAAGCAAACAATGGTGTAAACTCTTCTGAAATGGAGAGTTCATATGTCACATTTGACAGGATTTGAGTTTGCAGGTGTTGGCTTCACTGGCCATCACCTTTCTTAATAGTTTGCTTTTTTCTCAGTCACCTGTTTCAGAATGATGTTACCCATAAGGATGAAATGCAGCCACTGCTGAGATTTTACTGTTCAGTGTAACTTGTTCACTGCTTGAGACACGTGGTCTTTGCCATCGTAGTTTTATGCTGGAACATTTCTGCCTTACAACTACAGCCACACATAGACGTGGCTAAAAACAAAAAAGCCACGGCACTGTCATGGATGTTCAAACCCATTGCTTTAAGGGATACTCTAAAGGAAACTAGGCCAAAAACTTGACCTATTTTAAAAGACATGGCAATCTGTTCTTTTAAAAAATCTTTCACACTTCACTGAGTCCTTCTCTGTCTCCTATACCATGAAAAATATCATACAGTAGCAACATGCAGAATTCTGCTCTCTGTACTGTTACCCATACAAATATTGCAAGCTGAAATCAGCAGTTTAACAAATTTATTTTCCTCCATTGCTGATCTTGAGAAAGAAATAATCTTAAAAAGTACCAAATGCATAAGTTGAACTAATTAGGTGTGGCTAACTAGTATTGCTACATCACTGCACTTTCTCCCTGGTGTTAGCTGCAATGGATCCACTTGGCAACCAAGAGGTCTTAGGATCCATAAAGGATTTTTGCTTCTAGGGACTTCCATGTTTTGAGTTTGCAAACCAGAAACAGTGAGCCATATTTCTCAGTTATTTTGCTGTTTGAAATCTGGCTGTGAAACTCTGTTTACTTTGTGTTGGCCTCCTGCCAGAGGAGGCCTGGTTTCAGCAGATGGTCGAGGAGCGGAGGCCAGACGTTTCCTGCTGCGTTCTGACGAGGCACTGATAGCACTGCTCCCAGGCACGGCATTGATGCCTCCAGCAGCCACCCAGGCTGGAGGTGCAGGCACTGCTGGCAGAAAGGTTGTGAAGAGTCCATGGAGCAGCCCTTGGGGCAGAAGCCTTTGTGGAAAAGAGGGTCCTGGAACGGTGCTCAGAGGTGATGGAGCTGCCAGCCAGAAGATGAGCAGGGGGAGGACTGGAGTTTTGACCAAGAGAAACTGAAGTGTTAAAACCAGATGGGCATAAACCAGTGGTGAGGAGATGTGATTGTGTTGCTCTTTGACAGGACCCCCCCCACTGTCTTGTCAGGGATAAGGCTGAAAGAAGAAGGACAAAATGGAAGGCTATAGCATCATTCTGTTGTGTGGGTTTACTTGTCTGCTCTATAGTGACCATGTGCAGGTAGCATTTTTCTTTCCCCCACTTCTGGGGGGCAACTTCTGTGAGAAGAAAAATCCTTAAGGTGTCCTCAGGCTGGTGTTTGATCTTTCAAGACGCTGCCTGCTTGCAAGATGGGAATCAAAGGGCAATGCCATAATCACAAGCACTTGCGTATCATTGATGCCTTGCCAATTTGCATACAGGAGAAAATGCAAACAAACTTCTCAGGAGGCTGTATGACTTGGAAAACTTCCAGAATTCCTTCAGGCAGCAGTAAGATTAAGGACATCCGTAGTTTTTCTGGGGATCCAGAACTTGGATCAACATAGCTAAAATTCATGGTTCCCATGCCACGTAGCTCTGCGTTTGGGAATTTGGTGCTCTCCCACCCCCTGCTATCAGACACCTGGAGCCACTGCATTACTGTGTCAGGCTTATTTTTGCTGTGATTTTGTGGAGGTGGCAAGGCAGCTGGCCCCTTCCTTGCATTCAAGCCATTCTGCAGGTAGGCAGTGTTGGATTTTGAATGCTTGTGCCTTTCCAATTTACTAGTGGATCGCAAAAGAAAAAAAATCACAGAAAGACTGAAGTGTTGATTGCCTTGTTACATGACACTTGCATATATTTCTCCCTCCTTGGCCATGATTCTGCCAGAATCTCCCCAGAATTGTCTCTGGCTCAGTACAAGAAACAATTGACAAGATCAGGCATCTGTGTAGGGGTCTGACTGAAAATATTTTCCCCCAGGAGCATCAAATACTCAACAGCCCTGCAAACTGAAGGATGTCTCTGTTTAAAACCTCATTAAGTCAAGGACCCACCTTTGATATTTCTTTCAGTGACAGCCCTTCCTTCCTACTCATCAGCCTTGTACAGGACGGTCTGAATCACCAGTTTCATGGCCCACTGTCCCCTTCTAAGTAGGTTTCTTGGGCTGTAGTAGTTGGTGCCTTTTTCTACCTTATTGAGTTCTACCAGCGTGAAAATAAGTGTGCAGTATCTAGGAACACCATACTCCATTTTTTCAAGCTCAGCAGCTGAGCCCATTTGACATTACATTGAGACAAAGGTTTATCATACTCTACAGAGAAGGCAGTCTACAGAAATGAAGTTTCAAACTATCTGTGTCATCAAAGAACATGAGTGGTCCTTGAGAATTTAATCTGGTTATCATGACTTATGGATGCAAAAGATCTGTGTCTTACCCCACGAAAATGCCATTCTCCTCATCTGACCAGCCGCAGTGAGCTATAGCCAGGCTGGGGGCTTGGGCCCTCGCTGTCTTGCACCTCATCAGGTCATCCACATCTGTCCAGAGAAAGGGCTGCACACCCCTTTAATCAGCACCCTAAAACTGCCATGCAGAGGTAAAATGCCTGAATGGACGGCAAAGCAGAGAACTGGGGCTATGGTTGCCAAGAAGACTTTCTGTCACCAGTCAGAGTGGTGATTAATGCTCTTTCTTTGCTGGAGAAGGACTCATGATCACGGGGCCTACCTCGGACTTGCCTGGCATTTTTTAACATTTCCTGTTATTTGCCAAGTGGCCATACTGCCAGCACACAACCTGGCAAACAGATGTTGCAAGACCCAGCAAAGATTGGCAAATTTCTGGTCAAGCAGGATTGTATTATAATTAAAGTACCCCCTTTTCACTGCCCAGTTTGAACACAGCCCAGTTTCTCCTGGTAGTTGGGATGATGTGAGTTTCAAGGTTTCTCAGGTAAACTGGCTTTTTATTTTTTAAATAATTTAAACCATAAAAGCTGAAGTATTCATTAAAATTTGTTAGGTGAATTACCAGTTATTGCACTTTCATTTTACAGGTGCTACATGTGAATGGAGATAACAAAACAAAGAGAACCAGAGGAAAATGTCTTGGGCATGGCTCAGGATACACAGAGACAGACATCCCTAGGGAAGGAGAGTTGCAAAAAGGCATCAAAATGGAGTTCACTGAACTGGCTTTTAAAGCTTTTGGGAAGTGTCTTTTTTTAGCAAGCCTTTAAAGTCAATTATCCTCAGAGAATGTGTTTCATGTTTGTCTTGAGGATAAAGACAGTGAGATTTCATTATTTATCTGCCTCATACCTCGGGTTAGCCTCTGAGCATGCAGGTCTCTGGCCCTGTGCTAGACAAGAGGCGGCAGATCCCTGTCTATTGACAGGAGAGTGGGAAAAGCGCCTTCCCCTTGGTGCCGGCTGCGGGCTGGAGAAGGGCAGCGAGGCATTCCTCCTGGAGAGCGGGAGACGCCGTATTCCCGACTGTCAGACACAATTCATAACGGAAGAAAAAACAAAACAAAGCCACGCAAAAGTACAGTACAGAAAACCCTGGAAAATAGGTTAGATTGTATGCAAGCACAACTTTTCCCGCGAAGAGGGCTTGCGTTAGATCCCAAGCTCCAGAAATGGAGGAAAAACAAACACAACTTATAGAACTGACCTGGCAAAATGGAGTTGGCTCCTGCCTGTCACAGGATTGCAAGGTGGAGATTGTCCTCTTCCAGGCAGCTGGATCTTTCTTTCCCCCAAACGGCTTTTTCATTCTCTTGAACGTTATCCTGTCCAGCTCAGTAGACTTGCAGTGCTTTTGAGTTAAAAAAGACAGGAATTTTAGCACCGATACAGGAACATCAGTTTCTAGACAAGTCTGTAGAAGGGGAGAGGAAGCTCCCAGCCTACTTGCTCGGAGCTCAGCTGCTCTTCCTATTTGGAGAATGGGAAAGAACAAGAAAGACTTTGGTCCTGCCAATACCAGTAAGGTTCCTGACATGCTTAAGCTTTCACACATGCCTTCATTTTCAGTAATGGGACTTAACTCCTTTGTGTTTCTTACACACTGCTGACAAGGAGCTCAATCCCTGTGTCAAAGGGAGGTTTTCAGAGCCATTAGGTACAAGAACTCCAGCAGGCCACTGTAGTGTCCTTGGATGGTATTCCCTGGAAGTGTACCATCTGAGTTCAGGTTAATCTCACAGCTGTTAAATAATTCCCCTCAGTGTCCTCAAGTTAATTCTGTCAGCAAAGGCTCTTTATTTACACAATTATTCTGGATCTATCTGTTCTTTTCTGTAGTTATATATGGTCATGTAAACTGCATATAAGTTGCCACCATTGTTGGGTACAAGTCAGCCAAAGTGGCTTCCACTTGTGGGCCTACCTACGGCATCATGTGGTTATACACAACACAGCCCCATTTCTTCCAAGTGTCATGCTGTGAAAAAATGTTCAATTCTTCTTTACTGCTTGGCCTGAGAAGGAAATCTCTTCTTTACATGAAATGGGACATCCATCTCATTCTGGGCTTTTGTGAAATCTGATTTAGTGCCTGCTGCTCAAACCCGGCAGTAGGAACAGGCTTACAGTTGAAAGGCTTCACACTGAAAAGGCACAGGGAAAAAAGGTCATTTTTTTAAAAAAAGGATGGATTGTTGATGAGATATGGGAGTACAAACATATCTTTTGAGTCCCATGGACCACTTTCACCAAAAATGCAACCTGGAAGTCTGGCCCACTTGTTTAATCTCTCTGCCAATTTAATCCCATTCTGCCCTAAAACACCTGGTGTGCATTCAGGGTGGTGGTGGCAGCCCTCTGGTGCCAGCCCAGCATGACATGGCAGATTTTGCAGAAGAGAAGTGACTAATTAATTTTTTTGTCATATGATGCCCACACAGTTGTAAATAAACGTGATTACAAGATGACATAGCTGGGAACTAAATTCATGAGGAACTAAATAATAAACTTGTCTTCGAGCTGCTGGTTTAGACTGAAAGCCACACTGAAATGATGTGTATTTTTGCAATGTATTGTAACAGTCTATGATGCTGCAAACATGACACACATCTGTTGAATTTTATTCTGGTGTGTAGGGCCATCGATTGCAGTCTGGGACTGATAGATACATGTTGGCCAGAATGCTTTTATGGCTCTGTGGGTGAAGTTCTGTCCAGACAGACGTGACAGGGTCCAACAGAAGTTCTCAACAGAGGCAACCCTGGCTGTGTTGATACAGTTGATATTAAGTGGAAATTGCCACAAAACTAGAAAATATCATCAAGGATGTTTACCTTTGTCTTCCTCTGCAACTTTACCTGCATACTGATGTAGTTTTCTTGCAAAAAAGCATAGCAGTCAGCGATCTTAAATTGATGGCTTTCATGTTTACTTCTGATTACAATTTTTACTTGTATTTTTTTCTTCTTTATTTTTTGGATGACCTTCAGAAATTCCTAATTAATGTTAAAAAATGTTTTTAATAAGAGGGAGGAATGAGAGAGCTTATTTTTTTGAGGTTCTGATGAGAGGTTTTGTAAGGGGAAAATCACCATCATTGTCATAGCCATTAGTGTTCTGATTTTGGAGCAGTGGAAACGTAAGCAAAGATTTATTTTTGAAAGGCCTCGCTTTGGTTGATGACAAAATACTCACCTCCTAAATTTAGCAATGCTGTGTCTCCATGTGTATATTTACATTATTAGTCACCTTTAGGCCCACGTTTTCTGTGATCAGCACAGGCTTGGAAGTCATTCCTTCATCCTTGTGTACCACTGTCACAGAGGGCACCTGTGCGTCCCTGCCCAGTGGGCTGAAGTTGTGAATTCCAGTGGGAACATTTCCAGAATTGGAATGACTGAGAAAAGAGGGGCAACACAGTGGCAGCCTGAGCTGCCTTTGTTACCATGACTATGGTGGGAAAAGAAACAATAACCACAGAATATCCAGAGTTGGAAGGGACCCACATGGATCATCGAGTCCAGCTCCCAATCACAACTATAATAATGGTCACCTTGTCTCGTGATCCCTGAATTTAGGTATTTATTCCTCCACTACCCCAGGCTCTGCAGTTCCTCCACGATCCCAGGGGCAGAAATATGGCTTGTGCCTGCAGTGGTGGTAGCTGAGCAGCTTAAATTTTGGGGACAACAGGAATCCCAGGGAGGTTGGGGGGTAAGGGCCGGTGGCAGTGATGACAGCCCGGCCCCATTTATACCTGGGGACAGGGACACGGCGAGGCGCTCGTTGTTTCGCTGCGAGCCCCGCTGTGCGGTGCGGTGCGGGGCGATGCGG